>VDFB02271358.1:705469947-705676897 GCA_007258455.2 Sequoia sempervirens | reverse complement strand
TACAATTGATTTATATTTTACCTAAGTTGAGCATGGTTTACTACATGGTGTGTATAGGAGATATTTTTGTTGTTCTTGCAAATCCTGACAATGTATAAGGTGTAGATTACTATCTACTAAGATGTACACAACCGAAATGTAAATTTTTAGAATCAATGATAGATGGTGATGGACAAGAGTATCCTACTAGATTAGTAGTTGTTGAAGGACCATACTATCAACAAACAAAGATGGATACAAATGGAATTATATTTATTGATTATATGCTAGGTTAAAAGGTTTTACATTATAGTCATTTAGTTATAGCAACAATATTAAATCTTGAAACTTTACCAAAAAGAGGGTGTGCCAAACAAAGGTGGAGGTTGCCTATTGAAGACCATGAAAATATTTTAGAGATAATAAAAGATAGAGGATCTAGATTATGTGTACCAAGAACTTTAAGATATTTTTGTACATATATATTTCCTATGAAAATACATACATGTAACATTTTGGGATGAGGTCCCTCATTTGTGACCTCATCGGTTCATAGCTCTGGGTCAAAAGCATTTACCCCTTGAATAAAAATAAAACATTTGGACCTAAATTTGAAAATCTTTTTATTTTATGTTGAATTCAAATAATTTCATTCAATAGTAACCCATGAAGCTTTCTTTTTTGTGATCTTATTTTCCTATAAAGCTTTCTTAAGGTTAGTTTAACTGCATGTTTGTGGATATCTTTGGTGCATAATTATAACACATAATTTTGATCTTACTTTTGATGATATAAAAAACACTATAGTTGAGAACACTCTTCACTAAGTAATTCCTAAAACCCTTCCCTTCCTAAATTGGATTGTGAATCACAAACACATACTTGTTAGCATTGAAATGAATGTAACATCATAGTATCAGGGATAGAATCATAAAATTTATAAATAACTTTCTCATTTTCAAGTGAATTTTATTTATTTGTAAATATAAATATGAAATTTAAGTTTTGGTTAAAAATAAATACGTAATCCTTTATTAAGCTCAAGCACCTTAGTTAAAATGGAATTTTACCTGATTTAGTAAAGTAAAAATGAATTTGTGAAGTATGGTATACAAATCATTATTTAAGTTTTAATTAGACCAGCTATAAGAGACCTTCAGTTATGTGTCTAGATTTAATCCAATGGCATAACCTTATTATATAATCACCATCACTTACTTCCCTACAAAACATATTTCTAGAATAAATAATTTCTAAGTTGGAGGATTCCAAATCTTATACCATTAAATTTTCTACCCATAAACAATGAAAAAAATATACTTTGAAATCTAACTTAGAGCATTTTTTCCTAGGTGTTTGAGTGTAAGCCTCACAACCAAACACTTCCAAATGTGCAATTTAATCTTTTTTCCCATCCATACTTTGTATGGTGTCTCTTCAACAAGGATGGAAATAGGAAAATTATTTATCAAATAACAAAAAATACTAACAACTTACTCCCAAATAATTTACTTCAAATTAACACAACTTAACATACTTTTATTTATTTCCTTTAATATTATATTCATTATCTTAGCTACCCCATTTTTATATATATGGAATATTTTTCTATTAAATTACAATCCAATTATGTTTGCAAAATTATTCAAATTATTTAGATAAATATACCCCCATGTTATTTGATCTCAAATCTTTTTTTTTTTCCTTATGAGTTTCCACAAGCACCTTAAATTCCTTATGCTTAAAACTACATATTTGTGCCTAAGAAAATAAACCAAATATTTTCTTGAAAAATCACCAATGAAGATGGCATAAAAAAGATGGTTTCTAAGATATATGAATTAACTCCAAAATCGATTTTGCTGTGAGAATTTAACTTTATTTTCCTTATGAAACACACAATCTCACCTATATATTTATTCTTCAAATGTTTTTGATCCTTTCTCACCTAGATGCAGTCTGACCTTTGATGCCAAAACATTGGCATATCAACTAATTCATTTACATGATCAAAAGTCATGACATAGTTAGATTAAGTAGTACCATCCAATCCAATTAAATTACCATGCCTAATACCCTTTTCTGAAACCAAATCTCCCCTTACCAATTTTTAACCATGATCTTATCATAAATAATATGCACAATATTATCATCCATCTTAAAATCTTAAATATGTTTTTTGGCTAAACCATGAATGTGCAACACATCAGATAGTGTCTTCATTGTGCCATCACTAAAAATTAGTGTTATATTACTCTTAACAATGATCTTATGATAATTTTTTTCACCTAATTAGACCTCCCCACCATAATATTATATATATAATTTATGTAACACTTCCTATGTGAATTCATATGAAAAAAGCACCTAAATCAATATCTCTAAATATTATAGATTATTAAATTCTAAAATCTTTTTAATTAGCGATGAACTATAATTTTCAAGCATAGAAATGGGTTCAAAAAATTTCAAGCAAGATGACACAATAACTTTGAGTGAATTTATAGTGAATGTGGAAGTTACCTATTCTTAATTTTTAATGCAACATGAAAATTAAATAAAAATATGATTATTTTAGGGTTTTTCAATATTAATATTATGTTTATTGTTAAATGTTAAATAATTGATGTGTAAATAGTTGTCAAACCCTTTAGAACATAGTTGGTAAATTAGCCTTAGAACATATTCGACCCACCATTCCCAACTACCTTATTGAACCAAAATAATTAAATTAATTCAACTTTTTTATAGATTAAAAGTGAGCAACCTAACATTAAAGTTTCCCAGCTCAAAACGCTAATTAGCTTCAAGAATTTCTATTTCCATAATAAAATGAACCATAATGCGAAAACATAATGTAAAATGTATATATATTGTAAAACATAATAAGATGAACCATAATGTGAAACCATAAAGTAAAATGTATATACTATAAAACATAATAAGATGAACCATAATGTGAAACCATAATGTAAAATTTATATAATGTGAAGATCATCATATAAGAACCATAATGTGACAAATCACAATATAAAATGTATAACAAATCATGTGTTTGCATGTAAAATAAATCAAAGTGGAGGATGCCTAGTATGATTATGGATCGATCTCTCTCCTAATCCCTTTCTAGATCCATGTCCTAATTCTCTAGATCCATGGCCCGATGACTCTCTTAATCCTTGTTTCGTTCCATGTCCCAATCTACCTCTCTGGACAAGAAAGTACATTAATTAATTTAATGTACATGTGTAAATGTAAAGTAATCTTAAATTTGTGTACTTTGAATGTTTGAATTTATCAAGTACTTTAAATATTATAAATGTACCTCAAATGTAACATGCATAGGATTGTTTGTATGCTGCAAATATCCAAAGCATGACAAACCCTCATTTTGTTGGAAATTTAAAAATACAAGATTTGAATGAAGAGTAAGAACTACTTAAAGTCAATTTTATTTTATATATGTATGCAATTTCTTAGAATGTAAAATATATAGATTATTTGAAAGTACCTGCGTCTCACCTTGGAGCACTCTACCAATGTCACTAATGTCACGAGAATGCATAGTCACATCAGAGACACCTGTATTAGGTAGAGGACCAGTGCCAAAGAGAAGTGAGTTATATGTGCCATGTACATCATGTACAGTAACCTCAACTTGATCTTATGGAGGGACTATAGGTTGGTCTAGAATATGTTGATCTTGTTGTGAATCCACCTCACCGTGACCCGACTATCTACCAAAATGTTGTCTAATATGAGTCGATATAGCATCTAAAGGAATCCCATACTCATCACTAATAAACTGGTACGATGATAGCAAATCAACAATGGAAACCAAACACACATTATGTATAGTGGCTTCACTCATTTGGGCCACATATGACGGTGATGGTAGATTTGCATGAAAGTAGGGATCATAGTTGGAAGATGTAGCCTCAGTGGGAGGAAGGATAATCTATGGATGTAATAAGTATTTTCTTACACGATCATATGGCATCTAATCAGCTTGAGTAGCAATTGCGACAATACTGCCAAAAAGGTCAGATCGGGTAGGTGTTACTGCTATGCCTCTTACTACTGCTCGTTCCAAACGTTTTGGAAGAACCAAAAGGTTTGGACAAACTAATGCCCTCTTGTTGATGGGTAGTGGAAAATCTGCACATCTAAATTGAGATTTTTCAGAAAACCTCCCTTTTCCCTTTTCGCTAGGTGAAGGAATAGATGTGTATTCCACTACTAACCCTAAATGAAACTCAACATATTGTTGATTGAAAAAATAAAGTGGAAAATCATCATTTTGAGGCCATTTGTGATGGGATGCCAAACATATGGGAATATAAATGGAGCAACAAGCTCATATGTACATCTAGTAACAACATATCCTCTAACTTTTTTTTGTCCCATATAATGCGGGAACATGTTGTGGACATTATGTGTTGAAACTCTAGTAGTAATAGAATCAATTTTCTTTGTGCCAATAACACTATTGGAAAGGGACCTATAAAACTCCTTAGTACTAACCTCATCATAAGGATTATAAGATTAAATCATGTGAATCATACCATGGATCTCCTATTGAATGCTAACTAATCTAGATCTCTATTGGGGAGATTAGGGGAGTTAAGTATTGTTTGGTCCAAACATCTCAAAACATTCTCTAATCTCCTAATTATATCATTATATAAATTAGACCTAGCCTCAACTTGCTCCTAATACTAAGTGGAATGATGTGATCCCCGATCATCAGCCATATCTATATAAATACAAAGAGCTGCAAATTTAATTAAAACAAAAAAATTACAAATATCTACTAATTTTATTTCTCTAATTTAGTAAAATATTCAATGACCATTTTTCTATTAAGATGCTCCATAGGAAATTATAAAACATAGGAAATATGAGCAATGAGTGGCTTGAATGTCATGAAGTAAAAATAAGAACAATTTTAAGTTCATTTAATTATCTATGAAAAAGAGGGAGAAAGGGAGAAAGTGGGATTATAATTTTTTTTCCTATAAAATAAGTGGTACTAAAATATCCTAATGAAACATTCACATGTAAAAGTAACATGTAAGCATATAAATACATAAGTCTTGAATGAACTTCTACACTATAATTATTTGTGGTGCAATTCTACTTCATGTTAGAGAATGAGATATTCTATTATGATTGAGGTCTTAATTGTCTATCCTTTTATCATTACACACATCTAGGCCTTTTTGGATGCCTCACTAAGTGAATGTGTAATACGATTCTTGGTGATGGTGTACATTCAGTACAATAAATGATCAATCAAATACAAAAGAATATTAAATAACAATAAATGATCAATCAAATACTTTATTGAAATAATCTTGGAAGGCTATTAATTGGATTTATGTGAATGGATAACTGAAACTAGTTATAGTAGAAATTTTGGTGCCTACAATGTATTTTAGGATATATGACTTAAACAACTCTATAATTTCATTTAAATGCATGATTTTATAGATATATTTAGGTGGTGCATTTAAATGAAATCATAGTCATACTTTCTTACATTAAGTTGTAAGTCATATATCCTAAAATACATTATGCTAGGCACCAAAATTTCTACTATAACTATTTTCATTTATCCATTCACATAACTCCAATTACTAAGGGTAGTAATTCGATTTATTATGGAGTTATGTGAAAGGATAAGTGAAACTAGTTATGTAGTAGAAATTTGACGATGTATTTTAGGATATGACTTACAAATAGATATAATTTCATTTAAATGCATGATTTTATGAATATATTTAAGTGGTATGCATTTAAATGAAATTATAGTCATACTAATACATTAATTTGTAAGTTGTATCCTAAAATACATTATGCTAGGCACCAAAATGTCTACTATAACTTGTTTCACTTATCCATTCACATAAACTCCAATTACTACCATTACAAGATTATTTCAATAAAGTATTTGATAGATCAATTATTGTATTGAATTTACACCATCACCAAGAATGACCTATTAAACATTCACTTAGTCCGAGACATCCAAAATGGCCAATTATTACCCTTCCAAATTATTTCAATAAATTGTTCTTTAATATTCTTCTATATTTGATTGACATTTTGCATGTTCAATGAATTGACTACATTCCAAGGTTGATATGTCAAAGAGTGAGTCTAAAAATAAATTTTGAAACCAATTTTTCCTATATTCAATACATTAAATGATCAATCAAATACAAAAGAATATTAAATAATAGTTTAATAAAAATTGTGAGCATCCTTTAAAATCTGCAAATACTAAACTTCAAGCATTGGTTATTATTCTACAAATCCTTCAAAATACTCCTATGGAATAACATGTGAATGCTTCAAAATGCAAAAATGACAAGAGATAACTAAAGGCATTATGAAAACAATAACAAGTACCTATTCCATAGTGGATTGGTGTCAAATGTGTCAATGACCCTTTCCCAATCCTTGCTCAAAAGCTAAAATGATGAGATGCAATAGAGATGAAGAGCAAAATTAGTTCTCAAACCAAGAGAGTAACTTTGCATGTAGATGTAGATGATTTTGATGAAAAATGAGGTCCTTATTTATAGATTTTATTGATGAGAGATTGGCCAAATGGGTGAATGTGGGACTAAATGTAAACCAATGAAAGGAGGCCACTTGTCAAGTTGCCATAGGTTAAGGGATGTGCAAGATTTGGGAAATGTGCCCAAGAGAGGGAGGTTCAAATTCAAACTTGTACAATAAATTTAGAGAGGGGGACATGAAAATGGGAAAATAATACAATGTTGGAGGGGACAAGTCCACTTGTCCTCATTTTCAAACTTGAGGGACTATTCCCCATAAATGCCATGTTGAAAGAAAATAAGGAATTTAATAAATCAATAAATTGATTTATTTGTGCAAGTGGCATTATCTAGAGGATGTGATGGGTGATTAGGTTAGGCTAATTAGGATTAGGTTAACTTAATGATAATTAAGATGATTTTTACTTTTATGATTTAAATATTTGATTTATTTAAATAAGAAAAGGATGGAAAATGCATTTGGATTTAATTAAATGAATGTTTGATTTATTTAATTAGAGGGATGATGTGAGACAAGTTGATTTATTTAATAATCCTGATTTACTTGGTGAATGGACTTGATGAGTTTGATTAAATTAATGAGTGGATGAATGTGAAACCTGGTTTACTTGATGAATGAACCTGATTGAATGCATAATGCTAATTTTGTATGTCTACATTTTGCCCCTCTTTGAAGCAAGGTACTTGTTGTGTTGGTTCAAAGAATAAACTTGTCGTGATCGAAATTTAAAAAATTTCTAATTTTTTCAATTGCCTCAGCATAAAGAAGTACACTAGTACATTGACCCCTCGAGAGATCAAGTGAAAAGATTTGATTTGAGGGTCCATATCGCGATAAAGAGATTCAAAATGGATGGTTATGGATGATAATGCAAATGAGATGATTTTAAGATGCTTAGAATAAAAAATCTATATTATCTTAAACAACTTAAAGGATGATATGATGTATGAGATGGACGGAATGGATGATGTGATATGCCATGATTATGCAATGGTTGATTTATGGGATGCTTAGACTAACAAATATATATTATGATGATGATTATGCATGTGAGATGATATGCAGAATACTGATGGTTTGTGGATGCAAGATGAATGCACGATGGATGCATGATGGATGCATTGGTGATGATGATTAACTATTCATGCTGTGATATTAGTGCGGAAAAGAAGACATTAGATGATGACAAGAGGATCCAACAAGCCAACTTTATGAGAAATGATGATGATGAAATGGATGATTTTCTTATCAAGGATTTGGGATTTGAAAAGGTTCACTTACCTTATGTTTGATAACACACATAATCATGATGCATCAAGGTATAAAGGACCAAGATGGCATTGTACTTAGTGTGATGGACTTTGACTCATCAAATAGATAAGAGTATTCTTGTTCACACCTGACATACATAAACCTTGCTAGGATGCACTTTAGAAGTTTCAAACACCTCAGACCAAAACATGGAAAGGTATAACCAATCAATGCAATAGTCGACAAGCTATCTAAAACATCCTCCATACATATCTAACAAAGCAAGTATTCGCCAAGTTTATTTACAAGAAATTTCCAACAAGCATAGCATACAAAAGGATAATGATCGTTGCCCCATTCCTATCTCTCTAAAACCTTCGTTCGGATATCATCGAGAGGTCCTTGGACTGAGCGCAATATGATAAGTCAGAAGACAAAGATAAAGCATACAAACAAGTTAATGTTCTTCAATACCACTAACCAAAATGGAATGTGTTTTTAAGGATAAGAACAAAAACTATTGCCAAAAGATAATGCCCATTGTAGGAAGGATGCATCCTAGGACATGTTAGTGGATGGTGGCATGTCATTTCGTTTATCCAAAGTGTTCTTTCTGATAAATAATGCCCCTTGTAGGAAGGATACATCCTAGGACATGATGTTATCAAATGATTGATATGGGATTGTTTGGATGATGGATTATTGACACAAAAAATTGACCAATCTTGCTTACGTACTGACTTAAACCTAAGACTTGATGTTTTTGAGTTTTACTTTTAACCTGCTAGACTTGTTTCTAACTGTTTCACCAAAGGTTGAGGGTGACAATTAGTTTATTGTGGATGGTGTTTATTGCAGGTGTAAGTGAGATGAGACAGATGGATTTTTTCAAATATTTGGATGTTTTTGATGTTTTGCAATGTTTTGAGGCTGTGTTTGGTATTTTTCAAGGTTTTACAAATGTTTTGATTTTTGATTTTTCAATGTTTTTGGGATTTTCTAAGGTTTTGACCAAGAAACTAACCTAAACACCTATCTTAGGGGCCTTTGGGGCTAATCAACAGATGAGCCTTGCCTACGTTATACACACAGAGACCATGTAGTTTGACTGACGGCTTGACCAATTTACAGATGAAGATATACGTGATGAAATTTCAGTTTATTATGACAAACTCCTAAAGGACTGACCTAAATGTCTTGGAGAATGATCAAAGATCAACCTTTCCCACGTTCAAGCTCAGAGATGACGTAGTTTGACAAGATGACATTTTTTTTGGCTTTTTGAATGACTTTTTGACCTGTTTTTGGATTTTGATATGTTTTAATGTTTTTGGATTTTCTGATGTTTTGATGTTTTTTGGATTTTTTGATTTGAGGAATTTAATAATATACACAAATCCAATCTGATGAGAACATGTCCCCAGCGTGATGCAATAGACTACTCCGATAAAGGTAGGACAAATTGACCTTGAGAATGGGCCAAGTAGTACTAGGAGGGATCACGATACGAAAATAGGACCAAGCTATGGTGTAGATGTGAGTGGATGAGTGATGGATGGAGACTTGAATGCGATGGATGATGGAAGTAAAATGGAGGGATGATGCCGAACAAGTCATAAAGATCCTGGTGGATGGAAAGTGATTATTTACACACAGCGCTTGTTTGCTAGGTTTTCACCAAGGTACTTACCCAAAGTGCCACCGAAGTGGTTTTCACTAAAGGATGATTTTTTTATCTTTTTTCTATTTTTTTTTGCATTTTTTGCTTTTATGATTCTTTTTTGTTGTCACCAAGGCACCTGTTTGCTAGGTTTTCACCAAAGTGACCATTTTTAGGACATTTTCTAATTTTTTGGATTTTTTGGTTCTATACCTTGAAAGATTTAGGCATAATTTTTTTTGAGATGGGAGCTATTCATGGGCTCCTGCAGAGGTTCCCCTTTGGGTGTTGATAATTGATATGCCCTTGACTTATAACTTGCTGTTATGACGAATCGTCCCAACCAACTGGGTTCAAACTTTCCTTTGCTGCTTGGGTTTGGGACATTCTTTTGATTTTCTTTTAAGACCAGTTCTCCAACTTGGAAAGTCCTGCTTCTGATTTTCTTGTTGTAGCTCCATTTGAGTCTATTTTGATAGACTTGCAAATGATTTAAAGAATCTATGCGTCTCTCATCCAGTAACTCCAGCTCGTTTAGTCTTGATACTTTGTATTCTTCATCCGTGATGAGGTTTTGCAGTGATATCATGTGGGATGGGAGCTCAATCTCAATGGGGAGAACCGCCTCTAATCCGTAGACCAAGGAGAATGGGGTGGCGTCGGTGGGAGTGCAGATGCTAGTTTGATAGGCCCAAAGGGCGGGATTAAGCTGCAAATGCCAGTCATGACTTGAGTCATTGACTATTTTCTTGAGGATTTTGAGGATGGTTTTGTTTGTGGCTTCTACTTAGCCATTGCCTTGGGGATAGTACGGGGTGGAGAAGCGATGTTGGATTTTGAATTTCTCACAGAAGTCACGAACCTCCTAGTTCTTGAATGGTGTCCCATTATCTGAGATAATGGCTTGTGGGACACTGTAACAACATATGAGATAGTTCAAGATAAATTTTGAGATCTGCTTCCTAGTTATATACATCATGGGTATGGCCTCCACCCACTTTGTGCAGTACTCAGTTGCAGTTATGATGAATTTGTGGCCATTGAATGAGGTGGGTGTGATTTTCCCAATGAGATTGAGTCCCCACTGCGAAACGAGCCATGGTGTGATGATAGGATGAAGCTCTTGAGCTGAAGCATGGATGAGGTCCCCATGTTGTTGACATTGTAGACACTTTTTGGCATGATCATGTGCTTCTCTTTCCATTGTGAGCCAATAATACCCCATCCTTAGTAGTTTCTTGGCTATGGTCATTCCACTTGAGTGTGAACCACAAATATCATTGTGTACTTCGGTTAGAGTGGTTAATGCCTCCTCAACATTTAGGCAGCGTGGTAGGGTACCTTCTATGCTTCTACGGTATAGGGTATCACCTAGGATGACAAATCTAGATGCCTTTTTTATGAAGGTCCGCTTTAGGTTTGAGGGTAAATCAGTAGGTATGACTTCTATGCGAAGATATGTGTAGATGTCATGATACCAAGGATCATTGAGACCAACAATTTCACACATGAATTCTAATTCTGGTATCTCGAATGTAGGCACAAGAAGCTGCTCAATCAAGAATTCATATTTTGGAACATTGTTGGGGATATCCAACAAGGACCCAATTGTTGCCATGGCGTCTACTGCTCTGTTGTTTGTTCTAGGGATCTACTCAAATGTTATTTCAATGAAAGATTCCTTAAGAGTCTCCACCAATTTCTTGTATAGAGTGAGCTTGTCATCCTTGGTCTAATATTCATTATTGACTTGATTTATGATCAACTAAAAGTATCCATACACTTTGAGAGACATGATGTTCCATTGCACTGCTATCCCGAGACCTATTGTCAAAGCCTTGTATTATACAATGTTGTTGGTGCAAGGAAATGCCAATTTTTATGACCTTGGTATGCAATCCCCTTGTGGTGTGATAAAGAAAACACAAGCTCCTGATCCATGTTGCGTGTATGAGCCATCAAAGTATAGTTTCCAGTGGTCAGCTACATTGAGGTTAAAAATAGATTCATCTGGAAACTCTGAGACAAGAGGATTCTCAGAATAGATAGGTGCTTTTACCAGTTGGTCTACGATAACCTGACCCTTGATTGCTTTTCTCTCCACATACTCGATGTCATACTCTGACAATATCATCACCCATTTTTCCATTCTACCTGTGAGCATTGCCTTGATAGTAGATACTTGAGGGGATCGATTTTGGTGATGAGCTTTATCTTGTGTGCCAACATGTAATGTCTGAATTTTTGTGATGCAAACACTACTGTAAGGCATGCTTTCTCAATGAATGAATAGTATAGCTCATTACCAACCATTGTCTTGCTAATATAGTAGATAGCCCTTTCCATTCCGTTTTCATCATGCTAAGCCAAGAGAGCCCCAAGGGCTACTACTGTTGCGGACACATATAAGATCAATGGTTTCTTTGGGATGGGTGGCATTAAGACTAGTGGTGTTAGTAGGTATTCCTTGATTTTTTTGAATTCCTCTTCACACTTGGTATCCCATTTGTATGCTACTCCCTTGTGGAGTAGGTGAGAGTATGGGTTTTGTTTATCTGCTTGTTGTGCTATGAACCTTCTAATGGATTGGAGCCTGGCTTGGAGACCTCTTAGTTGTTTTACTATCTTTGGTGCTTCCATTTCGAGGATTGCTTTCACTTTTGTTGGATCCACCTCAATACCCCTCATTGATACTATATATCCTAGTAGTTTACCTGATTGTACGCCGAAGATGCACTTCTTGGGATTTAGTCTGACTTTGTATTCCTCCAGTCTATCAAAGATAGCACTTGAGGTTGCTATGTGATCTTTTCTTTTTCTAGATTTTGCTAGGATGTCGTTGACATAGTCTTTGAACGTCTTATGGATCAAGTTGTGGAATATCAGTGTCATGGCCCTTTGATATGTTGCTCCTGCGTTCTTTAGGCTGAATGGCATCATGTTCCAGTAGTAAGTTCCCCATGGACAAGTGAACGATGTCTTATGTTGATCCTCTTTTGCTATCATGATTTGATTGTATCCTGAAAGTCCATCCATTAGTGATAGCATCTCATGTCCTGTTGTCATATCTACTATCATGTCAATCTTGGGAAGCGGTAAGTCATCTTTTAGACATGCTTTGTTCAAATCTCTGAAGTCTGTACAGATTCTAATGGCTCCATCAGGTTTTGAAATAGGTACCAAGTTTGATACCCATTATGGATAATCTATTAGTCATATGAATCCTACATCTAGTAGCTTTTTTAGCTCACTTTTGACCAATAAGGTGATATGAGGGTGCATTTTTTGAAGCTTTTGTCTAATTGGCTTTGCTTCTAGATACACTGCTAAGTGGTGAACCATGGTCTTTGGATCAAGTCCTTGCATGTCGGCATAACTCCATGTGAAGTTTATATGCCTTTCCCTTAGGAATGCTGCTAGGATTTCTTGATCTTCTGATAAAAGTGATTCCACAGAGAATGTGATATGAGGGGTCTCCTCTGTTCCTAGGTTGACTGGATTGCATTTTTTGGCCAAGACTGTTGACCTCTCTTGATGAATAGCCCTTAAAGGAAGATTGAATCCTTCATCCATGGGCACCTGAGAGAGGTTTTCACTGTTGGATACATCCTTTCTTTTTACTTTTTTCTTGTCTAAGAGTGCCACGGTGTGGTTTTCACTCAAGGACTTGGATATGATTCTTAGTTTCTCACTTTTGTGACTAAAGGATTCAATCATTTTCCCATAATAGGAATGTGTGTCCAACTCCATTAAAAACCCTGCTTTGTGATCCCCATCTGAAATATTGTCCTACAATCCCATGAATTCTGAGAGCGCCTCATCATTTTTGAATGTATCGAGAATCGATGGTCCTTGTTGGTCATAATCGATGAGCTGGGGATATACTAAATAAATCTCATGATTTTGATGATCGGATTTGAAAGATAAGGTACTAATCATGCAAAGGGCGATATCCTCAAATAACCTAAGTAGATTGGTCATGGTATCCTCATCATCGCTACTAATATAGGCATCAATTATAAAGTTATGTATGTCTCTACCTATGGATGTTGATGAGCATACTTCTACTGCTATTGGCTGAGGAGAAATATTAACCGTTCTAATCAGAGGACTTCGGCCACATATGGTTATACTCAGGGGAGTACATCCAAGGCCAAGATTTGTTATTGGTCACATCTCTGGCATGATAGGTATTATGAGCCCATTGTCATTTTGTCCAAGTCTCTGGTTTCTATCGTAGCCCATTGCAAGCATAATTTGTAGACCCTTGCTTCCATTATCCATTGGTAAATTTGGTACTAGTCTTTCCTCTTGATAAAGCATGTGTGATGGATCTTCCTCAATAACCTCCTGGCCAAGGTCTCCCCAGCTTGTGAATTTAGGATAGTCTTTAGGAGATGTTTGTGATGTGGAAGCTAGATTTTCTTGTGGATGACCCCATGATCTAGGAGATTGTGGTAATTCTCCTATCACAAAAACATTGTTAGGGAGCTTGTAGCTTCCACAACCATCATCCTGGATGATGAGCTTAATATTGGAAATGGTGGGAATGGCGGGAGTGGTAGGTGTCTTTGTCACGGAAGTGGATGCGAGGGTGGCAGGATCGATGTATTGTGTGGATGGTCCCTCATCATTTTTTGGTATTTGGGGGATTTTGTAATATTTTTCTTTAAGATTCTTGTAGTATGAGAAAGGTTCGGGGTCTTCGTGGATGGTAACCTCTTGTCCATTATGTGTTAATTTCACACATTGGTGAAAATTTGATGCTACGACTTTCATCGCATGGATCCATGGACATCCTAGGAGGATATTATATGGTAAGTCAAGGTCTAAGACTTGGAAAGTAGTTTCCATGATGGTAAGCCCTACTTGAATAGGGAGTTTAATTGTGCCTTGAGACACTCTTTTTTGGTCATCATATGCTCCTATCGTGATGCCCTTTCCTTTGTCAATGGAATCTTCTAATATTTTCAACTGCTTGATGAGGCTTAGGGAACATATGTTCAAGCCTGCACCTCCATCCACTAGGACCCTTTTTATTTTTCTCTTATGTACTATGGCTTCCAAGTGAAGTGCATGGTTGTGAGATGGTTGGGCAGGGAAATCTTAGTCAGAGAATGTAAGAATATTAGGTGTAATGATATTTCCGACCATAGCTTGGAATTGTTCTGCATCAAGATCTACGGGGATAGTGGATGAGGCCAACGCTTCCTCAAGCATTTTTCTATGGGCAGATGATATTTTTAGCAACTCCATGATGGAGATTTGTGCTAACATTCTCTTGAGTTGATCTAGGACATTGTAGCCATTAGGAACAGATCTAGATGTAGGGACTCTATTTGGTTGGGATGATCCTGCAATGGTTACTTTGCCGCCTCTTGTGGTGACTCCACAATCTTCGGCATGGCGCCCTTGATGGTGATGACCATGTAGTCTTCATTTAGGGAGGCAATGACTGTTTTATACACATGATTTACACTGCCCTTCCCTTGGTCATTTTTATTGATTTTGTTACCATGATTTGGCATCGGATTCATATATATCTTAAGATCTTGATTTCCCGTAGGTTATTCCACATTTATGATTTTTTTATCGATGAGATATTGGATGATTTTTTTGAGTCTCATGAAACTGTTTATGATGTGGCCTTTGATTTTATGAAATTCACAAAGTTGATTCTCGTTATACCAAGGAGGTTTGTTATCAAGTTCTTGGTAATTCTCAAGTGTAGGAGGTTTGATGAGTTTTTTCGTCGATCAACTTTTTCATGATGACTTCCAATGGTTCCCCCAAATTAGTGTACTTTCACTTGGGATAATTCTTGCATCGGGGTGGTCCTCTTTTCTCATTGAGATTATTGATTGTCAGGTTGTTGTGTGGTTGGTGTGTTATGTGATGATTTTTTTGGTTTTGTGTTTGGAATTGCGGTGTGGGTGTATTTTAGCGAGGACCACTAATGACCACCTTGGCATCGACAACACCATCATTAGTAATGTTTTTGTTCCTTGCCCTCATGCGAGGTTTATCATTGTAATTGGATGGTGGACGGTTGTTTTGTTGTTCGAGGTATGATGTTGATTCTGTGGGTTGTGTCATAAGGGCTCTTTTGATGCTGACTACCTTGGGGATCAATTGTTCATATGTAGTGATGCCTTGAACCTTGAGATGAAATACCAAGCAGCCTTCAAGGTAGGCTATGATGGTGAAAACTTGTTGTTCTTCTAGAATGTTCCACTTACTCCGATTGGCCTTGGATCGCCATCATTGTAGGAATGAAGTGAAAGATTCCCCCTTTCCTTATTTTAGAGCTGAGAATTCTTGTAGACTAACATCCATTGCAATGTTGCATGTGTAGTTCTTAATGAATGCGTCTATAATTTCTTGAAATGTTCTAATGCCTGAAGGTAAGCCAGAGAACCATTCCATAGTGTGGCCTACCAAACTCCTAGGGAATAGCTGCATAAGATAAGTATCGTCATATGCAACTTCCATGCAATGAACTTGGAATTCCCTGATGTGATCTTTAGGATTTCCCATCCCTCGATATTTGTCAAATTTGGGGATTTCAAATCCCTTCAGGAATGGTTTCATCTCTAGGATCCTATCAAATGGATAGGGACACAAGTTGCTTGGTTTTTTCGTTGTTCGCTCGGATTGCATATCGCGCACTTGTTGAGAAAGTAACCTGATTTGTGTCATCACATCATTTTGCAAATCAGGGGGTGGGATGAAAGTATTATGGGGTGTTTGAATCATGGGTTGGATGGGTGGGTTGCTCAATGTGTTGTTTGATGGTATCTATATGTTTTTCCAAGTGAGGTAGGCTTCCACTTGCTTTTGTTTGAACAACGCTTGTTGTTGATCTTGTTGTTGCTGCACTAAGATTTGTACTTGCTATTGTAGTTGTTGTTGTTCCAACAATGCTTGTTGTTGTGCTTGTTGTTGTTCCAATAACACTTGTTGTTGGGCTGCCAATTCTGCTGCTTCTTGCTATTCTTGATATTGCTTTACTGCTTACTGCTATGCTTGCAATTGTGTTGCTTGTCTTTGTGCAAGGAGTTGTGCTTGATATTGGGCTTGTTGTCCCTGATATTGAGCTTGTGCTTGTGTGGCTTGTGCTTGTGTTGCTTGTTGTTGCAATAGGAGTTGTGCTTGAGCTACCTTTTGTGCTTGCAATGCTTGAGCGACTTCTTCTTGTTGTTGTTGCAATAAAGCTTGGGCAGCTTGCACAGCTTGAGCATCTTGTTGAGCTGCTAGGTATATCGCTTTTTGTTTCTACACTTGTTGGTATCATCTTTGAAAAGTGACTTGCAATGTTGCGTTATATTGACTTGATGTGGTGGAAGTTGGTGGTGGTGGGGGTGGTGGTGGATTCAGAATGGCGTTTGTGGTAGTGGTGAATGGTGATGTTATGTTGATTATTTGATTGGTGGATGGTGTTGTTGGTGTGGTGGTTTGAGTGATGAGTGGCGTCGTTGATGTGATTAGACCTTGAGAAACCATGCTTTGTGATGTTATGGGTTTGTTTGATGATGTTGCAATTGCTTGTGTGTTTGTCGTCTATTGTTGTGATGTCAACAATAAGTTTTGAGCGTTTGGCATAATGCTTTGATTGATGGTTGGCATGTTTTTTTGATCGATACTTGGTAGAGGGGGAAGCCTAAACCAAGGAGTGGTGTGGATGATGATGGAAAAAGCGGAAGTAATGGAAATGTAAGGGGTGCGAGTCCTTGTGAAAATGTTGTGGTGTCGAAAATTCCCCCTTATCTGAACATGTCTCCCTCTTCTTGTGGATTTGTGAGGAGAGGGGTTTGAGGCATTGCATGAAAAAATGATGATGATGGATCATGATAGAATGTGAGAGGAACAATTTTATCTAGTGGGTTTTCGGGTATGTTTTTCTCCAAGGTGGTGTTTGCATCCAAGCTTTGGTTATTTACAAGGGGGTGTGTTTGAATAGCATTAAGAAATGCATTTCCCCTATTAACATTGGGTTGTGTTGGAGCAAAAGATGTTGAGATTTGCAGAATGTTTTGCGTGATATTGTGGGATGGGGGTGTGGATGAAATGGGAATGGTGGATGAGATTGGAGGAAATGATATCTCCACTATGGTACTCACATCAAAATCTGAAGGTAACTCGGCCCCTTGTTTTGCTAGCTCAAGCATGTATAACGAAGGGTTAAGTCTCATCATGATGTTGATGATTTTATGGTTTTCTGGATTTTGGACCATTTCAGTCATGAGTCATGAGTCATTCCAAAGGTAAGATCCTCTACTTGGTTTTCCTCTTGCGGATTTTGTGATGATGTCAGAAGGTTAACTATGAGAGTTCCAAACCCAATGGGATTCATTTCAGGATTGGTTTGACTTAAATCACTTGAAGTGGGTGTTTCTTTGTTGGATTCCATGCTCTTCTTGTATTGAGATCTAGTTTGAACCATAAAACAAGGATCAATTTTTAAGAATGGGAGATGAATCTCTTGATTCTTTGGATTGATCTTTATTTTATGCATCCAAGTAAAAAAATTTAGGATATCTTGAGGATTCAAAAGGTGATATGATGATGATGAAAAAGATGAATGATGCAAATTTTATGATCTTTTGGTAAGTCTTGAAGGAGATACTAGGCTTTTGGGACTTTCATATATGTTTCAGATTTTGAGTTGGGATTTGGCCTTGATTGATTTTGATTTTGATTTTGAACAAAAAGACCCTAAGATGTTTGGATGATTATCTAAGGGATAGATTTGATCAAAGGATGATAATTTGAATATGTGTGGGAAGAAGGATGCATCTACCCACACCTATCCAAACAAGATGATAGTTTCACTAAGCATATGACGAAGGATTCATCTACATATACTAAGCTAAACAAGGTGATTTTTACTAAGCATATGCAAAAGGATGCATCTACACATACCTAGCCAAAGGTGATTTTGATAATGTTTTCAAGGATTTAGTCTTAATGATTTTTGATGATTTTTTATTTTTCCAAAAAGCCTAGTATTAAGGATGATTTCAAGATTTTCCAAAAGGTGATTGTGAGATGATGTTTTTTTTTTATGTTTGAAAGGTGGATGAAAAATATTTTGATTTGATTTGATCCTAAGATGAGCCTAAAAAAGACACTTTGTTTGCCTAGACCTAGGTATTGAAGAACAAGCTTTTCTCTAAACAAGATGTTCAAACTCTCTGAAAAGATTTTAGGTTTTGGCAGTAATAAAATGAATAAAAACCGAGATTTCTCCTTCAAGCCTTCTTCTAAAAGTTGAAAAGTAGTCTTTGTTTGACTTCGTATAACATAGAGAGACATTCTTGACAGGCTATCAAACTAAGGGCTTTCACTTTTAGTTTATTGATCTTGATTTTGCGTGAAATCATTGGAGACACTTGTGGGATCCAATTGTCTTTAATCTTTGCTTAATGGATTCTTTTTACCACAAACACACTCTTGATTAGCTTTCAAACTGAATGTCCAATGTCTCAACTTCATCTCATTTCATAAGGTATATTATGTGAAACTTTGATGAATTTAAGGCAAGGGTTACCTTTTGTTTAACTTTAGTGGGAAAATTGAGATGTAAAATCAAGTGCTTAGAAACCTCTAAGGATGTAATCCCAAGGGCAAGCAATAGCATGAGAATTTGGTCGATGGTATTTTCCTCCTAAAGTGTTTTAAATTTTGAGGATCATGTTGAATGTTTGTTTGCAAATGTTTGTGAATAAAGCACTGTGTTTTCAAACCAAGAACAAGTACAAACCATAAGGATGTGTAAGAAAATATTTGTTGGATTCCCACTTGTACAAGTCTAGCTACGCTTATCTTTAGCGAATGGTTAGATGCTTGACCCCACTAGCTCCCCTCCACGGCTCATTAACGTCAATCGGGGTAGCCAAGCGTCAACACCCATGAAAATCCCATGGCATGCTTTCCATTTCTACTAAAAGACCGTAAAAGTGTGGGGCAGCTTCAGAACGACCGTTCTTGCACCAACAAATAGATTAAAGGATTTTGGAAAATTCTAGCACATGGGTTCTAGTAAGGACTTTCCATTCATGGAGATTGACCCATACGGCAAGTGTACCTTTTTGGATACATCTTGTTGGAATCAACTGCGTGATACCGGTGTTTCTTCTAATACCCACATCTATATCCCAACTAGAAATACTCTTGGCTTTAGAGTGTTACCAGTTGAATCATTCCCTTGGGTGAGTACTTTTTCCCCAAGGCAAGCCCTCTAGGATATACGTGATCAATATTTGACAACTCAAAGAAAGAGAATATACACGATGATGCTCTACTCACACTCACACAAGATGTTCAATTTTTAAACCCAAATCGAACTGTGTATGGGAAATTGTTTACGCAACTTAATTTCACCAAAATCCTTTTGATTCTCAAGATCGCCGTGATGTACGAGAGAAGCACATACATCTTTTGATGATATTACTTTGTGTAAATAATTACAAAACAATAAAGGCACACATTCATTTTATCCTTCAAAGCAATGATTTGATTCGTTTTAAAACACCAATGTCAAGTGTGAAGTTGCTTCTTCAATTTTAGCCCAAATTAAAATCTAGTAGGTGTCTAAGTTTCAATTTTATCCTTTTGCAAAGAAAAATTGAAGCATTCTTTTGAAACGCAAATGAAAATTAGTGTCCTAAAAATGAAAAGATAACAATTTTTCAAATAGTGTTTAAAAAAACACTAAAGTTTTAAAGAACACTTTAATCTTCTCAAGACATCAGCTTCATTTCTCCTTCTTTCATTTTCCTTCTTCGCTTCACCTTCGCTTTCCTTTGTTATCCTCGTTTTCCTTGCTTTCCTTGTACCTATCAAAGAAAATACACTTATGTGAGGATCAAATTATTGGATGATAAAATGAATTCAAGTCAAGTGGGTCAAAATATCCACACAATGGCATGATCTTAAATGAAAAAATTTGGATGATAAAAGGATGTCTTATAAGTGGATCACACTTGCTAGATTCATTTTCTCTCTTACCATGATCCACATCACTAAAGGAATAAATCAATCACCAAGAAACATCATAAATTTCAAATTTTAACTATGACCACAATGATGAAGATGATTTATAAAGCTAATAAATTGCATTCCTAAGTCAACCTTGAAAAAAAAATGTTTCAAAAATCCTTATCATCAATTTCAAATTTTAAACTAGGACCATGACAATGATTCACCAAGCTAATGAATTGCATTCCTAAGTCAACTTCGAAGAATAAATGTTTCAAAAATCCTTTTATTAAGTTTTTAAATTTCAGGCAATAAATGAGCGTACTGCCTTGTAAGTTATTTTTCTAAATATGGTATGAGCTTGCTCTAAGCACTAAGGATCTGATAATTCAAATGCATTTGGTAGGTGTAAGGGTGATTTCTAAACCTTTGTGCATTCTTGATATGCATTAGAGATTCATAGAAATGGTTAGTGTTGAAATATTGTCATAAGAGAGTATTCTAAAATTGACTTCCATTCACAAAAAAAGTAATACGCCAGACAAAAGTAGGTGACCACAGAATTTTGCATTTATGAGGCACTGTCAAATTGGAAGTCTAGGCATGGCACTCAGTACAACACGCCTGCCATCAATGTGAGCTTCAAGGTGATACCAAATGACAGCAATCTTGTATTTATGAGGCATAGCTTCAAATCATGCTCCATATGGCTCAACTTTCACTTATGTCAACACCAATGCCGGTGCTTTAAGAGGATGTCTTCTAGGGAAATCAGAAATAATGCAAAAGTCATTGAATTATGTCCTCCACCTACCAAATTGAATTACCCTTTAAAGATTCTAACAACTATTTATTTTGATGGCCTACACCACGTGATGTGTATGGAATGAATGCGCAGGAAATTTTTTACACTTTTGAGTTGAGTTCTAGTTGCATCTTTCACTATCATCTGCAAAGTCAGCTTCCGAAAGCATTTGTTATAGAAATAACACTAAAGACTTAAAGGAAAAATAGCCCCCCTTCACACACCATAGCATACTGAAATAACAGTCATAAAAGTCCCCCTTTTGAAGACACTACACCACTAACATTCTTGATCATGTCACCATTTATCTAACACACGATGCAAACTCAATCAAGGAGATTCATAAAAAAAGGGACTCTTCACAAAACATTGAATGCATCTAAGACTTCATTGATATGCCACAACTCGTGTTCTAATCATTTTGCTTTGACAGATTGCCTCGGGTGAAAGCACATACAAGGTGTTTGAAATGTATTGATAGATCAATTCAAAGAAATGATAAAAATGGCATCAGAAAAAGCAGTAAAGGGTTAGCAACAGTTGAGTAATGATGAAAGGGTTCCCATTACAATTAATAGCGCATGCCTGTATGCAGAACGCGCAAGTACAGGGAAGGCATGTGATCTATTTTGACAAATTACCTTGTGGAAATGTGGTCTCATGGAATACAATATTTGCAGGATATAAAAATTTATTTATTTTGATGTGTGAGAGCTTCAAATAAACGCTACTAGTAAGTGAAAATAATCACACCCAAGAAATCTTTCCAACTAATGCAATTTGATAAGAGTATTACCAAGTTCTTTAAATATTCACTGGCATCTTCGCTATCTACAAAATAAAAGATTTGGAGTAGAGTACAGACATTTAATCAAAGCCAGAACTAACATGTTTAATAATATGCCTCAACAAAGAGTGGAACTCTTGGACATGACATTTTGAGCTAAAGGTGGCAGAGATTTTAAGTTGGCAGTTGGAAACATTACATGTAGTTTCTCTGTTCAGCCAACCACCATCTATACATAGTTTCTACTTTTTAGATTAATATTCAGATACGTTCAATGTTGTGTGACACAATTTATATCTAGTTTGGTGGCTTTTCATCTAGATTAAAGAGTAAATTATGTGTATGCATTTTATTTCTCATCATGATCTGCAATTATTTTACATCGTAAGTGGATTTAAGAATACAGTTCAGATAAACATAAATAGAATTACTGCAAACTGCAAAGCACAATAGATACATATGAAATGAAAAAAAGTAAATAATCAATTTCAATTACAATAAATTTCTAGCACAAACACAAAAAAAATTGTTTCATGAATCTGTAAGATGCTTAAATCAGCCCTCCTTCTATTGCCAAATGTGAGCATCCTTTAAAATCTACAAATACTAAACTTCAAGCATGGGTTAGTATTCTACAAGTCCTTCAAAATACTCCTATGGAATAAGATGTGAATGCTTCAAAATGCAACAAACGACAAGAGAAAACTAAAAGCATTATGAAAACAATAACAATTACCTATTCCATAGTGGATTGGTGTCAAATGTGTCAATGACCCTTTCCCAATCCTTGCTCAAAAGCTAAAATGATGAGATTCAATAGAGATGAAGAGAAAAATTAGTTCTCAAACCAAGAGAGTAACTTTGCATGTAGATGTAGATGATTTTGATGAAGAATGAGGTCCTTATTTATAGATTTTCTTGATGAGAGATTGGCCAAATGGGTGAATGTGGGACTAAATGTAAACTAATGAAAGGAGGCCACCTGTCAAGTTGCCATAGGTTAAGGGACATGCAAGATTTGGGAAATGTGCCCAAGAGAGTGAGTTTCAAATTCAAACTTGTGCAATAAATTTAGAGAGGGGGACATGAAAATGGGAAATTAATACAATGTTGGAGGGGACAAGTCCACTTGTCCTCATTTTCAAACTTGAGGGACTATTCCCCATAAATGCCATGTTGAAAGAAAATAAGGAATTTAATAAATCAATAAATTGATTTATTTGTGCAAGTGGCATTATCTAGAGGATGTGATAGGTGATTAGGTTAGGCTAATTAGGATTAGGTTAACTTAATGATGATTAGGATGATTTTGACTTTTATGACTTAAATATTTCATTTATTTAAATTAGAAAAGGATGGAAAATGCATTTGGATTTAATTAAATGAAAGTTTGATTTATTTAATTAGAGGGATGATGTGAGACAAGTTGATTTATTTAATAATCCTGATTTACTTGGTGAATGGATTTGATGAGTTTGATTAAATTAATGAGTGGATGAATGTGAAACCTGGTTTACATGATGAATGAACCTGATTGAATGCATAATGCTAATTTTGCATGTCTACAAAAATAATTTGGAAGGGTAATAATTGCCCCTTTTTGTGATTCTCAATGATGTTATATATTGAATATAATAAATTATCAATCAAATACTTTATTGAAATAATCTTGGAAGGGTATTAATTGGATTTATGTGAATAGATAGGTGAAACTAGTTATAGTAGAAATTTTGGTGCCTAGCACAATGTATTTTAGGATATGACTTACAACTTAATGTGAGAGTATGACTATAGTTTCATTTAAATTCACCACTTAAATATATTCATAAAATCAATGCATTTAAAGTAAATTATATCTCGTTGTAAGTCATATCCTAAAATACATTGAGCTAGGCACCAAAATTTCTACTATAACTAGTTTTATTTATCCATTCACATAAACTCCAACTACTATCCTTCCAAGATTATTTCAATAAAGTATTTGATTGATCAATTATTGTATTGAATGTACACCATCACCAAGCATGGCCTATTAAACATTCATTTAGTGTGAGGCATCTAAAAAGGACAATTATTACCCTTCCAAACTATTTCAATAAATTGTTATTTAATATTCTTCTATATTTGATTGGCATTTTGAATGTTCAAGTGAATTGACTACATTCGAAGGCTGATATATCAAAGAGTGAGTCTACAGATACATTTTGAACCCAAGTTTTCCTACATTCAATACATTAAATGATCAATCAAATACAAAAGAATATTAAATAACAATTTATTAAAATAATTATGAAGGGTAATAATTGGCCCTTTTCAACATTCTTGATGATGGTATACATTGAATACAATAAATTATCAATCAAATACTTTATTGAAATAATCTTGGAAGGGTATTAATTAGAGTTTAAATAGAGAAGTGAAACTAGTTATAGTAGAAATTTTGGTTCCTAGCACAATGCATTTTAGGATATGACTTACAACCTAATGTAAGAGTATGACTATAGTTTCATTTAAATGCACCACTTAAATGAATTCATAAAATCATGCATTTAAATGAAATTATATTTAGTTGTAACTCATATCCTAAAATACATTGTAGGCACCAAAATTTCTACTATAACTAGTTTCATTTATCCATTCACATAAAATCCAACTACTACCCTTCCAAGATTATTTCAATAAACTATTTGATTGATCAATTATTGTATTAATGTACACCATCACCAAGCAAGACCTATTAAACATGCATTTTGTGTGAGGCATCTAAAAAGGTCAATTATTACCCTTCTAAATTATCTCAGTAAATTGTTATTTAATAATCTTCTATATTTGATTGGCATTTTGCATGTTCAAGTGAATTGACTATGTTTGAGTTCTTGGCTAATATGTTAGAGTCGATCTAAAAATACATTTTGAACCCAAGTTTTCCTACATTCAATACACTAAATGATCAATAAAATACAAAAGAAGATTAAATAACAACTTATTAAAATAATTTGGAAGGGTAATAATTGGCCCTTTTCTCCATTCTCGATGATGGTATACATTGGATACGAGAAATGATCAATAAAATACTTTATTGAAATAATAGTGGAAGGGTATTAATTAGAGTTATGTGAATAGATAAGTGGAACTAGTTATAGTAGAATTTTTTTTGCCTAACACAAATTATTTTAGGATATGACTTACAACTTAATGTGAAATTATGACTATAATTTCATTTAAATGCACCACTTAAATATATTCATAAAATCATGCCTTTAAATGAAATTATGTCTAGTTGTAAGGCATATCCTAAAATACATACAAGTAGGCACCAAAATGTTTACTATAATTAGTTTCACTTATCCATTTACATAACTCCAATTACTACCCTTAGTAATTGGAGTTATGTGAATGGATAAGTGAAAAATTGTTGTAATAAAATTTGTGTTGCCTAACACGATGTATTTTAGGAATGACTTACAACTCTATAATTTCATAATGCATAAAATTATAGAATTGTAAGTCATATCTATAATTTCTACTAGGCTCACATCCTAAAATACATTCTTTTAGATACCAAAATTTCTACTATAACTAGCTTCACTTAGGGTTGGTGTTTGTGAGCTTTCATTTTATCATCAATGTTTACTAACTCTTTTACTTAATCTAAGTCTCTCATATATTTTGAGTAGCATAGGTTATATGGTTTAGGTTGTGTACAAAAAAGGGTTTGAATTTTAAATCTAATATCTCATAGATTCTTCTATTTTAAATCTAATATGAAATTTGTTCATATTGCCATATATTTCTAATTTTATTGGTATGGTTAACAAGAGAGCATTAGTTGGTCCAAAATCTTTGGAAAAACCACCTCCTCATGCCACTGCTAGTTCCAAACATTTTGGAAGAACCAAAATATTTGGAAAAATTAATGCCCTCTTATTGACCATGCCATATTTATTTGTTATTTCATGAGCTACTCTATATTCTAATCTTTCTTGGAGGAGCAAGATCATCTCAACCCTACTATGAATATCGAATCTAAAACATTAATTCTTATTGTCTATAATTTTATCTTATTGTCTACAATTAATTGGGATGAAATGAATAATAGATAGATAATAAAAAAAAAATCTTATTGTCTGTAATTTTATCTTATTTTCTATAATTAATTAGGATTAAATGAATAACAGATAGACAATAAAAATTAATATTATGGTTCACCTCTAATTACTAGAGTGTCTATAATTCTTGTTGTATGTAATTTTGTTTCAACCACATCTTATAGTTTATAGATGCAAATTTTAGCAAATATATACAATAATTTGGGGGGTAGATATGGATTGGATTTATTGTGCATCAGTTGAATTGAGACTTTTGTGAATCCCTTTTTATCTGTGACTTTATAATTTTGTGCAAAATGTGAAACTGTGGATGTTTTCTTCCCTACTTGTTTACTGTGTTTTCATTAAAGGTTACTAAATGTCTCTAAGTTGATGGAGGAGCTAATAGGATGCATGACATTGGGGAAGAGTCCCTTCTTTTTGTTTTGGGAATTTCGTAGATAAGTTCACTAATATTATATATATCTTATAAAGTAGATTATAGCATGCTAGTTTAGGATATTTTAAGCTCTTAGATGTAAATAATCAAAATCATGGCTATAATGAATATTATGTCAACACAAGTTCAAAAAAATAGTTGTTTTTCAAATTTGATGTCTCAGATAAAGTAAAAGAATTATAGCCTTTGATAGAAGATAGAGATACACCTATCTCAGTATACCTCTTGAGTTCAAAGCTTAAATAATGTTTATCTTAATACACTGAAAAACAAGGCTATTTTTCCTTAATATTTATATGGTCTTAAGCAAGTTGTTGACCAAGAATTCACATAGTAGTTTGGTAAGTTATCAGCTAAACAACTCTTACAGAAAAAAATAGGCATAGTTGTTCTTAACTCCTATATTTCAATAGAGTTCTCTGGAGGCTCAGTTTGGTTACGGATAAACATAATCTTCTCAATTAAAAATAAGACAACAATTGCAAATTAATTATTTTGAAAAGAAAATTTTGATTAAGAAGAAATTTAATACCTTGCAACAAAAATTGTTGCACAACTTAATAAAAAATTCTCAAGTAATCATACTAGTCTTTCCAACATCCATTAGCTGAAAAGTCCATTTTCCACATAGTAAGTAAAGTATAATGGGCCGGTTAAACTTGAGATCCTTCCTGGGAGATTTAAAATCAAAGTTTAAGGAGGTCAAACAAGTGAGAACGAGATACTTAAGGGCCAAACAAGGTACCCAGTTATTGTGCAATTCCACTATTTTTATTAAGAATGATAGTTTAAGTGCCCAAGTAAATTAAAAAATCTGCAAAGTTTCCATAAGAATTCTATAATTGGTTAAGAATAAATGTAGTTCCTTATAATTTTTGGGACTTTGTGTTTAATTAAATTGATTTCTATTGGAGTTGATTTTTTGAGATCTATATTGTAGCACATTATTAAATAATGTGAAATGATTTACTAATCTTGTGATTGATTTTTTCACACCATCTTTAAATTTTTATGATTTCTAGCACATTCATTCCCCAACAAGTAATATTTAAATTTCTTTTCATTATATTCGTCTTTCTCTATCTCAATGATATGCAATCACCTAGTACAAGTTAGGCTTTAGTGTGTGTGAAGATAGGTAACATATCAGGAAAATCTTATGAATTGATTAAGATAGAAAAACTTTAAGTAATATATATGAGACTGACTTTATTTCCTCAACAATTTGGTTAGAAAAAAAGAATTAATGGAATTTATAACCAAAAACATGCAATATGAAACTATCATTTGCATGCAAATTAGAATCTGAAAAGAGCGGGTTCATGTTTTAGAGTAGGTAGTGCAACTGAAAGATAAGTCTTGTCCTAAACATTTGATAGATATTCTTTATGCATTGTTTGTAATACATGTCCAAGGTATCAATTCAAGGTTATGTCTACCACTATGTAGGGTTTTCACACATTCACATGTGATTTTAAGGGTTTATAAATAAACCCTTAAAATCACATACAAAAACCTTAAATTATAGTTTATTGTATAGCCTTAAAAAAATGGCATGTGCAAAGAAACATTTCCACCGAATACTCCAATGATGGAAAAAACTAAAACATTATAAACCCTTAAAATCACATACGAAAACCATTAATTATCATTTATTATACAACCTTTTCAAATCAGCATGTGTAAAGAAATATTTACACTGAATACTCCAATAATGGAAAAAACCCAAACATGAAACCCTAACTTATAGTTGCAAAAAAATGCATCATCATGAACAAACAGTAAAAAAGTACTTGCTATCAAGCACAACCAACACTTCACTAACCAAATTAATGGAACCAAATGAAAAAAAAAACTTGGATTCAATTCCTTTTTGTAGAGCCGGTCTTCGCACAAGCAACCTCCAATCACAACTTCTTTGGGCGAACATGCAAAATTCCCATGCCCAACTTCTATTTTTGCTTTTATATTCATCACCTTTGATCAAAAGGGATTCGACCAAGTAGGTTTTGGCTAAAACCTACTTGGCCAAATCCCTTTTGACCAAAGCGGGTTTGATAGAATCCACACAATTGGCCCAAAGTGTGACACAAGTTCGTTCTTTTACCCTCTAGCATTGGTAAAAGTGAGATAATTTTTCGAAGCTAAAGGAGGAACATTTGCAAATGTTCTAAGTGTGTCTTCACTATCAACTAATCTCCTTTCAGTGTATCAAATAATTCATTTAGGGAAGGAAATGAGACCACACTTCTCTCTAAATTTAGTTGAGATAATAGAATTAAAAAGCAATAGTTTTGTAGCAATATGCGATACAAATCACCAATCTAGACTATATACCTTCTCCAATTTTACCATAGATACTTCTCCAAAATTACTATTAATTCAGATGTAGCTAGAAAACTATGGCATGAGTGGTTTTCCCATCTTAACTATCACTATCTTGAGAAATTATGTCAATAAAATATTGTTAAGGGGTCACCTAAGGTTAAATTTTCTAAAGGGATTTGTGAAGGTTGTGTATTTTGCAAGCATCTAGAAGCAAAATTTGACAAATGCAAATCATGGAGGGCAACACAAGTTTTAGAACTTGTACATAGTGATGTTTCAAGGGATTTCCCCATTCATTTTTTACAAAGGCTATATATGTTCTCACCTTTATTTATGATTTCTCATGTTTTACATGGGTTTACTTCCTTAGCAAAAAATAGAAGTGTTCGAATATTTTCAATATTTTAAAGCTCTACCTGGAAAACAATCAGGAAAATTCATCATGGTTCTTTGAATAGATAATGGGGGAGAGTATGTCAACAATCGTTTTGAGCAATTTTGCATATCATAGTGGATAGATTTAAAATTCACAGTTCCTTATACCCCACAAAAAAATGGTGTTGGAGAATGGAAAATTATATTTTTAAAAGAAGTAGCTAATTATATGATTCACTCTAAGGGCCTCACACCATCATATTGGGCCGAAGTAGTCAACTATGCATGTTACATCTATAATTGAATTCTACATAAAGCCTTGAAGGGTATCACTCTCTCTGAAGCTTGGAAATAATGGAAACCATCAATTGATTATTTCATAGTTTTTGGCTCTCATACTATGAAAAACATTCCAAAATAACTTCAAAAGGATATGGATCCACAATCCAAACCTTGCATCTTTGTTGGATATCAAGATGGTGTAAAAGGCTATCACCTAGTCCATTGTACCACACAAAGTGGTTTATTGAGAGAAGTGTTAAATTTAAATAAACATCTCTTGAAAGGGTGATCCCACGATATTGGTTTACAATTTTTGGCCAAATTGAACACAAATAATTTTTTCTAAGTCTTCACTTTCGGGCACCTATAGCAACTAATCCGTGAGGAATTTGAACATGATGCAAACTAGTGATTTGTGACATATTTTTTGTAGATTCTAAATACATTTTTTTAAAAAAATTTGGAATTATATTGCACTTCTTTTTCCATCTCCTTCAAAAACTAGTTTTTTAGTAAACAACATTTTAAAGGAGTGACACTCACTGTATAACGCATAACTTTTTTTCCATGGAGGATAAAATTATTATTTTTTTCTAATTTAGATTTGTAACTACGATATATAGTGCTTCCAATTGGTTTCATAGTGTTTTATTGAATATTTTTTCCTTAATCAAGTTTCAAAGTCAAACCAATTACAATTCAGACATAGGTGAACCATATAATGCATAATTTTTTTTCTATGGATTGAAATTCAATATTTTTTTTGTTGGATCAAGGACTTCAATATCTAGTGCACTCATATTTTTTTATTTTTTTTTATAATTTGGTATTTTTCCATGTGTAGAATAGAGAGCTTGATTTTTAGTGAAAAACCTACATTCACAAGAAATAAAAAATAAATATAATAATAAAATTAAATTTAAAAATTATACTTTTAGGAAGCTTATAATAAGGACTACATACTTTAAAAATAAAAATAAAAAATTAATTCATTTTATCCCCCAAAAGGTAAATCAAAAGTGGTTTTTTATCAGCATTTTGATAGGTGTAAAGGAGACTTCGTTATAGGTATGGTTTAAAAATAGTGGGTTTCTATACAAGGGGGTTTGATCTGAGGTGGTTCAATCAAACCCTCTTAAATTGGAATCCTTTAAATGAAACTTTTCAAGGCTTAAATCATTATATTTTCTAAAAATATGTGATTTCAATGAAAATCAGGATCTCCCAGAAATTGTAAACCAGCTTTGTGGGATCACCTAAAACTATACTTAGACACTTTTCGACATATTGTGGAATCACTATATCCTAATTATAGTACTGATGATTCTGATAATTCTCAACAAATTCCTAGAGTAGTGTGTAGTGTCCCTCCAATTGCTGCTCTTTGTTTCAGTTTGTTTTTGTTCGGTTGATAGTTGTTTTAGCTATTTTTGATACTATGCTACTTTATTTCAGTATGACACTCTTACCATGCTGGTTTTATATTGTGTTGATGATACATTAGATACATTGTTGATCATATAATTATGTTTGTGTGGCGAAATTATGATAAACATTATGTGTGTTATGGTTTCATGCTATTTTAAAGCATTAGTGTGTTTATGATGATGTATCTAATGTTGCTTATGATGTAGTATTGTATGTTAGTCTTGGTGAAGGAGACAGCATAGCATAACTCATTCATGAGTACCCTAATACATTGTGACTCTCTTTCATGGTGTGAATGTTGATTTATGCATATTTTTTTAATAGAGTTGTTTGATGAAGTTTGTAGGTACTGGGAATAGATTCCACATGCTTGTCAGGTCTAAGCATGCCCTGATGCAATGAAAACATGTTTTTTTGAAGATAATGTTAGGTCAATATTTGGCCATCATTCTCTTATGGGATGATTATCTATGTTGTCACCCATCATTATTTAGCTGTTTGAGTTTGTTTTGTTGTTCATGTTTGCATGTTGTTTGGAAATTCATTAATTTCTTAAATGGTTTATTAATTAATTTATTTGATTTAATGCAATTTTATTTAAATGTTAAATTAAAATAATTATGTCTATAGTTTGATTTATTAAATTGAATTAAATATGATATTTGTTGCATATGATTGTTAATTTTGAATAATAGATAATTGTTGATTTTAATGTGCAAACTTAAATAAATGAAAATTAGTTATTTTGAAAGAGTTTTTTTTCAACGGTTTATAAATAATATCTAGAATATTGATTTGGAGTTAGAAAGTGTTATCTAGTGTAACTGATTAAATTGAAACTGGTTGATCAATTTTGATTGCATGCTGACACTCAGTTAAGTTTTGTGACTTTGAGTTAATTGAAATGAATTAAAAGCCTTGGTTATGCAAATATCTTTCACAACAATTTTTGGAGGAAGGTTTTCTTTCACGGTAATTTTTTGGAGAAAGCTTCCTTTTAGTTTTATTGTTTTTGAAAGCTCTGTGAAAGAAGATTTGGAAGAATTTTTGTGATTTGTTTGCAGATTGGTCTAAAGATCATGGTATTCAAAGTTAGTTTAAAATATAGAATTCTTCTTCGAATCTTTAATTGAACAAGAGGGATTTAATATGTTCCTTTCTTTTCTATTTGATTTGAATCTTGAGGATAAAGTTTTTGAATATTATGCTTGAATTTTTGTTTACTCTAGAAAAACAGTTGAGCTTGCCTATGGGAAAGATAAACATAGCCAAACCTACACATTCAACAAAGAAACAATTAGGGTGAGATTCTAAATTTAAAAGTAAAACATAGCAAAACAATGATAAAGAGAATTCAGAGAAATATGGTTATATTCTACAATTCATCATATAATTTTTCTTTTACATGATCTATTGCTATTTTTTGAAATGTGAGATGAATTTTCTTGAATCACATATTATGTTTGAAGGGGTTTTGAAATTGAAATTTTTAGACTACTTGAAGATCAACACCACCCTACTTATGCATAAGAGTTATATAATTAACTATTAAGGAAGGAAAGAACAGATTGCAATAGTTTGATCTTCACAGTTGCAACTTGTGAACAGAAATTAAATCCTTGAAATTAAGAGAATTGTTTTAAGTTTAAGTTAGCATGTAGCTGCTTAAAGCCAACATCTGGAAACATGTATGATTAATCTTATATTAAGATTTCCCTCCATACCGTTGGAAAGCAAGCAAAGTTTAGAAAGATAGGGTGCATTCTAGAACACTTTATTAATTCAAAGATTTTAAGTTCTTCTGAAATGAAAATGACTTTTGTCCCATCGCCCCTACATCCAATTTTCTTGTTGTTTCATCATTCTTTTTCCATGTAAGTGCTGTGTGTGGCCAACTCTCTCACAGTTTCCTCATTTCTTTTTCTTCAAAGTTCTTCTTAGTTTTGCCGTCACTGAACTCTTTAGTCGTTCCAAGATTATCAGGTGTAGAACTGCTTTGGAGACGTCTAATTCTCCTCCATTTACCTCTTGCAGTTTCCTCATTTTCTTTTCCTTCGAAGTTCAAATTGGTGTAGCCATTGCTATTAGTTTCATTTGAATTTATGCTGGTGTCTGAGTTTGTATAAAGGTCCCTACTTTTCCTTAGTCATTCGCTTCTTATCAGGTTGTAAAATTGCGTTGGTCTATTTTTTTTTCAGCCCCAGATTATTTAGACTCAATGACCCACTCCGTGTAGTCACTCATTGCATTCAATGGGTCGTTCTTTTGTATATTCAATTAAAAATCAATGTCAACTACTAGCAATCTCCTGTAGAATTGATGGGGTTTTGATTTAACTTATGTTGTGGATATTAGAAATGCACGGCGTCGTGAGTTTAAGATAGCTCTATATTTATTATCCAGGGATAGTATGATGACTTCACGTTGCATGGTAAATTGTCTTGTTAGCTGTAGTTTATATTTTACAGCCATTCAATTCTACGCATAAACTGATATGCATGCCCTACTGCTAATCGATTGATACATATATGTCTAGTAAAGTCGGTTATTATCTTGCATGGCGCGTATTCCTCATTGTGCATGCACAATAGTAGATGTTTAGTTTTATATATTTAATTTAAGTGTAAATTAGATTAAGTTTTGATTTAATAAATTAATATTGTAGATGTATATTTTTTCAACACATTTGAAGTAATCTTAGTTTATTGAGTTTTAAAAGAATGTTAAATTAGATTTAGTTTCTTTTAGAGAAAATAAACATTTATATGGAATATAGATTCTTATATGTAATTTGAATGTTTCTATTTATATTTAGTTTATTTTTATTGATAAGATTTGTGATATTGTACTTTAAAATGGATAGATAATTCTTAAAATTTTGTTTAAATGAATATGGCTTTTGTAAATTAATGGGCTACTACTTTGAACTATTCTTATATTATTTGATTTGGTGTGAAGGAAAGTTTTTGAGGAAGAATATTTTGTTGTGTTATGGTATTCTTAGTTTTCCGGAGGCTAGGGAACTCTTTGAATGAATTTTTTAATATACTTAAGTCATGATGACCATTTGTTATAATTTGGGACTTAGCCATGCATGATTTGTTGTTACATTGGAGGTATTTTGAAAGATAAATGATCTATGTCATGTTTGAGATGTGCTTATACTTGGTTTTGTTATTGTACATGATGGATATCCTTTGTATTGATTATGAGTTATGTTATTAGGAATAGTGGCTTTTGATAGGGGTTAGAACCCTAAGAGGTAACCAGGGTAACATATCAGGAGTTTATAATTCAGTGAAAACCTAATTAAATGTATTAGGGGTTGGGTAGTGTTCATTAAATAAATTGGATAATTTGATTGCTTTGAATTATTCCTTAGTGCTTGTATAGATTAAGGGTAGGTTGAGATGGTCTGAAATGGCATGATCATCTACTTTGTCTTCTTGAAATGTATTTCGATTCCACATGAGTTTGTTTAGGGGCCAAAAATTGGTAGAGATTACTAGGGTAACTTGGTATGAGGGCCATTCATCTAGGAAGATTCACCAAGGTAACCTATAATAAACTATGTGATGACACTATTTTCCTAATGCATGTTATATGGTCTCTTGTGTAGAATTACCCTTCTTTGTATTGTTTCCTCTAGGAGCTTTGTTGTAATTATGTGGTTTAGCTATTGTTATGTTGTAATGTGAACATCAAGTCATGTGATGTTATGTTTTGTCTTCATGTTTGTTTGTCTTTGTGGACCTAATATTATCTCCTAGCACAGGGGCTGGACCTTCGAGCGTGGTTGGGAGGAACATGCTATATCATTCATTGGATCCCCTTACAGGTGTTATTGTGCTTGGATAATATTGTATTTGTGATAGGTTCTTGTTTCTACATGATTTGTGACGTTGGACAGTGAGTGTGCTCATGAACAAGGTTGACAAATGTGTTATGATCTTCATCTATATTGTATACACTCTTGATGTCTATTAGTGAACTTATTGTAATGGTATTATGTTGTTATGATATTTTTCATAATCTCACTTGATGTACCTTATCTTCATTAGGATTATATGATTGGATCATTCATTATTGATATGATATATCCTTATGCTTTATGTCTTTTGGTATAGTGTTTTGATGTTATTTCTTGTGAATGTTTAAGTAGCATTGTCACAGAACCCTGAGGATGTATGTGTAGATGTCTCTTTTGTACTCTTTTTGTAATCGAATGTCCTTAAAAAAAAAAATAGTTATGTATGGAGCAGGATGTCATTGTTGCAGGGAAAATGAGAGATTTATTGAGGGAATGTCCTCCCACTTTTGATAGTATTAGTGGTGGTCTAGAGGCAGAAACTTGGCTGATAGATTTGGGATAGTGCTTTGCTAGGCATCTATATGGTAGCAACACTAGAGCTAGATGTGCCATTATGCATCTTAGAGGCTTTTCCACTACATGGTGGCGATTAGAGGAGTAGAAGCTTCATTTGGAGATTGGTTTAGTTTCATGGGACATTTTTTGGAGAGATTCAGAGCGTTTTTCCTACCAAAGAATTGGAGATAATGTTGTGCATATGAATTCCATTCATCATATCTATGATCATAAATATAAATATTTCAACAAATACAACACCATTAAAGATCACATATTGTGAAACAATAAACACATAATATTACCAAGCATATATATACATTTCATGAAGGATAAGCATCCATCAGAGATCATAAAATAAGGCCAAAGATTACATTCGTTACAACTATAATAAAAGTTACATCATACAAGAGTTACAATAATGTAGAAGTGTTCCACAACATAAACAGGAACAATACAATAAGATAGAATAATACAACTGAATAGATGAATACAAAGTAACAAGACTAGCTCCAATTCAGGTATAATTCTAGAGTCCTCGTAAGTTGCACAAATCTACACATCTCAATCCTTGAGTGGGACCCAATGGGGTACATAGCACATTCCACCCAACCATGTGGACCCAAAATCCCACCCCCTGTGCTAGGAGTTGATAAGAAAGATCCTCAACTAGAAAGTTAAGTGAACCAAAGGTAAACAAGACTCCACAACAAGGGTAACAACAACACAAGATAACATCCCATAACATTGCCAACACATAACGACAACAAAAATTGAAAAGTCCAACAAGAACCAATTGCCAACATTATAGATCAACACTAAATAACCATAAGAGGTGCCAACAATAATATGATCCAAAAAGTCTTCCAATGAGATTACAATATCAATTAATAATAAATATCAAAGATACCTTTCATTAGCATCAACATAGTTGTAATGAGGCATATATGGAACATTAAATAATTAAAAGGAGGATTCAACAACAAACATCAAGAAACAACCACCTCAATAAATATAAGTTACGGTCGCTTCAAAATGTGCAAGAAAAACAAGGTGAAAAAAAACTGACAAGGAAAGCTAGGTTGCTAAAGGATGGAGTGTCATCACATAGGTTATTATGGGTTACCCTGGCCACCTCTACCAGCTGTCGGACCCCTATGCACACTATGTGGGATCAATATACCCTGCAAAATTACTATGAAGGGGAAAGGCAGTTGACCTTGCCATTCTAGGCCTTCCCACTCATCCGAAGCCTAAACAAGCACTTAGGCACATGAGCAAGGCTACATTATCTGAATTAATGTGCAATACTACCCAACCCCCTAATTAATTATTTAAGTTATCACTTTATTAAACTCCCAATGAGTTATTTTGGACCAGCCACTTTGGGAGTTGAACCCTCATTGAGAACCACTCTCGCTTACCAATAACAAAATCTCAAAATCACAAATGGGAAAGCCCACTTGCACAAAATACCAAACCAAAAAAATATCTACACCAAATGAGGCATGCACCATCTCACATTAGAACTTCATTGTAAAGAAAACCGCCTTCAAGTACAAGGCTAAACCCACCAAAGTCAAATTGAGCACAAGAGTCACCATTCACAAAACCAAAATGGAAACCAATTATGAAGAATCATACTTTTTCCCCTCCTCTCGAAGCCCAAGAAGAATGACTACTTAAAAAAAAAACTCACAAATGAGGGTAAGTCAAAGTAATAAAAGTTTCCAAATAAACTCCAACACAAACTCAATGAATAAAATCTCCTCAAATTGAGATAACACGAAAATAAGAAGCATTGAAATGAAAACATCCAAAATCGACCTTTAAACACACAAATACATCCAATGAAAAAATCTCAAAGAATAATAAACAATCAAAAATATTTTATCTATTTGATCATTAAGAAGTACTTTAAGATAACTAAAGAAGTAATCTAGGCACATTTTCTTAAAACAAAATCCCAATAAACATTTTAGAATGTTTAAATCATCTTTTGAGTTTTACTCAGGATCAATAATAATAAGTTTGAAAGAATATTTAAATCATCATTTCATTTTCTCTAAGTACACTTATTTTGAAATCACTTAAATTAATGAAACTTATTATATAAATATCTAATCATAGATTTAACACAACAAATCACTTTTAACTAAAACCAAATAATAAGTAATAGAGTCTATAAGAAAACAATCCCTTGGTTCACTCACTATGTAATCATTTAAAATAAACACTACATTTTATATGTTTATCACTATAAAAACCATTTTAGAATAATTTGAGGAACTATAAAAACACATTTAAAAAAAAATACAAACAAAATTACTTTAATCATCATGAGAGATATATAATTATACCGATATATATAAATATATAACTATTGAGAATAAAATAATTAACTTACAATACAATGTCATCAACTACAGTGAGTGAATCATAATCCATAAGTATTTCAATGCCTATTTAAACACAACCAGCATTGCTTTTCATTTAACTCAAGATTTATACTTATACCTACACATATATAAATAAAAAAATACAAATATATGTATTTATAAAAGATATATTTTTTTTTTACTTTGCTGCCGATCTAAATTTACTCAAGTTAGAAGAATGACTATCAACAACATGCAGTTTTAAATATAATAACAATTATCATATAACAACATATATACATATATGAGTACTAACCAAATGCCAAAGTGAAAGAAAAGAGATCATGTTCATTGAATATGAAGGAACGATTGCGCAGTAATAGAAGGAGTACATGTATCTCGAAGACATTAGCATACAAAGCATAAAACATATTCTTGACCAACGCTTAACATGGTTTTAAGTATGCTTCAACCGTAAGCGAATTCGCCATAGAGGTTTGAAGGAAGAATACAGAGCATGAAATCAACCACTAACAGTTATAGAATCTTGTGTTTATTTTAGAGGAGAATGTTGGGCAACGCTGCAAGAATCAATTTCAAACCAAGCAACGAATATATGGAAGCATATAACTGCCAAGAGTCATACGCATACTATGCTAAGAAGCAAGATTCAAACATGGGAATAAATATACATTTATACATTTTATAAAATGCGCATCAAGAGACTAGGCAGACACTACGCAACTAAGGCGCACTCAATATTTCGACTGCCATTCATACCAAATAGGCAATACAAGGGGTCTACGCCGGGTTGGCTTAGCCAGCACACTCTAAGCGTTGACCGCTTAGGTGGCTGGTGTGGGCCCTCTAGAACTTCCGTTTCCTCTTTTATTTTCCGTTGCGCTCCGTTTTCTCTCCTCTGACTCTTCACGTGACATTCACTACCATGCTACAGTTAAGTTTGAATTCAATTTTGAATCTCTCCCGCCCATTCCATTAAAAAGCAGCCCGCGTATTTCCACTTCAATATAATGTTTGCTCGTGTCCTATCGTTTTGTGATGCATATGGAGCGGGGCTAACAGATCTGAACTTGACATACAGACAATGTTGTTGGCATTCGCTTGCCCTCACAAATGCTTTGGTGCTGCATGGATCAGATTCTGGTTAAGCTAGCCCTTTTGGCATAGCCAAATTGGCTGAAGCAGAACAGAGATTCATATTTACAGCAGCCCGTGGAAGCATAGGCTATATGGCACCTGTGTAACAGAGGGGCATATGTTATTGGAAATCATTTGTTACAGGAAAGTGGCCAAGGTAGACATTCCAGAAAATGAGAACATCTTGTCTGACTGGGCGTACGATTGCTTGAAAGATGGAGGGCTTGTAAATTTGGTGGAGCAGCAGCACACAAGTAGTATAAATCCAAGACAGTTGGAACGAATGGTGTTGGTGGCGCTGTGGTGTATTCAAGATGATCCATCTCTGAGGCCGTCCATGAAAAGAGTCGTTCAGATGTTGGAAGGAACTCTTGGCATTCCTGTGCCACCACGTCTAGGGCTTTCTTTACAGATTTTCCTTTCATCCAGCATTGAATTTTGATATATTCTACGAAATTCGCTAATCTGGCTCAAATAATTGAGTACATGGAGAAGTAAATGACTCAGCTGTGTCTTAGTTTTTACTTAATCAAGCGTGAATGGAAGAATTGAATAAGTTTAAGCGGTTGTTTGCTATTAGTTTAGAAAACATACAGATCTATATTAAAAAGATCATGTGTTTATCTGCACTTAACTTCTCTTTTAGGTTTTCTATTATATGTTGTAACGCTCTGGAGAAAGGCAGAAGATAGCTATATATTTTGCCAGTTAATAGAATATTACTGCTAATTGCTTTTATTTCTACACTTGATCTCTCCGGTTATCTGAGCCATTTTAGTGAAGACCTTAAAATATTTAAAAATAGAGAAAATTTAGATTTAGATCTAAAAGAAATTCGAGTGTATCTTCCGTAATCATGTGAGAATGAAACATAATAATTTGATTTATTAATAGATTTTTTTTTTAAATTGATATTTAGTTTTAGTATTTTAATAGATAAAAACTGTTAATTGTAATGTAGAATCATTCAATTAGATATTAGATTATTCATAAGTTTTAGAATAATCAAAACATTACAAGAGTTTGCTCTTCCATCACTAAAACATAATTATATTTTTCACTTACCAATAATCAAATATTTATTATTTTCATTAAGGAAAATATTTCCTCTATCATAAACTCAATAGGATGAGAGACACTATGGAAAGTCATATGATAGGTGAAATAATTAAAATTAAAAATTTTATAGTTATTTTTATAAGTGCAGTTGTATGTATGATTTATGTGTACTTATGAGTACAAATTAGGACTACCTAAGAATGTCTTAAACATAGACTTAAATGATAGCCAATAAGAATTGGGACTAATAAATGTACTAGATACATGAAAAACTATACTAATTGAAATCATGCATGATTGGGAAACTAGAAATGACTATATAAATATGTAGAAAACTAGTAAAAATTGGTATCAAATACACTAGATTGAGATATGGCTAGTGAGACAATCAATTGTCTCATCTAGAGTCTAAAAGTAACTTATTTTTTCTCCTTAAGTTTCAAAATGGATTTATGTGTATCTTTAAGATTTATAACTTGCATAAAATAGAATATAGGAAATATATATTTTGTATATTTTTGGAGGTCATTAATGCTAAAATGTTGGTATTCTCTAACATTCTACATAGACAAAAGATATGAATTTTATATTTTAAGAGCATTTTGATTTTGTCGATGTTGATAGAAGTTCTTTCCCAAGGTTAAATCTTTAAATTAGAAATGAAGTTGTAACTCTAAAGTTTTAGCTTTGAAGTTCAACTCTAGAACTATGGCTTTGAAGTTCCTAGCTCCAATCTATTTTAGTTTTAAAGTAGCATACAAGGAGAGCTATGAAGTATTTTAGGTATCTTTTATTTAATATATAGGTCAAAGCTTCCAATAGTCTTTGATGGGTGGCATGATTCCAAAGATATAGGACTTTCATAATACTTCATCCTTTGAATATATGAAACATGTAGAATAACAAACCAATCAATAGAAAAATCAATTACAAACATGTAACTACACTTGAGAAAAGGTGGAATTATAAATGCCTATGAAGTATTCTCCCATATTTATTGGGATGAGTAACTAAGAACTTACAATATGAGTCTTAGTTATAATAAAACCTTCATTGGATGAGCAATTGTTTTTTACTAGGAGCTCTAGTAGAAATAAAGGTTGTCATGCATTTGCATTAAAAAAGCATGGTGGCAAAAAATATAGGAGAATTTATGATCATTTTGATTTGTGTTAAGAGTTTTGATCTTGGGGGTGGTTGATCTTTTTGATATAAATGAAGCTCACCAAATCCAAAATAGGTTGTTAGGTAATACTTACTACAAAATAATTTATAGTTCTTAATTGCTTATAAAGTAGAAATGTGCATTTGATTCTTATGCTATTACAATTTTTACAAATGAAGATCTAATTTCTTGAGTATTTCGATAGCCATTTATTGATCAAGTTAATCCTAGTCCAAGGAAGCACAAAGGCTTACTCTACATGTGAAGGAAGAATATTGTGGTATTTCTTGCTTTAGATTTTTTTGTATTCCTTAAAATATATTATGTAGGATGTTATTTATTTATTGCAATGATTTTTTCATTCTATTTTATGCCATTTCCATTCCCATTGATTAAATTTAATTCTTGTTTTTAAGATTATTTGTCATATTGCATTTTTTCTTTGATGGCAATATTTAAATAAGTTTATTTTCACTTTCAATAGTTAGATTAGAACACACAATTTTAATTTGCATGTATTTTAAATCTAGATTGAAATAAATTACCATTAGTCTAAATGTGTTTTTCCCAATTGCAAACAACTATAAAAATAAACCTAGTTTGATAATGATGACATTATTCATATCTAAAGTTGAGGCATAATAATGAACCTCATCACTTTTTGGTTTTTTTTTTAGGATATCTTGAGGTGTTATTAGGAGGAAATTCTTGAAATTGATTGTTGAGACACAATCCTTGGCAATTCATAATTAGAGACCTTGAACATCCATGCTCTATTAAAGAAAAAAGTTTATCTATTGTGATAAAAAATATTTTTTGAGTTAATTGGAGTAAGAGGATCATAAAAGGGACTCTAATATGACACATAAGTTGAAAGTGAGCATTAATTAACTAATTTATTTAAGATTAGTAGAAATATTTTTAAAATGAATGCATGGTTGGACTAAGAGACTCAAGAGGTAGATTCACTTTATAAACCCTCCCATGGCACACCATAGAAAATGACTTTGAACTAGAATAAGTCATATAGGGATAAAATTTTCTTACGACACCTCAATATTTGAAATGAAGGGAAACTTTATATTGCCAAGGAAATATGGATGAAAAAGATGATATAAGTGATAGGGAGAATCATAGATAAATTTTCCAAACCCCATATAACTAAACCTAGATGAAGAATATATCCCTATCCATATTTCCTACTTTTAGGGATATAAAAATTGAAGATCTAGAGCAATTCCCATTTGATTTTAGGGTGATGTGTCAAACCTACAATTATAGAACTGATAACCAAAAAAAAAGTTATTTCATTCCACACTAGAAGATAAATCATGTGATGGTTTATTGTTTTACAACCAAACTCTATCCACACATGGAGAGAAATAAAAAATAAATTCTTAGACAACTACACAGACTATTGTAGGGTGAGATATTATAAAGAGGAACTCTTTAGGATAATTATCTCGATTGATTCCTCTTTGTTTACCATTGTTATGGAAATGTATGAGACACAGAACTAACTAAACCATATTTATCTAAGGTGTATAGGATGAGTCTTAATAAGCTTTAGATATTATGGGAGAAGGGAGGTGGTCACACTTGGAATCATAATTTTTTCTAAAATATATAAAAAAAATGTTTGTTCTTTATGGCCAAAATTAGGAAAGCCAAGACTATGAAAGGGCACAATAAGACAAGAAAATTAAATAGATGATTTTATAAATTTGAAAATAAGAATATTGGTACATTGAACACCACAATAGATGAAACTCAAGAAAAGGCTACAACAAATGAAATTCTTTCCATGTAGTAGTCTAGATGCATAAGTAAGCATGCACAAAGTGATTCCCCCCTTGATAAAATATAAATTTGTAATCTTTTTGACAAAACAATGTTACTAATTGATATGAGTTGATACCTAAAATCAAGAATCACATGAACAAGGGTGCCCAACTAGAGGAATAAATCAATTAAATATGCTAGAGATAGGGGAATAACTTCTCTTAGTTGATTAATATACAAATTATTTTTTCTTACATGCCACCAACAATTTATCTATCAATTAGTGAGTAGTTCTATGGCTAGACCCATAGCCTACACAATAGTGGGGACCATATTCATGGATTCCTTAAGATTGGAATAACCAATGTTAACTATATTGACACATGCCTAAACAATGGATTCCCTAGTGGACATAAAACCAACCATTCCAAGGATAGAAGCTTTTTTAGACTAGCAATGAGATTTACATCCTATTCCCTCTAACATACAACAATTTCCTCAATATAAGTAGGTAAATCAATAATAAGTACCTACCTAACTTGTGACTATTCTTAAAAAAATATACTTGAACTACATCTTTCTATAACATAAACTAGGAGAACATAGCTAGATTAAATACCATATACTATGAAAATATTTAGCTTCACTTAGGAAAAAACCCTCCTCCCATACCATTATTTAAATCTCTTATGAGGAGATATAGCCTTCTCTTAAAAAAATACTGAAATAAAATAAATTTATTTTACATAATAGTCCAAATGATTCTCTATTTTCACAATTCCCTAATTGATTAAAATAAAAATTCACATATATAACCTTTACATGTGTATAAATCTAATCTATTACAAGAGATCAAATAATTAAAAATGAAACCCATTGTTATAGGCTATATGAGATGTTTTAGAGAATAATAACAACATTAAACAATTTTGTATGTCAAAACTTTTGAGAAAAGAAGAAAAATCTTAAAACAGTTTAAGTAGATGATAAGCTAGCTAACCTCCTAGATGGTAAATGTCTCCACCTAAAACATGGTGATCTAGGGAGCCTTGTAATCATAACTTTGATTGGTAGCACAAAACATCAAACATCTTTGTGGATTTGGGTGTTGCCATCAATATCATGATAGCTAACATGTTGAGAGTATTATCCTTAACTAACTTATGTAGCAAAATTCCACCATTTTAAAAATGGATAAACATTTGATAGCTAAGATAAAGGGTACATTAAAGATGTCCTAGTTAATATAGAATCCTAGAAATATTTTATTAATTTCATGGTAATCTAGTCATGAACCTCAAATAATGGATACCCATTGATCCTAAGAAGACTCTATCTAGCTATAGTAGTTGCCTTCATTGACAATTAAAATAAAATAAAATGTAGAAGAGTTGGAAGATGATTTTGACAATTATGAGGAAGAATATAACAACCAAATAATCATCTAATGAAGCCTTGTTTAATTTGTTCAAACTACCTAGTAAAACTTTCTCCAAGAATTTCATTGTCCCTTAGAGAATATTATTCTCATTGTTGAAATATTTTATAAAGAGATTACCACTTTTCACATGCCATATCCTCACCATTTCCAATTAAGCATGCTACTAAGGTAATATAAAGCACTATCCTTAATATCTCACTAAATAAATCATTATTCAATTAGGTGAACCACTAAACATTAATAATTCCTTACTAGATTTAAGTGGGAATAAAAACTACACTATATTTTGTAAGCACTCTCAAAATAATTTACTTGGGAACACACTATTATGATGAGAATCTAACTTGACATATGCACCCATCATATATATAGAAAATTTGATACTTGTGAGACAACCCCAATGATTTTAAACCTGACACTTTAAGATATATTCAAAATTCATATTGGAAACATTTTAGAAGTAGGATTCATATACCAATCTTAGATAGCCAATTGGTTTCTCCACAAGTGATTATTTTATAGAAAAATATTAAGTAGAAATGTATGTAAGCTAAAAAGAGCGAAATAAATCCACTTCAAGAGATTAATTCCCCTTAGCCCCATCAATAAGGCTTTGGAAAATCTCACTAGGAAGAAAGACTTTTCCTTTCTAAATGGATTTAGTGAGTAAATGTAATTAAATACATTTTGTAAGAGAAGAATTTAATAGGAAATATGCTCCAAATACTTGATGATATTAAATTCACATTCACCTCAAATTGGGGGCTAAATCTAATGGTGAAATTTGTATACACCTACCAATTCCCATATAGTTCTAGGGTATTTTGATGGAATGTCTTAATTTAGTGACAATTTTGGCTTATGATTCTATGCTTATCCCAATCCATTTTATATTCATTTATAACCATTACAATGCATTCAACCTCATCCCATCCTTATTTATGCATTGTCATATATTCACTATTTACACAATTTTTATCAGCCTACATTCAAAATCATGTCCACACCATTCATTTATTGCCTCAAAACTTATACATTTTTATTTTAGGTCAATCTTAAGTGGCTTAAGGTTGATCGCAAACTTTTAAATTTTAAATACAAACTTCTAGGCTATGACCCTTTCCTACTAGCCATTATGGGTTGACTTGGCACATGTTTTGTGTAAACTGTTATTGTGTCTTAGTATTTTAAGGCATTAAATATGCACTTATTATCATTTTAGATTTTGGGACAACTATATTTAGGCCATTCAAATATGGTTGTGCATGTTGTCTATGATATAACTTGATTGTAGCGATCTAGAAATATCCTTAAGGGCCTTTGTAATCACCACCTTGATAGTTTGACACAAGGAAGATGAAGAGATCTCAACAACAAATTTTAGTCAAATTATTCCCATAGGTCACAATTGATTCTTACCCATCAAAGCATTCATAATTGGATTCTACAAAATTTCAACATTTATTCTTCATCATTGTTCCCTAATTACATGTAAATTAATTTTATATTCATTGTTTACATTTATTTGATTAGCCTAGATTATCTATGTAAAGTTGTAATGATGGAATTTTTATACTAATGTCATTTCCCATTTAGATTTTTTTTCCATTTTAAGAGAATGTCTTGGTACATATACACATTGAAAAATGTCTTAATCCTGTGTGAAGTCAAGCTTTTTCTCCCAAGTTGTTATTCCTCCACTTTTACACATTCCAACATCCTTTATCCATACCTTATCAAAATTGATCCACATCCCCATGTATTCTTCATGTATTATGCCTATCTATGTACTAATCCATAAATGTTTCATTATTTTTTTCATCTTTTTGTCTTGATGGCCAAAATATATCTGTCTACTATTTTGTTCATAACTTTTGAATTGTAACTCAACTTTAACACAAAATTTCTTCAATCCTACACTTTACTTTCCTTCCTAGAGCCATTGAACCAAACAAAAAAGTATTCATGTAAATTATTGCTATATAGTTATGTATTTAAAAATATTTAGTTGAATTTGGTTGATCATCCAAGTGCTTCTTATTCACATTTAGGAAAGAAGACACTTCAATTGGTGTAATAAAAGGAATCTAGATCTGCAAAATCATCTTACTTGGGAATGACAGAGTGATTTCTTCTATTGTTTACTCATTTTAAGGGAGGGAGTTGGCCTGGAAGAACATGCCCACTTCTAACAGTAAGATAAATCCCTCAAACATATTCTTGAATGCTATTGAACTTTAGATTAAAATAAATAAAATAAGTGAAGATAAATCAAATTAACCATAACTATAATTATACATATTACTCTTTGATCATAGAGCTAAAAACCCTCACTATTACATTTTTTTGAATAACTATTAAAATTAATCTAATTTATTAAGTCTAAAATAGTATTGATTAATCAAACTAATTTACAGTTAGTTAAATGCATATTTACTTAATCAATCCAAATTAATGCCTAATGAAAGTTTATTTTCCTTTACAAATGTGTACATATTGCTTTACGAGATGCTCCAAATTGAAAAAACACTCCAAAAACATGTACAACGGACAATAGTTTCCTTGGGACACACCAATTTTTTTTTAAAGATGGTATCTAGGAAAGTTTCAAAAATCCCTAAAGTTATACAAGTTTCTTGTCAAAAATATTGTACGGGATGGTGGACATGCACTCCAAGCTGTTTGGATTGAATCTGTGGGCTGCTTTCTTATTTGATTTATTTTCCCTCATTAATATTTATTTCTCTTTTCATCAACATACAGCTATGGTTTTTCAAATTTTACCAATATAAGATGTTTCCAATTAAACCCAAACTGAACTTGGCTGCCAAAGTATAATCTACAGGAAAAGAAATATCACAGAACGATTTCAGGTATTGCATTTACAAGGTTTTTACGGTCTTTTCGGGTATCAAAATTTGTTCTGCTAAATTTTCACAATAGGAGACTATAGGAAACTTCATATCTCTGCCTGCGCATGAGTAAAGTTACAGCGCCAACATTACAATAATAAGCTCTTGACCGATTTCGAAGGAGCTATCTAACGAGAGGAGAAATATAAGAAACTTAAATATTAGTTGAAGTAGAAATTTGAGATGCACCACAACGATGATCCTAGATTCTTCTGAATTATAGACGAACTTAGTAAACTATGAAGCGTTTGGTTAGTAGATAGCCACTTTGATGAAGTGGAAGCAGAATCTGATCCATGCCATGCCAAAGCATTTGTGAGGGCAAGCGAGTGCCAACAACATTATCTGTATGTCAAGTTCAGATCTGTTAGCCCCGCTCCATATGCATCGCAAAACGATAGGACACGAGCAAACATTAGATTGAAGTGGAAATGCGCGGGCTGCATTTTAATGGAATGGGCGGGAGAGATTCAAAATTGAATTCAAACTTAACTGTAGCATAGCAGTGAATGTCACGTGAAGAGTCAGAGGAGAGACGACGGAACGCAACGGAAAATAGAAGAGGAAACGGAAGTTCTAGAGGGCCCACACCAGCCACCTAAGCGGTCAACGCTTAGAGTGTGCTGGTTAAGCCCAGCCGTCTACGCCAGGCATAGATGGAAACATCAAAATAAAAATCACAAGACAAGCTTCGAATCCACTGACTTTGAAGCATTCAACAAGTAAATAAGGCGAATAAAAACAACGAATTTCATTAAATAGCAGATCAGATACTAGTATCGAATCAACCCCAAAAAGGAAACATCAACCATAATTCTTGATTTACAAAATTAGCCATACGATGCATAAACAAAATGGTGTGTAAACTTATAGCGTCGAAAGAAGGTAAAACACTGGCTAAAATCTCCCATATGTTGCATAGGGCGCACGAATAGATTTGAGAAGAGGCCCAAAGAATGACTTGATACAACGGCAATGAGCTGAGGTTATGGACCAAATGCCCCATTTAGACGTTATCTCATGGATGGCGGATTTCATTGTTCAATGCATAAAAATAAAAAAAACTGAAGGTTCCTATCGCATTCCCAAACGCAAAATCGATGGTGACTCACAGTGTAGAGCAGGGACGGGATAGATAGGGCTTAGCAACCATAGAGTCATTGAATGCCTATACCATTTGGCCATAACCTATGCCACATATCCGCGCTAATTGCAGAAGTTAAAATCCACTGACATACAATAAAGCATCCCATCGAACCCCTTATTCCAAGTAAATAAATCAAAACACCGAATTCTGCATGATGACTTATATCGATTGAAAAGAGAAGGTCAAGTAAGGAGCCAATCAAATGCCAAGAATGAGACGTTATAACTATTATAAAATTACATTCCTTAGAACTTATATATAGTGATATCAACTATCAAATGTGCAAGAATCAAAATCCAATTACAATACCGACCTAAACACTTATGCTCATACACGGAGTGATCGTACTGAAAACCTCTCTTTTTCAACCCCATATCCCTCCTTCACTTGGTAACCCGTGATTAACTCAGATTTGAAAGCAATATCAAAAACCAAGCAAACTGTAATTTTCTTTCAAAGTTATTTTGCAGAGCCAAATTTTCTTTTCGAGAATAAAATCAACTGATCCCCCCGTTCTCCGAATATACGCATACATAAAGCCCTAGATGAGATAAGCTTTCGAAAACAAAAATCAACAAAATAAGAAAGTTTTCTGATTGACACTCCGTTTGAAGTCGTGCATGTGCATGCATGGTCTTTTCCATCTTTTCTTGCTTTTACACTTCAGTTCCCAAATCCTATCTCCTTATCTATTTTAAATCGCTTTATTAAAATAATGATCTTTTCTCCATCTTTTTTCTTGTTTTTACATATTTTGAATCTTATCTTCTAGATTTATTTAAAATCACCTTATTTTTTGTAGTTAAACAATTATCCTCCCAAAACGATAAATTGCCAATTATTAAAATATAATTTAAAATATAACTTCTTATCAACACAATTTAATCTAATTATTTAATACTAAAACATTTACTTTTAACAAAGAAATTTAAATTTAATTATATATTAACAATCCATACCTTTTATAATTTGTAAAACTAATTTATTTATTTGTTATTTTAATTTTCCAAGTTTATTTAGATTACACTGTAAACCAAATTTTAATTTAATTAATTGATTAAACAACACAATTAAAATATTACGTATAATCCACTAACACATGAAACAACAATAACACAAATAAACACATACACAATTATCCAGAAAGGTCACAATGGAGGGGCACTACATCCTCCCCCATAGGCTTTGACTTACTCCTAAAAGTCACAAGGTGAGGTAAAATACATGTAACCATAAGCACAACACCACCATAAGCTTAACAACTATATCAACAATTAAATGTCACTAATTAGACAATTAAAATTAAATAACTCAAAAAGAGACAATAACAAAAATGGAAACGAGGTTGCAAACGAACCACATCATCAAACACAATGAAAAGGTAATATACAAGGATGGGGAACTTTCTTGTCAACTCTAGTTTTCCATGTCATACCATTGGGTTCTATAGGGCACGCTCAGACCTAACAGAGCAGGTGAAGTCGATGTCTGGTACCTGCAACCTGCATCAAAACAAGATGTCGAACATATATATCCAATAGAAAATACACCATGAGAGGAAATTACAATGTAGTAGGGTGCTCACAAATGAGTGATACTACACTATCCCTCTCACCAAACCACAAACAGTAACCACATCAACCAGAACAACACTAATAATCAATTAAACTTGTAAATAATTTGCTACTTAATTGTCTGAATAATAATCACATAATGATCATAACCATGAATCTATATCATGTACTGTATCAAAACGGGTCACTGTGTGGCATTATAAGTATCTACCTCTACATATCCCAATTATGTTACCTTTATCACCGAGTTTTCTAAGGCTACCTACCTAAAAATCACAAGATAAGGAGGAAACATAACACATTAGTACCAATAATTCAGGTTGATTCTTTACCCTCGACATGCTACATTTCCATAAGAACATAACATAATTATCCACACAGTGATCTATTTTAGGATCTATGGTGATTGCATGGAATGCTTACATTAACAATTAAAAACCAAAAGTGCTTAATTAAAACTTAAAACTCAACGAAATAAAATTAACAAAATTACAAAGAGATTAAAAAAAGAATACAATGAGAGAGAGAAAGAGAGTGCAAATGAAATTGATAACATAGTTCGTCATTCAAAATGACTACATCTTTGGGCCCCTCTCCAAAGAGTGGACCAATCCCATTATTTCTCCATAAATTCAATTACATTTTTCCACAGAACCTCCCCTTGGTATACATGAAATCTTCAAATTGCACCTCCAAACTATGTAGAATCAAGCTTCCAAAAATCCAGAATTACAATAGTTTCTCCAAGGAAAATTATCTCTCACTCTTGCAAAATTCTTCCAAAATCAATTCACTTCACACCCCCCATTCTACCCCTTTTTATATTACATTTTTACCCAATTTAGCGGGTAACCATTCGATTTTACAATCTTCCCAAATTACATAGGGATCTTAAAAATCTCCCTTAATAAACTTTTCGTTAAAATAACCTATCAAATATTATTTTCAATTAGCCCATTATGTTTATCTGAGGCTTACAAATATGTTTCTCCTATTATTTAGAAGATTTTATTTATCCCAAGGGGATTTTATTTTGTTTTCTCCCTATGTATAGGGCTGCATTTTAATTAGGGGTGGCAGGATTTACTTAAAAAAAAAACCATTAATTATAAAATTCTCCTAAAAGAGGGTCTCCTACCCACATGGGTGGCACCCCACTAATTGTGGGCCAGCCCCCATGGCATAGGTGGCGCCCCACTTAATGTGGGTCACCACCCATGACATGGGTGGAATCCCACTTAATGTGGGTCGCCCCCCATGGAATGGGTGGCTCCCCACTTAAAGTGGGTCACCCCAATGGGTTGGAGTTTATAATTTTTTATTTATATACTTTTTTGTTATTATTTTTTATAAAAAAAAAAAACTGCCACTTGTGCCAATAATAGCATGTTGTGTGGAGGGGTGATATGTCATCGGGTGTTAGGTACTGACTGGGCACTAACGTCATCATTGCAACTTTGACTCAAAATTTCCCTCTTTTTTCTAACCCGAGCCTTGAGTTGACCAAGGTTTGACCAAGCATAACTTGAGCTCCATAACTCTATTTGACTCCGTTCAAATTGTGTTGGAGTAATAATTTTGATCTCTTTCTAATGATGTTAATTCTGGAGATAAAAGAGAATTCAATTTTTGACAAAGATCCTCTGGATAAGTCCTCCCCATTGTAGAGCTTTTGGACCTCTGAAAGCTTGATTACTCAGAAAGTAGGTAAGGGTAAAATTTCCTCACTTTACATATCTCCATCAATTTTTCCTTGCTTGGATTCATCCCCTTTAGTCCCACTCTAACATATTCAACAACTCCTCTTTGTGAAGTCTTGACTTTCTTGTCTAAGATGACATCCTCTAGAAACTCTGACATGTACTTTGGTGAAATATCATCAACTAGTGGAACCTGAATGGTTGTGTCTTCATCCAGTATCATTGGAGGCTCATACAACTTCAAATTCTCAACATTGACAACTAAATAGATGTGCATGTATGGAGGAAGATTGAACTGAAAGGCATTGGTTCCAATCTTTTCTAGGATTTCAAAGGGACCATACCTAATTGGCTTAAGATTCCTTCCTTCGCCTTGCATTCTTTCCTTGCTGATGTGTAACCAAACTCTATCTCCAACCTGAAAATGGTCATCACTGCAATGCTTATCATGTCGAGCTTTGTATTTGGCTTGACTCTTCTCCAACTATGCTTCCACTACCTAATGAATTGCTTGGACTTTATGGATGAACTTTAAAGCCTTTTCTGAATCATGGAATCCATCTTCAACATCATCTTTCCCAAAAGAAAAATCCATTAGAGTCTTAGGCACATAACCAAAACAAGTCTCAAAAGGAGACCTCTTTGTAGAAGAGTGTGCCGCATGGTTGTAAGCATGCTGCACATAATGAAGACTCTCATCCCACAACTTGGGATGTTTGTTGTAGTAGCCTCTAAGTAGATGCACAACTGCTTTGTTTACTAGCTTTGTCTATCCATGGGTTTGCGGATGGAAGGTTGTACTCTTCTTCAGTCTAGTGTCCACGAGTCCCCACAAAGCTGACCAAAACTCCCCTAGGAAATGAGAATCTAGATCCAATTCAATAGAAGTCAGTAACCCAAAGTAAACCCATACAAATTGAAAGTACATAGGAGCTGTCAATTTAGTAGCGACTTATTTTTTACAAGGCATTAAAATACACATTTTTTTTAACTCATCAACTACTACAAATAAGTAATCATTTCCCTTCCTATACATTGGTAACCCCCCGAAAAAATCCATTGAAACAATTTCCTATAGACATGATGGAACTGGTAGAGGTGTGTACAACCCCAATTTGCTTATTGTACACATTACACAACCTTTAATATACTTAGTTAAAGTTTCTTGCATACAAGGACAATAACAATATTTTTGCAATTGAGTAATTTTTTTTCCTACCTTAAAGTGTCCTACGATCAATGAGGTGTGAGCTTCTCTGATTACCTATGCTTGTTCACCCTTTGGAATGCATAAATTTCCCTAGTGATACAATAGTTTATCCTAGACATAGTAATCTTCCTCTTCTATAATTTTTCCTCCAATTAGAGATGAATAGATTTCCTCAAAGTCTTCATTGTTAGCATATTGTTCCTAAAAACTTTCATGTACCATGGAACTACCTTTAAGGATAATCAAAGCATTTATAACAGGAGGCCTAGACAACATATCTACTACTTTACAATTATGGATACCTTTTTTGTACTTAATTACCAAGTGAAACTGTTGTAAAAATCCCATCCATTTGAAATGCATACTTTTCTATAGTTTAGACTATGAGTGCAAGTATTGTAGTGGTTTTTGATCAGTTTGGATTATAGTTTCTTTCCTCATTAAGTATTGTTTCTATTTCTTCACACCCTAAACTAATGTATAAAGTTCCTTATCATAAGTAGGATAGTTAATTATTGCACTTGAAAAGGTCTCAGAGTGATATCAGATTGGTTTACCTCCTTGCATTAGCATTGCTCCCATGGAAAATCCACTCACATTTATCTCAATCTCAAACAGTTGGTGTGAATTTGGTAAAGCCAGAATTGGTGTTGTGTGTAACGTCTAGAAAATGTAGAAGAAAGGTGTTGAAAGCACACATTCAATGTGATATAAGATCTACTACAATCTAAGCTAAGCAACAAAGAACAAAGGAAATTCAAAACGTAAATAAACTGAACAATCTCACCCAATATGTATGTAATTCCATGTATCATCTCGATTTCCCTTCTCCATTTTTCTGTTGTAGTATAATTGCCCTCAGATTTCTTCTTATGCAAGTATAGCCTAGGATAGTGATTTAGCAAAACATCGAAGATTCAAGATAGTTGCTCCAAACAGTCATAAGATTTCGAGAGAGATCAGAATAATGAATGAAAGATCAATTTAGAGAAAATTGATCATTCAAATGACAAGCCAAGATCGAAAGATCAACAGACGGTTGAGATCGACTGATTAGACATGCATTCTGATAACTGTTAGTAGTGACATGAGTGATACAAATTAGAAATAGAAATAAGGATTAAATAAATGTTTTAATCTTCAAGTTTGGTATTTGAAAATAGAAGAATTATCTTTGCATGGCAAAGATAAAGATGGATTCAAGCAACTTTTTGTTTGAATGCATGCACAAGATTTAATTAATTAAAATAGAAATATTTCATTAATCTGCATGTACACGCAATTGAGTTAGCATTGGACAATTGAATGATTTGATGAAGAGATTACTCAAGAAATCCACTCAGACATTAAATCAAGAGTTAACTAAGCAATTTAATTAGATCTTTGAGTTGAGTAAAAGTGAATACTTAGATAATTTTCACAATTATCTAAATATGGAGGAATACGTTAAAATAAGATTTATGAATTAAATAATTCATTTAATTCAAGATTTGATATTTGAATAATAATTAAATAAATAAGATTTATTTAATTTAAGTGATGAAGGGGTTTAAATGAATAATTAAATAAATAAAGAATTTATTTAATTATAGCTTTTGATAAAGGGAAAAATGGGTTTTACAGGGACCTGAAACCACCAAGTTTACAACAAAAGAGAAAGGACAAAAATTCCAACAAAAAACAACAGGCTACTACAAAAGAAAAAAACCGGAGAAAGCAGCAACTACCTGCAATAGACCAGGAGGTTCAAACAAAAAACTAGCCGAAAAGCCAGCAAAAAGACCAGCCACCACTAACCTAGAGTCTTCAGAACAAACTCAATTTCAGTCTCCAGGTTTTGCATATCATGAACATCCTTATTAAAGGTTTGAATCATCTATAGCATAGGAGGAGCCTTCCTCTTCAAATTAGCCCTAGTCCTCTTAGAAATACCAACATCCTCATCCTGGTTTTTATCATTGACCTCTTCCAGATCAACCACCAAAGACCCCTGTTGAGCTTTGTCCAATTTTACTATCATGGCATTGTTTATGATGACATTGTGTCTTGCCATCCTATTGTTCTGCTCAGCTCGACAATAGTTTTAACAGTATTTTTCATTTTTTCCAGCTCAATTTCAACCCTTCTATCCATACCCGCTTGGTTCTAGGTATCTTTACTGGTACCATAATCTTTTCGCTCCACCTCATTCTTTCCAATCAAAGAAACTTTGACATCCATTTCTTCCAGTTTACTTTGAACAGCCTAGTTTTTAATTTTAGCTCATTGATTTCATGAAAGATCCATTTCAAAATTCTGAAATGGTCAGCAAAATTGTTCCTGGATAAACCAAGACATCAACAACGGGTTCCCTATCAAGGTTGAAGTAGGTTTTAGTCGGGTCAGGGGTAGCAGGGGAACCAATTCTAGCATCTTTTTCTAATGACGGGGCAGCAAAGGAAGTAGTATTATTAGCGCCAGAGTCCTCAGACTTAGGAGAGTCTTCAGAGTATGACACAAGGTTTTTTCCTAGAAGATTCTTGCCAACATTTCTAGTTTTAATGGTGGGACTTCCTGGCTTAGGCGTAGAGCAGTCTTTCATAGAATTAAGGCTTTTCTTACCAATTTGGACAGAGGAAGGACTAAGGACCATCTTAACCGGGTGCAGATTAGGAAAATTCCCTGAGCAGCTAGATTCAGTATCATCCTCCTCAGAGTTAGGAGGGGCAACCAAATTAGTAGGGGCGAGCATTTTTTGGAAATGTTCAACAATTAACCTAATTAAACTAGTATGCAAGATAGGAAATCTATTTTGGTTTTTCTTCCAATCAACCAAACTTTTTCTCAAAGAACAAAGAAGAAAGTAGGGAAAAGAAACCCTAGCCTTGTAGCGGAAATGGTTGAGCAGGGAAAGTGGTAATCGTAGACCTTGGTGAAGCGACCATCCACAGTAATATACTCCATGATGACAAAGAGAAATTTTCTCTAGATAGTTTTTATAGTGTTCACTTTGAAGTAGCTATTAGAAATTTTCACTAGTTCATTCTTTCCTTCTCTTTCTTTAGGAATCTGATGACAGCTTCATCGGAGAAAACCCTATTCCTGAAAAATTTATGTCCATCAGTGGACAATCAAGTCACTTCAGCTATAAGGCTTTCATCGAGCTCCACTTTTCTACGAAAAAGGGTAAGTTCCCCGTTGTTCCAATTCTTCTCAAAAAGCTCAGTGGCCTCTTGATTTGACCCATGGATTTTTTCCAGAAAAGGGATTAAATCCCCACTTTTTACTTTATTCCATGCTTTAGGATTTCTAGTATGAGTCTCAAAGTTGTCCAACTCCACTCTTTTCCTGCCACCACCCATTTTGGCAAGCATAGTGGGGCAGGTTGCAATGAAATATTTACTTGAAATGGTCCTACCAAATATAAGAACCCACAAAGTATGCCAGGAAAACTTACAGTATAAGGAACTAAGCTCGGTCCCATACAATCTAATGATTGTGATGTAATTAGCCTATCCTATCATCATTAATGAGAAAAAAACTCTTCTTACCCATGTGGCGCATCATAGTTCAGTAAGGCCTGGACATTAAAATTTAAATCACAAAAATTTTACCAAGTGCACAGCCCTTTGCTCCTGACCCCTTCATTTGCAAAAAAATCTGCCACGACATTAGCCTCTCTATAGGCATGTGGAATCTTTATACTATCAAATTTGAATAAAGTCGATTTAGCATCATCAATCCAAGACTTTATAGTCCATGAGGGGGGGGACCTACCTATAAGACAATCAATAATATTTTTGGAGTCCCCTTCTAGCCAAATGTTTTTGAAATTTAGACTATGGGCCAAATTTAAAATATGAAAAGCTCTAGCAGCCTCAGCCAGGTGATTGGTTTGAGAACCAAGAGGGGTGGCAGTCACATGTACAAAGTTTCCAAAGGAATACCTTTTTACTCCGCCACAACCCGCCGCCCTAGGATTACCTTTAGCCACTTCATCGAAATTGGTTTTGACCCATCCATTAGGCGAAAAAGACCAGCAAACACCCTCTCTATTCTTCTTAGCTTTTTTAGGAACACTGGGAAAATCAAGACTTATATTTCAATCCTTAGCAACCAAAAGATAATAGGATGAGTGAGCTACTTTCTCGAAATTGTTAACCTTCTGGGGTATAACTTTGACATTTTCTTTCAAAAATATGATTATTTTATCAAACACAATATCCACCGGTGCTTCTTTATTTATGTAGATTATGTTGTTTTGTTCTTTCCAGATACCCCAAGCAATGTGAGGGAAAGAGAGATCCCACAAGTGTTGAAGAACAAGATTATGAGTCGGGGCTTTCCATTGAGAGAAGAAATCTTCAAGAAACAAGGGAAAAACCCAAGAAAGTTGCCAAAAGCTGATGATTTTTTCCCAAATCAAGGCTGCAAAAGGATAGTGAAGAAACAAATGACTCATTGACTCAACATCCTTGCAAAGAAAACATCTATTAGGTATTTAAAAACCAGGCTTGTAGAGGTTATCTACCATAAGCACCTTATTTTGGAGAAGGATCCAGAAAAAAAATGTTAATTTTAGGGCCCAGATGTTTGAGCGAAGCCTTCGACTAGAAAGGGGGAGAAGCTTGGAAACAAGTAAGCCTAGAAAAAGTAGATGAAACAAAATAATTGCCTTAGGGATCATCACACCAAACAAGATGATCTTCCATTTGATTTGGGCGGAGTCTGATAGCCAACAAAGAAGACTAAATAGAAGCAAGGGCCTGACTGATAAGGCACAAATCCACCCATTTTCCATCCACACTATAGTCTTTCACAAATGATCTAAAAAGAGCTTTGCAATTCTCATCCCATCTACTAAAAGAGTCAATATTTATAAGGGGCTCATTGAATAACCATCTATCCTCCCAAAATCTAGTTTGGTCTCCACTTCTAACCTGCCAACCCACTCCAGATTCAATAAATTTTCTTCCATTAGTCAAATTATTCCAACGGGTTGATCCTCTAGGAAGAAGATGTGAATCCTTCAAAATTATAGAAGACCTATTCCCCTCCAAATATTTTCTAGCTAGGATATCAGTCCATTCCCCAGCGGACGAAAAATTTCTCCAAATTTGTTTAGCTAAAAGAATCTTGTTAATCGTTCTAATTTTTCTAAGACCCAAACCTCTGGCCTTTTTTGGTTTGCACACCAGATCACATCCTATAAGATTCAGTCTTGTTTTTTCTTTGACCCCTGACCAAAGAAATATTTTTTGAATCTTTTCAATAGCTTCTACAAACTTAGCTAGGATTTTGAAGACTTAAAGGGCATAAATCAGAAAATTCTAAAGAGTAGCTTTGAGGAGTTGAAGTTTTCCTGCTTGGCTTAATAGAGCTCTTGTCCAGCCAACAAGTTTCTTACTGAACCTCTCAACCAAGGAAATCCAAAAGGATTCCAGGGGTTTAAGGCTTAAGGGTAAGCCAGGATAAGTGGCAGGAAAGGACTCCACCCTGCAACAAAGGATTCTAACAATTTTATTCTATCTATGAGCAAGAGTGTTGATGAAAAAAAGAGAGATTTTTTGTTTATTAATCATCTGACCTGATGCCCTCTCATACTCATCCAACAGAGACTTCAAGGTTTTTCCTTTTGAGATAAAAGATTTTCCTAAGAGCATAGTATCGTCAAAAAATTGTTGATGAGAATAGATCAGATTGCTTGAGGATGGTTTGAGACCAAGAAGGGATCTATTATCGATCAACCTTTTCAAATTCCTGCCAAGACTTTTAGCCATAATAGTGAATAAAATTGGGGAGATCAGATCTCCTTTTCTTAGACCTCTAGTGCTTTGGAAGAAAGTCATAGGAGAGTCGTTAACCATGAGAGAAATTGAAGTTGTGGACACAAGTTGTTCCACCATTTGAAGAACCCTATTGCAAAACCCAAACACCTTTAAAATTTTAAACAATAATTTCTAGTCAACTCTATCATAGGCTTTTGAGATATCAAGGTTTAACAGAAAGCCTTCGGTCTTATATTCCATCAAGGAATGGATATTCTCATGCACAGTGACAATGGAATCCAGGATCTTTCAACCAGGAAAAAATCCATTCTGTTGAGGTGAAATCAAAGTGGGCAAGAGAATTAAGAGTCTAGAAGTCAAAACCTTCAAGATGATTTTATAGATCAAACTGCAGAGGCTTATGGGTCTGAAAGCCTCAAAGTTCTTCGCACTAGGCTTCTTAGGAATTAGGACCAGAAAAGTAGCATTCAACTCTTCTATGAGACTTCTGGAACCAAAAAATTCTTGAACAACATTCACCACATCTCCAACAATCTCCCAAAATTGTTGGAAGAAAAACATAGGGAACCCATCAAGACCAAGAGCTTTACTCCCTTCAAAGGAGAAAAATTCCAACCTAACTTCCTCATTGGTAGGAATAGCAGAAAGCATAGAGTTATTTGGTAGGAGAAAAACAACATGCTTTCTGATATTCTCCTCCTCCTCATACCTTGTACCATCCACTTCAATTTTAGAAATTTTGTTGACAGCCCTGTGTTTTGAGGCTGACAAATGAAAGTATCTAGCATTTTTATCACTTGCAAATAGCCATAAAGCTCTAGATCTTTATCTCCATAACTCCTCTTTTCTAATAATATCATGCAACTTAATAAGGATCTCATTCTCTTTTTCCTTAATATCATGCAGATATCCTTCCTTCTGGATTTTGTTTTGAATCTCCCCCAGATCCATCTGAAGATCAAATTTAATCTTGAAAATGTTCCCAAAGGACTATTTTTTCCCTTTTTTAAGGTTGATTTTAACTTCCCTTAATTTTGTAGCTACCCTAAACATAGTTGTACCAAGGATACTTATATTCCACCATTTCCTTAGATCTTCTTTAAAAGAAGGATGAGAAAGCCACATTTTTTCAACTCTGAAGGGGTAATTTTTCTTCTTCTTTAAAGGCTCTAGAACAAAACTAATAGGGAAGTGGTTAGATCCAATCCTAGAGAGGGCTTTAAGAGAATAATAGTAGTTGAAGAACAATTGATTGGAGATTAAAGATATATCTAATCTAACCTGGATAAGATCCATACCCTTTCTACGATTCGATCAAGTGTAGGAAGCTCCTTGCAAATCCAGGTCAATCAACACCTGGTTGTTGATGAAGCTTTGAAGATCCTCTTTACTCTCTGCATTTATTTGGGAACCTCCAAAATTCTCTTCATTCAGTAATGGAGTATTGAAGTATCCCATGACAACCCAAGACTCTATGTCGAAAATTCTCCTAAAAGCAGCTAGCTCCAACCAGAAGAATTTTCTAAGACCTTTTCCATTAGGGGCATAGATATTAGATTGGATCCAACTGAAATTATCCCTAATATGGGTGAACCTAGTAGCAATATTGTTAGTTCCTTCCATAATCGGACCCCCTTTGATTATATGACTATTCCAGAAAGTAACAATACCTCCTAAAGTGCCATTCGAATTGTTTCCATGTGAAATACAATGTTGAAACAGTTTAATCTTTTCCACTTTTTCCTTAGACATTTTTGTTTCCTGAATAAGAAGAATATCAGGCTTGTGATCTCTAGAAAAATTGCACAGAACATCCTTCTTGTGGGGATTATTAAGTCCCCTGATATTCCAAGACATGATCTTCATGTGTTACCAGGGGAGTTGAGATACTTCGAGATGGTTTTTTGATAACCATCCGCAATATCCTAAAAACTATTATGCTCTCTTGTCCATTTAATAGACTTTTTCCCTCAAGAACTCTTTGTTGCTCCACAGTCTACATTTTCTTTTGATCTGGTTGAAATGCCACTTAGGGTTTTCCATTGCTTTTTTTTTTCTTTTTCTTTTTCTTAGATAAACCTCTTCTTTGTCGGTCTCTTCTTAACTATCTATCCCTTTACTAGATTCTCATTCCTTATCAGTAAGAAGTCTTTGCTCACAGGGTAATTTCTCCATGATGCCATTCAAATGAAAGGTTGAATAGTTGCTAGAAACTTTAGTAGAATGGTCCTGATTATCAAAGGAGTCCTTCACAAGTTCCAAGGAATTAGGATCTGTAAAATGGTCAACACCCGAAGGAAGAAAGCCTTTAGAGGAAGGGAGAAGAAGAGGGATGTTCAGCTCCAAAGATTGCCCCTAGATAGGGATGTCCTCCAAGCCAGGGTTCCTGACAATATTTTCAACTAGACTCAGCTCTTGGGATAAGGGGCTAACATCCTAATTCTACAAAACAACACCATCCGTTTGATCCATATTTGCATCTCTATCCTTAGTAGTTGAGGTATTCTCAAGATCCTTACACTGGAGTTCCTGTGGGACCTCACCATTATTACCCAAATCACCATCAGCTTTATTTGAAGTGATTTGAACATTAGAATCTTTATTCTCAAATTTTTCTCCTTCTGATTTATTTCGCCATACAGATTTCAAAGAACTAGCTGGTTTCTCTTTCTCTTTGGTTGCATTTAACGAACATTTCTTAGCTCAATGCCCTGATTTTCTACATTTGAAACAAGCAAAAGGGATAGTTTCAAACTCTATGTCTTGTGATTAGGAACCCAACTTCGACTAAATCTTGATTGAAGAGGGAAGGTTAACATTCTAAGAGACCCCTACACATATTCTAGCAAAAACCTATCTATTTCTAGCAGTAGTCATAGCATCAATAGAGAGGAGCTCTCCAAAGGAGTTCGCAATACCATAAAAGACATCCTCATTCCAATACTCTAGAGGAAGGCCTAGGAGTCTGACCCAAACTGGGACATTCTCAAAAATAGAGTTTGAGAGGTCCAGATTATGAGACCATTTCTTTAGAGCCAAGGAAGATTTTCCTATAACCCAAGGACCACCACTTCTCACTGTTAAGATTTCCTCTCTGCAAGTGAACTCAAATGTAAAAAATCCCTTAGGGAGAGCTGATACTGAAACTTTTCTGTTAGTTCTCCATTTTTTTGACAAACTCCCTGACCACTTCAATGTTTGCTCTAGGGCCCATAAATTTCCCCACTAGGCTTCTATCCATTAAAGCAATATTATGATCAATTAACAGATCTGGCACAAAAATTGCAAACTTACCTTTTTTAGGGTTAGAGATATTTTGCATCGGAGGGAACAAAGACTTTCCATTCGGTTTAACCCCAAACAGAGAGGTCTAGGGTTTATGATTTCCTTCAATGTCACCAGTGGTCCCCACCACACCTTTTGATTTTTCATTTTTTGACCGGCTAGGGAGCCCATAGGATTAGCCGCCGGTTTATCCTTTCCTCTCGAATCCACCAAAAAATTATTTCCAGAATCTGCATCATCCACATCAGCCTCCCCTTTCTTCTTACTTGAACCTAGCACCTGTTCCACCTGTGATTTCTCAGATTCTACCCCACCTCCATTTCCAACGCTTGATTTTTTGAAATCCCTCTTTTCCCGCTCATGCCCGCGCTCGTACTCCTCCATCTTTAAATTTTTTATTTAATTATAGTTGACATATGATAAAGGGGGAATTAAATATGAATTTATTTAATTGAAGAAGAAGGATAAGGTTAATTAGTAACATAATTAAATAAAAAAGAATTTATTTAATGAATCAGATAGAATAAAGAAAAGTGTGAATTAATTAAATAATTAAGATTATTTAATTAATAGAATAAATGAAGACTTTAGAGAATAATTAAATAATTGACATTATTTAATCATGACCATGGAATAAATACAAATTATTAAGAATATTGAAGTCACAGGCTTAAACCAGATTTCAGTGTCTACATTATGCTCAACTTTTCCTTAAAAGTGTTGAAGGCCTTCTATTGTGGGTCTCCCCACTGAAAATTTGTCTTCCTACTTGTCAATGCATGCAATGGTGATGCAATGTAGGAGAAGTTTGCAATGAACTTTCTCCAGTACTAGAATGCACCTAAGAAACCTCTGACTTCAATGACTATACTTGGCTTAGGCCATTTTACAATAACTTCAACCTTTGTAGGGTATACTTTCAATTGACCATTTCTAATGACATAGCCTAAGTACACTAAGGATGTCTTAGTGAATTCACATTTAGACATCTTTACATACAATTTTTATTTTCTCAATACATCAAAAGCTTTCTTTACATGAATTACATGATCATCCCATGTTTGACTGAATACAAGAATATCATCTAAATAGATTATGATAAAATCATCAATAAAGGATGAAAGAAATCATTCGTGACTCTCATAAATGTATCTGGTGCATTGCAAAGCTCGAAGGGCATGACCAACCACTCATAAAGTCTTGGTTTTGTCTTAAATGCAGTTTTCCAAATGTCATCTTCTGTAATTCTTATCTGATGATATCCACTATGCAAGTCTTTTTTAGTGAAATAAACTACATGTTTTAACTGATCAAGTAAATCATCAATTCATGGAAGAGGATACCTATTCTTTACCGTTATCTTGTTCTGAGATCGATAGTCGATGCACATTCTCCAAGATCCATCTTTCTTTGGAACCAACACAATTGGAGAACCACAGGGAGATGTACTAGGACAGATGACTCCTTTTTCCACCAACTCCTGGACTTGCTTTCTGATTTCCTCATTCTAGAAAACTAATAATATTGTTGCAACTGAATTTCATGCTATATCTCCCTCTTAGGTGGCAATCCCTTTGGCTCCTAAAATAAGTCATCATAAGCACAAACTATTTTGACCATCTTAGTTTTATGCTTAGGATCACACCCTTTAAATGCTTCATCTGTTTCATCCTCTTGGGGTTTTACAAGCATTGACACAATTTTTTTACTAGAATTGACCAACCTTTTCATCTGACCAACATTAACTAGTGCAAGATTAGTCTTAACTTTGTGTGCACATACAATGTATTCTATCCCATCCTTAAAGAGATGATACTTATTCTCCCCCCTACAAAAGATTTATTTTCTATCATATAGATAAGGGCTCCCTAACACAAGCCTACAAATATCCAAAGGAACAACATCTACTTCTACCTCATCAACAAAGTTTGTAGTGATAGCAAATTTCAATTTACACTATTTTGTTACCTGCAGTTGAGCATCATTGCAAACCCATCCAAGCAGATATGGCTTTGGATGAGGTGTTGTAGATAGATTGAGTTTTTTTGCCACCTCTCCAGATATTAAGTTGACTTGAGAACCTATATAAAATAGTGTATCAATCTTAGTGTGCTTAGTTACAACTCGAATATGAAACAGTTCATTATGTTCTTTATCAACTTTAGGAGGAGTTGATACTTTACTTGTACTCGCATTAGAAAAATTTGCATCAGAAGAGATAATTATACCTTTCCCTTTACCTTGGACCCTAGCAACAACAATCTGAGTTTCATCTCCAAAGTCGAATCCAAGATCTTGCTGAACCACTATAGTAGTCTTTTGCTTGCCTTTATTGCCTTCATACCTTTTCAGCCCAAATTCAGGATGCATCTTCCAAAACTTTGAATCATCATTCCCCTCTTTCTTTCAATGGGAGCATGTGGGATTATCACCCTCCCTATTAACTGTTGTTGTCTTCTTCCCTTTGGCCTTATCTTTATCTTTCTCTTTACCCTTAGACTTCTCCTTAGACTTAGATGGTTTCTTTGATAAATTATCACTGAAAGTGTTCTTACCCCTTGACTCTACATGAGTAGCTTGGATTGACACTTCATCCAAATTATTAGGACTCAACATTAGAATGTTATGTCTTAGGTAAGAATGAAAACCACCTATGTACTTAAGTAATGTATCCTGAGTATACAACGAAACACTTAAAGCAATAGCCCATTCTCTAAACTCATGGGTGTAATCATGGACAAACTGACCCTTACCTTGCCTAAAGGTTTTCCAATTCATTGTTAATTGTTGCATATAACCTAAAGGGTAAAACTATTTTTTAAGGGCAACAACAAATTCCATCCAAGTCATATTAACCTTACCATGGCGAGAAATTTCTTCCCAAGTCCTACTCTCCCACTAGGTGAGAGTTGTACCTCCCAACCAGAGAGTGGCTAACTAGATCCTAGAAGCATCTTCTGTTAGGCCTTGAACCTTATAATACACTTCTACCTTTTGGATCCAAGCATCTAAAGTTTTGGCATTTAACTCACCACAATACTTAGGAAATTCAAATTTTACATCTAATTTAATAATAGGCTTAGACTTGCTCTTAAAAGGATTAACAGTAGTGGAAGAAGAGGAAGAAGAAGAAGGAGAAGATGGAGAAGAAGGGGAAGGTGGAGAAGATGGAGGATATACTGGAATTTGTTCACCATCTTCAGACTGCTTCTTCTTGTCTTTATGATCTTCCTTCTTTTTTTGCTTTGAAGAACCTCCCTTTTCATGCTTCTTCTCTTTTGCATAAAGTTCTTCCACCATAGCCTTCAAGTCAAGAAAGGCTTGCTGAAAAGACTTGTCATCAAGCTCAATACTTTTCCCAACTTCAGTTTCTTCCATTGTTGGCAAAGTCCTTCATTTTCCAATCTCAGGATTGTATTCTTCTAGCTAACCTTCACCTCATTGTAGCTTAGATGTCATTAGCATCAAATTCTACAATACTAGTCAAAACAAAACTCTAATACCAATTTTTATTTGTTTTAGGATCTATGACGATTGCATGGAATGCTTACATTAACAATTACAAACTAAAAGTGCTTAATTAAAACTTAACACTCAACAAAATTAAATTAAAAAAATTACAAAGAGATTAAAGAAAGAACAAAATGAGACAGAGAAAGAGAGTGCAAATGAAATTGATAATGGATTTTTTCATTCAGAACGACTGTCTCTTAGCCCCTCTCCAAAGAGTGGACCGATCCCATTATTTCTCTAGAAATTCGATTACATTTTTTGGAAGAACCTCCCCTTGGTATACAAGAAATCTTCAAATTGCACCTTCAAAGTGTGTGGAATCAAGCTTCAAAAAACAAGAAATTACAATAATTTCTCCAAGAAAATTATCTCTCACTCTTGCAAAATTCTTCCAAAATCACTTCACTTCACACCCCCCATTCTACCCCTTTTTATATTACATTTTTACCAAATTTAGTGGGTAACCATTTGATTTTACAATCTTCCAAAAGTACATAAGGATCTTAAAAATATCCCTTAATAAACTTTCCATTAAAATAACCCATCAAATATTATTTTCAATTAGCCCGTTATGTTTATCCAAGGCTTACAAATAGGGTTCTCCTATTATTTAGGAGATTTTATTTATCCCAAGGGGATTTTATTTTGTTTTGTCCCTATGTATAGGGTTGGATTTTAATTGAGGGTGGCAAGTTTTTTTTTTTTTTAAAAAAAACATTAATTATTAAATTCCCCTAAAAGGGGATCTCCTACCCACATGGGTAGCACCCCACTTAATGTCAGTCGCCATCCATGACATGGGTGGCATCCCACTTAATGTGGGTCGCCCCCGATGGAATGGGTGGCTCCCCACTTAAAGTGGGTTGCCTCCCATGGGTGGCTTCCCACTTAAAGTGGGTTGCCTCCCATGGGTGGCTCCCCACTTAAAGTGGGTCACCTCCCATGGGTGGGGGTTTATAATTTTTTATTTATATATATTATTTTGTTATTATTTTTTATAAAAAATAAAACTTCCACTTGTGCCAATAATAGCCTGCCATGTGGAGGGTTGATGTGTCATTGGGTGTTAGGTGTTGACTAGGTGCTGACATCATCATAGCAACTTTAACCCAAATTTTTCCCTTTTTTTCTCACTTGAGCGTTGAGTTGACCAAGGTTTGACTGAGCATAACTCGGGCTCCATAGCTTTCTTTGACTCCATTCAAATTGTATTGGAGTCAAAATTTTGATCTCGTTCTAATGATGTCAATTTTGGAGACAAAAGAGAAACTTCAATTTTTGACAAAGATCCTTTAGATCACACAAGCACACATTTCCATTAAACATCATCATTTACACACAAGGCATACCACTTTATTCATTATTCAACACAAAATCTCACAACAATTTCAGGAAAGGACCAAAATTTTGCACATCAACTTCAAGAAAACACAATTCATTCCTCCATAAACACAACATCAAAAAAGAGTACCATATTTATCCCAATCAACTACACCGTCAACCAATCAAAACAAAAAGAGTGCACAAGCACCAATGAAGTCTTAAGGTATCTAATACATCATAAAATGTTTTCAACACAAAGGTGGCGACTTGCTATTAACGAGAGGACACTCTTTTGAGTCCTCATTTGAGTCTATTACAACATCTATCATTTAAGGCACATTTTTAAAAAAAAGTAACTAACATACAACACAATATTAACATGTAACACTTGAAATAAAATTATACATGTACAACATATGGCAAAGTCCCTTAGGGTTACATGACTGCATTACTTTTTTAATCAACATCAATTACATTACATGAAAAATAAGCATCCACTAGTAACCATAAGATAGCAACATGGACATTTATAACATGAAGATAAATCACTCAAGGATTACATCAATATAATAGTACTTCCCAACATGAATGGGAATAGTATGATACCATGGAATAATACATTTGAAATGTATGGATAAAAATTTGCAAGGTTGGATCCAACTTTGATACAATTTAGGAGACACTACAAAAGGTATAATTTTGCACACCTCGATCTTCAGTTGGGGACCCAATGGGGTGTATAACATATTCCACCCAACCACATGGACCCTACAGACCACCCCTTGTGCTAGGAGATGACAAGAAGGACCCACAACAAAATGCCATCAAGAAAGACAAGGTTTACAAGTCTCCACAACAAGGGTAAGGGAAAACTCAAGAAACATCCAACACAAGAAAAAATCAACACGAAATACATTAGCTTCTATAGGTACAAGAACAATGAGAGGGGAACAACAACATACAAGGTTTTTAAAAGGTGGAGTGTCATTGCATAGGTTGCCACAAGTTACCCTGGCATAACCTTCCTAGGCTATCGGACCCCATCTTGGGTTACCTTGGTAACCTCTATAGACTGTCGGACCCCCATGCATGCTATGCAGGATCAAAATACCTTGTAAAATTATTATGCAGAGGCAAGGCAGTTGATCTTGCCATTCCAGGCCTTCCCACTCACCCCAAGCCTAAACGAGCGCTTGGACCCATGAGTGAGGCTACATTATCTGAATTAATGTGTAAAACTACCCAATGCCCCTAATTAATTAATTATCACTTGATTAAAATCATAATGGGTAACAGACCCCCATTTAGAGCCACTCCCCCAACTCACAACATTTTCCATAATCACAAAAGGGGAAAGCCAACTTTTACAAATTATTAAAGCCAAACATATATATGCACATAACACGAGGCATGCAACACCTCACACAAGAACTCCATAATAAGACCATTTCCACAGTGCAAGGCTCAAACTCACATAAACAAAATCCAAGTATAAATTTCAACCATCATCAAAATATAAAACTCAAATAAATACTTGAGGCTTGATATGGGTTACCTAAGGAAGATCCTCCTAGGTCGTTGACCCCCATACCAAATCTTGCAAATAAAAAACCATACTCCCCTCTATCCTCTGGAAGAGTAGCAAATTATCAACATAATTGTTCCCATCAAGGAGACAACAATATCATGGTCACAAAGTGACTTTTTAAAGCCCACAATCACAAAATGACAAGAGTAGAATAAGAGTGACAACATCACAAAGAGATCTTCAAACTCAACCAAAGCTGACATAAAATTTTTTGATACAAAATCAACTGGGCATCCAAGGGAGACCTCTATTTTCTCCTCTCATGATAACCAACCATAATATATCCAAAAAATTTATAGTTTTACAATAACTTAATCCAAAAAATTCCAATATCCAACAACCACAAAAGAAATTATAGTTTGATTCTAATAATCAACCCAATGAATCCACATGATGAAAACAATCAAGCAACCATGAAAAACTATTTAGAGCACAACTCATGATTAAAAAAATCATAGATAACATCATTCATTAAATGCCCTGCCACGTAACCCCAAAAGATAAAAAATAACAAACATTAGGACACAATTTATTTTAAAAAAAACTAATGTGAGGTGTACATTACATACATTGTTAGTGATAATCTAGGCATAACAACATACAACTAAGTCCCTTGGGGTTACATACGTGTATTACACTTGAATGTCTCTATCATCTCATGTCTCCCTTAATGATGATTAACTAATTAAAATTATTTTACGTAACCATTAAATTAATTACATCGAGCATACATCCAAGACATTATATAAATAAAAACCATCCATCATATCTATGATCATAAATATAAATATTTCCACAAATACAATGCCATTAAAGATCACATACTATCAAACGATAAGCACATAATAGTACCAAGTATTTATATACATTTCATGAATAACAAGCATCCATCAGAGATCACAAAATAAGGCCAAACATTACAATAATTACAACTATAATAAAAGTTACATCGTACAAGAGTTACAGTAATATAGAAGTGTTCCCTAACATAAATGGGAACAATGCAATAAGATAGAATAATATAACTAAATAGGTGAATACAAAGTAACAAGACTAGCTCCAACTTGGGTACAACTCTAGAGTCACCACAAGTGGCACAAATCTGCACATCTTGACCCTTGGTTGGGAACCCATTGGGGTGCATAGCATGTTCCACCTGACCACGTGGACTCGAAATCCCACCCCCATGCAAGGAGTTGACAAGAAATATCCTCAACGAAAAAGTTAAGTGAACTAATGGTAAACAAGACTCCACAACAAGGGTAACAACACAAGATAACATCGCATCACATTTCCAACACATAACCATAACAAAAATATTGAAAAGCTCAATAAGAACCAATTTCCAACATTATAGATCAACACTAAATAACCATAAGAGGTTCCAACAACAATAGGATCCAAAAGGCCCTCCAATGAGATCGCAATATCAACTAACAATAAATATCAAAGGCACCTTTTATTATCATCAACAAAGTTTCCATGAGGCATATATGCAACATTAAATAATTGAAAGGAGGCTTCAACAACAAACATCAAGAAACAACTGCCTCAATAAACATAAGGTACAACCACTTCCAAAGGTGCAAGAACAACAAGGGAAAAACAACCAAGGAAAGCCAGACTGCTAAAGGATGGAATGTCAACACATAGGTTGCTATGGGTTACCCTGGCATAACCTTCCTAGGCTACCAAACCACCTTGGCCACCTCTACCGATCGTCAAACCCCCATGCACACTATGCGGGATCAACATACCTTGCAAAATTACTATGTAGGGGCAAGGCAATGTACCTTTCCATTCTAGGCCTTCCCACTCATTCCAAGCCTAAACAAGCAGTTGGGCCCATGAGCGAGGCTACATTATCTAAATTAATTTGAGATACTACCCAACCCCCTAATTAATTAATTAAGTTATCACTTGATTAAACTACCAATGAGTTACCCTGGACCAGCCACATTGGGAATTAGACCCTCTTTGAGAGCCACTCCCCCTTACTAGCAACAAAATCTCAAAATCACAAATGAGCAAGCCCACTTGCCCAAAATATCAAACCAACAAAATATCTACACCAAATGAGGCATGCACCATCTCACATTAGAACTTCATGGTAAAGAAAACTACTTTCAAGCGCAAGGCTAAACCCACCAAAGTCAAATCGATCATAAGAGGCATTGTTCACAAAACTAAAACGAAAACCAATTATGAAGCAACATACTCTTTCCCTTCCTCTGGAAGCGCAAGAAGAACGACTACCCAAAAAAGAAAAAAAAAACTCACAAATGAGGGTAAGTCAAAGTAATATAAGTTTCCAAACAAAATCCAAGACAAACTAAATGAATAAAATCTCCTCAAATCGAGATAACACGAAAATAAGAAGCATCAAAATGGAAACATCCAAAATCCACCTTTAAACACACAAATACATCCAATGAAAAAATATCAAAGAATAATAAACAATCAAATATATTTTATCTATTTGATCATTAAGAAGTACTTTAAGATAACTAAAGAAGTAATTTGAGGACATTTTCTAAAAAAAATTCCCAATAAACATTTTACAACGTTTAAATCATCTTTTGAGGTTTACTAAGGATCAAGAACAATAAGATTCAAAGAATATTTAAATCATCATTACATTTTCTCTTTACACTTATTTTGAAATAAATTAAATTAATGGAACTTATTATATACATATTTAATCACACATTTAACACAACAAATCACTTTTAACTAAAACCAAATAATAAGTAATAGAGGCTATAAGAAAACAATCCCTTGGTCCACTCACTACATAATCATTTAAAATAAACACTAGATTTTATAGTGCTATAAAAATAATTTTAGAATAATTTGAAGAACTATATAAACACATTAAAAAAAAACACAAACAAAATTACTTTAATCATAATCATGAGAGATATATAATTATACCGATATATATAAATATATAACTATTGAGAATAAATAATTAACTTACAATACAATGCCGTCAACTACAATGAGTGAATCATAATCCATAAGTATTTCAATGCCTATTTAAACACAACCAGCATTGCTTTTCATTTAACTCAAGATTTATACTTATACCTAAACATATATAAATAAACAAATACATATTTATGTATTTATAAAAGATATATTTTATTTTACTTTGCCGCCAATCTAAATTTACTCAAGTCAGAAGAACGACTATCAATAGCATGTAGTTTTAAATATAATAAAAATTATCATATAACAAAATAGATACGTATATGAGTACTAACCAAATGCCAAAGTGAAAGAAAAGATATCATGTTCATCGAAAATGAAGGAACGATTGCACACTAATAGAAGAAGTACATGCATATCGAAGGGATTAGAATGCAAAGCATAAAACATATTCTTGACCAACACTTAACATGATTTTAAGTATGCTTCAAGCGTAAACGAATTCTCCATAGAGGTTGGAAGGAAGATTACAAAGCATGAAATCGACCACTAACCGTTATAGAATCTTGTGTTTATTTTAGAGGAGAATGTTGGGCAGCGCTACAAGAATCAATTTCAATCCGAGCAATGAATATACGGAAGCATATAACTGCCAAGAGTCATACGCATATTGTGCTAACCAGCAAGATGCAAACATGGGAATAATTATACATGTTTATATTTTCTAAAGTGCGCATCAAGAGACTAGGACAGACGCTATGCAACTAAGGCGCAGTAAACAGTTCGACTGCCATTCGTACCAAATAGGCTATACAAGGGGTCTACGCCAGGCATAGATGGAAACGTCAAAATAAAAATCACATGACAAGCTTTGAATCCACTGACTTTTAAGCAATCCACAAGTAACTAGGGCGAATAAAAACAACGAAATTCATTAAATAGCAGATCAGATACTAGTATCAAATCAAGCCCAAAAAGGAAGCACTAAGCATAACTCTTGATTTACATAATTAGCCATTCGACGCAGAAACAAAATGGTATGTAAACTTAGAGCATCGAAAGAAGGTAAAACGCCGGCTAAAATCTCTCATATGCTGCAAGCAGTGAACCACAGAGAAGGAAGACACATACGCAGTCTGGGATATAAGTCCTCTCAAACTTTCGGGCCAAAAGTAAACAAAACATAGGGCGCACGAACAAATTTGAGAAGAGGCCCAAAGAATGACTTGATACAACGGCAACGGGCTAGGGTTATGGACCAAATGCCCCATTTAGACGTTATCTCAGGGATGGTGGATTTCATTGTTCAATGCACACAAAGACAAAAAAACTAAAGGTTCCTATTGCATTCCCAAATGCAAAATCTATGGTGACTCACAGTGCAGAGTAGGGACGAGACAGATAGGGCTTAGCAACCATAAAGTCGTGAAATGCCTATACCATGTGGCCACGACCTATGCCACATATCCGTGCTAACTGCAAAAGTTAAAATCCACTACCATGCAATAAAGCATCCCATCGAACTCTTTATTCCAAGAAAATAAATCAAAACACCGAATTCTGCATGATGACTTATATCGATTGAAAAGAGAAGGTTAAGTAAGAAGCAAATCAAATGCCAAGAAAGAGACGTTATAACTATTATAAAAATACATTCCTTAGAACTTATATATAGCGATATCAACTATCGAATGTGCAAGAATCAAAATCCAATTACAATGCCGACTTGAACCCTTATGCTCGTAGACGGAGTGTTCGTACTGAAGACCTCTATTTCACAGCCTCAGATACCTCCTTCACTTGGTCACCCGTGATTAACTCAGGTTTGAAAGCAATATAAAAAACCAAGCAAACTGTAATTTTCTTTCAAAGTTATTTTGCAGAGCCAAATTTTCTTTTCGGGAATAAAATCAAGTGATCCCCCCTTTCTCCAAAAGTTCGCATACATAAAGTCCCAAACGAGATAAGCTTTCAAAAACAAAAATCAACAAAATAAGCAGTTTTCCTGATTGACACTCTGTTTGAAGTCTGCTTGTGCACTCATGTTCTTTTCCATCTTTTCTTGCTTTTACACTTCAATTCCCAAATCCTACCTCCTTATCTATTTTAAATCACTTTATTAAAATAATTGTCTTTTCTCCATCTTTTTTCTTGTTTTTACATAGTGTGTATCTTATCTTCTAGATTTATTTAAAATCGCCTTACTTTTCGTAGTTAAACAATTATCCTTCCAAAACAATAAATTGCCAATTATTAAAATATAATTTAAAACAAAACTTCTTATCAAGGAAATTTAATCTAATTATTTAATACTAAAAAATTTACTTTTAACAAAGCAATTTAAATTTAATTATTTATTAACAATCCATATATGGGTATGTGCAAGATCATCATGGAAAAAACAGGTCCTTAAGTGGCCAAAAAATTAAAAAAATTAGAGTTAGGCAACTTAACATAAAAAATTGAATAAGTTATCTATGTTATTTTAAAAATATGTATGAATAGACTCTGTAGCAAATTGAATTAAGTTTCTAAAATATTAGATATTTTTTTTTTAAAAATCTATTTGGTGAAAATTTAAAATTTCAATGCAGTAGTACTTAAATTTCAGAGAAAAATAAGAAGTAGGTGTCTAGTTGACCATCCTAACTACAATCAAATGATAATATTTTTTTATAATATTTTAGATATAAGTAGAGGACTCATATCTTGATATGATGCATATTATTTTGTAATTTTTTTCCAAGTAACTAATTAATTGTGATTTTTTTATTACAAGTTTTAGAAAATATAAAAACTCGTATGTCTAACCACCTTAACTTGGTCAAAATTTCATAAAATTCATTTTTTTCTTTTAATCCTATAGTATGTGAAGTATAGAATGTGACACATGTTTTAGATTCAAAAAATGTGATACTGTTTGAAAGCTATAGATATTTTTTAATCAACCTATCAATCAAGACTTTAGTCATAATTCAAATAGAAAATGAATAATAATTATTTATTAAATTCAAAGTAAAGCATAATTTATATTGGTGGAAAGCTAAGAATTTCTTTTAAAAACCATTTTTTTCATGAATTTTGTGTTAACAAAAGTTATCAGTGTAAAACCCCGTCCCGCAACCTAGAGGACTATGCAATACCGCGGAAGCACAACTAATTTTTTTCTTAAAAGTTTAAACAAGATGAGTAAAGTTTCCTACTCTAACCACATACATCCTCTAGGCTATGTAATGCATCTACATGTGAACACAATTGTTTATAAAATTTATCCAACCATAGCATATAAATTTTAAACTCAAGATACAACTTACAACAAAGCATTAAACCATTACAAGATAAAGCTAACACATAGAAATGTATTGAACATATTTCCACATATACAACACCATTAAATCCAATAATGAATAGATCATAAACATTATTATAATTACATCACAAAGGTTCACCTTGATACAAATGAGGTATTATAATTATACATATAGATCCACAGTTACAATGAAGAAGGAGAAGATCAACTCCAGAGAACCACACGAGCTCCTCGAACAAGAAGATCTCACCATCATGAACAGAAGAGAAACTCAACAATGTAAGATACACACCACTCAACCATCTGGTACTCGTAGGCCCAGCCACCGTGCTAGGAGATAGTAACAGAAAATTAAGACAACCTATTACCTCTAGACACATGCAATATACAAAAATACTCACAGAATATATAAATAAGAATTAGGGTCACACTGCTTCCAAAATCACAAAATCAATTATCAACATAATACAGTAAACTGGCTGTTGACATAGGAGGAGTGTCATCACCAAGGTTGCATTGGTTATCCAAAGGAGATCTTCCTAGGTCCCGACCCCCTATCTAGGGTTATCCTGGTAACCTCTTACGATTTCGGCCCCACATGCACACCAGTGCGGAATCGGTTATCTTTCGAGAGGACAAGATAACGATCTTGCCATTTCAGGCCTTCCCGACTCATCTCAAGTCTCATACAAGCCTTTGAGCCAATGAGCGAGGCTAAATATCTTGTTATATGTGTTAAGCTAATAGATTATTTAATTCCCACTAGATTATACTGACTCTCACATGAGTTGTCCTGGGACCACTTTGTGTCCCAGCCCTCGCTGAAAGCCACTCCCGTATCGACAACGCATAACTCAAACTACATGTCAAGGGTAGACAGTGCACTAAGAACTGATAACAAAAAAATCAATACACCTCAAAAGGTAACACATCTCGATGGATGTCCAATATAGAAAACCCAATACGTGCACTACCCAAGAAACTCAAAGGGTGAATTAAAGTTACCATAACCCTTTCACAATTACAACTCTGGAAGACTTAGATTCACATATTGACATATATTTCCCCCCAGTACATAATTACAAAAACATGTGTCTTTCAAATCCATTACAATCAATTCTTGCATATTAAAATACATCATCCAAACATTATTTCAATTTAATAAAATAATAACGAAATAATTAAATATTCCACTTCCAAATTTCAACTGCTCTTAATACTTAACTCAATTTCCTTAATTAAACATATGATATTTCTAATTAAAACATCTACTTGTGCATTGCATGCATTAATTAAATAAATATATATATATATTATAATTACATAATCTAGAATTATTATTTTCTAATGTTTATTTTAAAATATCAAATTGTGCATGTCCATGCACCTATTTAAAAATACATTTAAATATCATAAAATTATATGCAATTTTTTCTAATATATACTTTTAAACAAATAAATAAATATATAAATATAAATTAACAATTTTCAGACAACCCTAATCGTAAACCTAGTACTTGCGACTTTAATAACTTTTATTTTCGGATCTGGGTTTCTCTAAAAATTTCATGAAGGTGCACAATCAAATCGTCTAAAACATATAAAAAATTCAACCCTACCCAGTTCATAAATTTTGAGTTATGATTAATTTAGTGACACACTCTCTCTGCCGTTTTGATTTTCAAATTACAAGAGGTTTCCAATTATTTTGGTTTTCTCAGAAGATTTCATTTTCAATCCTATAGAGGATTTTCTAATTTCTCAAATACTTCATTTTAAATTTTCTATCGTGTTAAAAATATCTCCCTACAAAGATCTAAATCTTCAATGGTAATTTATCATTTTCTACAAAAGAATAAATTATGTTTTCACAGGAAGAGGTTTCTAAGTTTTGATTTAAATTCAACAAAGGTTCAATAATTCCACTATAACTTCCTCTTGTATAAATCTATTTCGAATAAACAAATTTCATAGAGGATTTAATTGTTTTCTACAGAGGTTTCATTTTCATGCCAATCTTTTAAAAGAAAGAAATAAGATTTTCTGTAGTTTAAATAAAATCATTTCCTAAAACATTTCCAATTTGCATTATAGTAATAAAATAACTTTTCAATTTCACATTTCACAAAAATAGTAAAGAACCTGTTACAGAAGAATGTTGCCTCACGAAAATATTGCCGAGTTTCTCTGTAATTTCAATTCCTAATATAGCCAAAGCTTTCTTCAATGCAATTGCCTCCTTCCAAAAGGCACAACCAAAAACACAGCCAAGAATTCTACAACTAAATAATTCTAAAACAATTTCCTCCGAGAGATCCACAATTTTCTCACCAATTTTCCACAACCCATCCAAAACTTTTCCCGTGAAACAACTTTCTTTTCTTTTTTTTTGCAAAAATCCTCTTCCATGAATGAATTTTCAACCACAAGATAACAAAGTTCTAACTCTCAGTTATCTAAACAAAATATCTAAAATATCCTTTTCCTCAACAATTTAGATATTTTCTATTAACATGCATTTAAATATAATAATACAATTTACTAATTGCAACCAATTTAATTATTTTTACTTATTTAATTACCATTTATTTTTAATAATAAAATTTACTAAATCAACATAACCAAAATAAATTTATTTATTTATTTATTTATTCTAAAGCCCTCACAACAATAATTCATTTAATTAAATATTTAAAATTAAATAGACATTTAATCTAAATTAAATTCGCACAAGAATAAAATACCCAAAACAACAATTGTAAAACTAAGACCAAGTTCAAACTGACGACACACTGTACTAGGGTAAAGGTATGACTAGGTAACCCGTTACTATCTCCCAATATTACTATTGAGTAGTAGACATGCTCAGACTTGTGAAACCAGGTGAAGCTAATGCCCTGTACCTGCAATCCTGTAAACAAGCAAACGTCACACATGTATACATATAGTAAATCATACACACCGTGAAGAGAGAATTGTGGAAATCACAGGGCACTCGCAAGCGAGTGATGCAATACCGTTCTCTTCACCAATACAGTGTCACATCAACTGATGAGATAATATATCAATGAAACTACGATAAGAAAATATAGCAATGTCATCACAACTAAGTATCTATGCAAACATAAAGCATATTAACAAAATCATCATGCATATAATGTGTCATCACATAAATAAAGTCTATCATCGCTCCACTATCAGCAGTAGAATAACCATAACATAAAACATAATCTAACAGAGTATCTGAGCTATCAAGAAAAACATAACAAAACAGAGGGGTGTCACATCCTCCCCCCTAGGATCATGCTTACTCCAGGAAGCCTCTGAACAAGTAAGGGTAGAGCTCTCTCATCCTAGTAACATCTTCCCATGTAGCAGAAGTGTCATCTCTAGGATCCCACTAGACCCTCACCTGCTCAATATCTCGACCCCTGAGGGTAAGTCACCTGTGTTGGGTAACGGCCACGGGCTCCAAAGCTAGCTGCCTGTCCTCTACCTATAAGGTAGTCCAATCAAGGATATGAGAAATGTCTGGATGATAAGGTCTAAGTACAGATACATGAAACACATCGTGGATACGTGAGAGACTGGGTGGTAAAGCAAGGCAGTAAGCAACTGGCCCAATCTTCTCTAAAATCTCAAAAGGCCCAACAAAACGATGTGTGAGCTTAGAACCCTTTCCATAACGGATTGGACTCTTCCTCAGTCGCACTTGCAAGAAAACTCAGTCACCTACAACAAACTGGCGATCCACACGGTGTGCATCCACATACTTCTTTTGTCTATCCTGTGTAGCTACTAAATGCTCTCTAATCCGATCCACCTGTTGCTCCATATACTGTAACATATCTGGACCTAATAGAATCCTATCCTCCAACCTATCCCAACTCAATGGAGTCTGACACGGTCATCCATACAAAGCCTGAAAAGGTGCCATGCCAATAGAACTCTGAAACTCGTTGTTATAAGCAAACTCTACAAGATAGAGATAATCCTCCCATCGTGTCTGCTGGTCCATGACATACATGTGAAGCATATCTTCGACAATCTAATTGACCTTCTTTGTCTGTCCATCCATCTCTGGGTGATTCGCTAAACTAAAGTTCAACTGTGTTCCCATAGCATGCTGTAATGATGACCAAAGAGCCAAAGTAAACACATGATTCCTATCACAAATAATTCGACGCAGAATACCATGCAACCTCACAATGTCCTCCATGAACACTCTAGCAACTGATGAAGTGTTATAGGAGGAATAGATAGGTGAGAAGTGTGACACCTTCGTCAACCTATCTACCGTCACCATAATCGCATCGTGTTGTCGTGAAGAGTTGGGTAAACCAACAATGAAATCCAATAAAATGATGTAACATTTCCACTGAGGAACTAAATGAGGCTGTAGAAGACTAGCCAGATGTTGGTGTTCACCCTTAACTCACTGACACTCCAAACACCGTGATACATAATCGGCTATATCATGCTTCATACCTGCCCAGAAATAAAGTGGTCGTAGATCGGCATACATCTTCTTCACACCAGGGTGAGCTAAGTAAGGTGACCGATGTGCCTCTGTCAAAATCAAGGTACGAAGCCCTTCTGAAGATGGAACAAACATAAATCCCATGAATCTCAAGAACCCATCTGACTCCAAGGAATATCCTGAGTATCTGCCCTCCAAAGTCTTGCCTGACTCAATCTCAAACCTTACCTCCTGATACCAGCTATCTGTAGGAAGTGCGGTAAGAATCCGACTCTTCAAATCTAGAGTTAAAGTCATCTCAGATAGTTCGTGCCTTCATCGACTAAGAACATCGGCCACTACATTCTCCTTCCCCTAGATGTACTTCACCTCAAAATCGTACTCACAGAGAAACTCCATCCATCACCTTTGCCTAGCATTAAGATTAGGCTGTGTAAAGATATACAGTAGACTCTGATGGTCACTATGTAACTCAAAATGGTGGCCCAATATAAAATGTCTCCATCGAGTCAATGCATGTACTACTATAGCTAACTCAAGATCATGTGTAGGGTAGTTCAACTCATGATCTTTGAGCTTGCGTGACTCGTACGCAATGACTTGTCCATCCTGCATCAATACCGCTCCAAACCCCTCTAAAGAAGCATCAGCACATATAACAAAGTATCCTATAGGATTGGTTATTGCAAGGATCGGTGCGCTATTCAACCTATCCTTCAATGTCTAAAATGCAGCCTCACTCTTCTCTGACCAATCAGACTTCTTCCCTTTCCTTTGAAGAGAAGTAATAGGATGACCTACCCTAGAAAAGTCCTTAACAAACCACCTATAGTAACTTGCTAGCCCCATAAAGCTACGTATGTCTGCCACATTTGTGGGCACAGGCCAATCCATGATTGCCTGGATCTTTGAAAGATCCACTACTATTCCCTCTCCAGATATAACATGACCAAGGTACTTGACCTCAGTTTTGAAGAACTCACACTTAGACAGATTGGCATACAACTTATTATCCATCAGAAACTGCAATACCTGCCTCAAGTGTTCTTCATGCTCCTCAATAGTCCTAGAATAAATCAAAATGTCATCCAAGAATACCACTACAAACCTATCCAGGTATGTACGAAAAACTCCATGCATCAGGCTCATGAATACCGATGGTGCATTCGTCAACCCGAATGGTACCACTGTGAACTCATAGTGGTCGTATCGTGTGTGAAATGTTGTCTTATGAATATCAACATCTACAATCCGCAACTGATGGTATCCTAACTTAAGGTCAATCTTAGAAAAGACGATCGCACCTTTGACCTAATCAAACAAGTCATCAATCCTGGGTAGAGGGTATCGATTCCTGATGGTGACCTTATTTAACTGTCAGTAATCCATGCAAAGATGAAGAGATCCATCGTTCTTCTTCACAAAGATCATCAGTGCTCCCCAAGGTGATACACTAGGGAGAATGAACCCCTTCTCCAACAACTCCTCAAGTTGTAGGCGAAGCTCCTTAAGCTCCTAAGTCGTCATGCGATAAGGTGCTCGTGAAATGGGTTCAGAACTAGGTAAAAGATCCACCTTGAAGTCTATGTCACGCTGAGGTGGCATCCCTGGAATATCATCCAGAAAAACATCTGCATACTGTCGAAGAATGGGGTGGCTATCTATAGACAACTTCTCCTCTCTATCCCCCATATCCAAATCATCTACTGGAATAGCAAATAACTGGCACCCCTGTCGCACACACCTTCTCAACTGCATAGCTGAGATCATTCTCAGAGATATAGGCCTATGGACCCCTACTAACTCTACCTCATTTCTAGATGCATCAGTACATAGTATTGACTTGCGTCAACAATCAATCACAGTCTTATGAGTATCGAGCCAATCCATCCCTAGCAATATGTCATAAGAACCTAATGGTATAACACAGAGATCTGCAGTGGTGTGGAAAGAACCAATATCCAGTCTACAATTCGGTACAAAGGAATGTACTGCAACCCTAGCACCTGAGGATAACTCAACCTGCCACTTACCCTCTTGCCTCACTACTCCCAGTCTATCACGTGCCACAACGGATGATGAAATAAATGAGTTGGAGGCTCCTGAATCAAACAATATGGTAACCTAGTTACCCTGTAACATACATGTAGTCTCCACCACTGTACTTTGGTGGTCAGCCTGACGGTTATCAACCGCAACAAATACATGGTGTCCTCTGCCTGCATCCCCTACAGTCAGCTTTGACGCCGTTGGCCTCTGTGTATATCCTGACGTGCCCTTATTGGGACACTGTCGAGCTATGTGACCTTGTTGGCCACAAGCGAAACACTCGGTACCTCTACCATAGCCCCTACCACCAGAAGGTGCACTGGACTGCTGAACACTACCCCTAAAGGTAGATTGAGAACCCTGCGCTGGCTATGCATTACTAAAGTGTTTAACACGCCTCTAATTTTGATCACCCGCTATCTGATATCTGTCATTCTATCTAGGTGGAAAATCCTTTCATTTCCCCTTAGAGCTCTGGTACTGTCCACTCTGTGCTGGTGTCTATTGTGCCCTGGGTGGTCCAGCTCCCTGTGGCTGTCCACTGCGTGCACTAGTCCCTGCGGCTGAAGTACTGCCAACCTGTACTCCAACATGACCACCTAAGGCCATCGCCAAGTTCTCCTTAATGAGTCTTGCCTTATGCATCACTGCTTCCATGGTCTTGGGTTTGAAAACCCGCACACCTCCACTAATTCGAGAATTTAAGCCCCTAAGAAAGTGCTGCACCAACATGCCCTCATCATCGCCTATGCCTGCATACTATTTGAGCTCGTAAAAATGACACTCGTACAACTCCACTGGAATAGTCATATGTTGTAGTGTGTGGAACTCATCCCCACGGTGCTGTCGCCAATGATATAAGAGAAATCTGGCACGAAACCTCTCAAGAAACATCTCCCAGGACATGGTGCCAATATCAATATGGAAATTCTGCTCCTCCAATCTCCACCATGTGGAAGCAAATCCTCCCAGGTGCATAATCGCACATATGGCTCTAGTATTGCTACCATAAGAGTGCATAGCAAAGCATCGGTTCAGGTCAATCAACCAGGTCTCTGCCTCTAAACCACTACCTGATCCATCAAATATGGGAGGTCGAGCCCTAAGTAAATCCCTCATATGTGCAACTACAACTGCATTTGACTGAGTTGGTACATCCCTCTCTCCGAAAACAATCTGATCTACCTCTTGCCTCGGTCCAAGATGGGCAAGAGTCTCCTCCAATAATTGACGCAACTGTTTGCCTTCAATCCCTGCTGGACCTGGATACTGAACACCACCTCTCGAAATGTTTCGAGAAGCCTGTTGCTCCTTACAGTCGGAATCATGAACAACATGGGGAGGTGAATTCTGCTAACTACCCCCATGTCTGCCTCCTCCGCCACGACCATGACCTCGACCTCTCTTAGGTGGCATGATTTTGCACAAACACACCAAGGTGTAAGACAAGATATGCAACTTAAATCCTACGCAAAAAACTTAATGGTTTCCAAATTAACCGAGAGTTCCCAGTATTTAAACCTAGGCTCTGATACCAAGTGTCAAACCCCGTCCTGCAACCTAGAGGAATATGCAATACTGCGGAAGCACAACTAATTTTTTTCTTAAAAGTTAAAACAAGACAAGTAAAGTTTCCTACTCTAACCACATACATCCTCTAGGCTACGTAACGCGTCTACATGTGAACATAATTTCTTATAAAATTTATCGAACCATAACATATAAATTTTAAACTCAAGATACAACTTACAACAAAGCATTAAACCATTACAAGATAAAGCTAACATATAGAAATGTATTGAACATATTTCCACATATACAACACCATTAAATTCAATAATGAATAGATCATAAACATTATTACAATTACATCACAAAGGTTCACCTCGATAGAAATGAGGTATTACAATTATACATATAGATCCACGGTTACAATGAAGAAGGAGAAGATCAACTCCAGAGAACCACACGAGCTCCTCGAACAAGAAGATCGCACCATTATGAATGGAAGAGAAACTCAACAGTGTAAGATGCATTCCACCCAACCATCTAGTGCCCGTAGGACTAGCCCCCGTGCTAGGAGATGGTAATAGGAAACCAAGACAACCTATTACCTCTAGACACAGGCAATATACAAAAATACTCATAGAATATATAAATAAGAATTAAGGTCACACTGCTTCCAGAATCACAAAATCAATTACCAACACAATACAGTAAACTGGTTGTTGACATAGGAGGAGTGTCATCACAAAGGTTGCATTGGTTATCCAAAGGAGATCTTCCTAGGTCTCGGCCCCCTCTCTAGGGTTATCCTGGTAACCTCTTATGATTCCGGCCACACATGCACACCAGTGCGGAATCGGTTATCTCTTGAGAGGACAAGATAATGATCTTGCCATTCCAGGCCTTCCCGACTCATCTCAAGTCTTGAACAAGCCCTTGAGCCAATGAGCGAGGCTAAATATCTTGTTATATGTGTTAAGCTAATAGATTATTTAATTCCCACTGGATTATACCGACTCCCACACAAGTTGTTCTGGGACCACTTTGTGTCCCGACCCTCGCTAAAAGCCACTCCCTTATCGACAACACATAATTCAAACTACATGTCAAGGGTAGATAGTGCACTAAGAACTGATAACAAAAAAATCAATACACCTCAAAAGGTAACACATCTCGATGGATGTCCAATATAGAAAACCCAATACGTGCACTACCCAAGAAACTCAAGGGGTAAACTAAAGTTACCACAACACTTTCACAATTACAACTCTAGAAGACTTAGATTCACATATTGACATATATTTCCCCCAGTACATAATTACAGAAACATGTTTCTTTCAAATACAATTCAACAAAATAACAAATCTATCCTTCGGATTTCCTAAATCCATTACAATCAATTCTTGCATACTAAAATACATCATCCAAACATTATTTCAATTTAATAAAATAATAACGAAATAATTAAATATTCCACTTCCAAATTTCAACTACTCTTAATACTTAACTCAATTTCCTTAATTAAACATATAATATTTCTAATTAAAACATCTACTTGTGCATTGCATGCATTAATTAACAATATAATATTTCTTTTAAATAAATATATATATATATTATAATTACATAATCTAATTATTATTTTCCAATGTTTATTTTAAAATATCAAATTGTGCATGTGCATGCACCTATTTAAAAATACATTTAAATATCATAAAATTATATGCAATTTTTTCTAATATATACTTTTAAACAAATAAATAAATATATAAATATAAATTAACAATTTTCAGACAACCCTAATCATAAATCCAGTACTTGCGACTTTAATAACTTTTGTTTTCGGATCTGGGTTTCTCTGAAATTTTTATGAAGGTGCGCAATCAAACTGTCTAAAACATATAAAAAATTCAACCCTACCCAGTTCGTAAATTTTGAGTTATGATTAATTTAGTGACGCGCTCTCTGTTGTTTTGATTTTCAAATTACCATAGGTTTCAAATTATTTTGGTTTTCTTAGAAGATTTCATTTTCAATCCTACTGAGGTTTTTCTAATTTCTCAAATACTTCCTTTTAAATTTTCTATCGTGTTAAAAATCTCTCCCTACAAAGATCTAAATCTTCAACGGTAATTTATCATTTTCTACAGAAGAATAAATTATGTTTTCACAGGAAGAGGTTTCTAAGTTTTAATCTAAATTCAATAGAGGTTCAATAATTCCGCTATAACTTCCTCCTGTATAAATCTATTTGGAATAAACAAATTTCACAGAGGATTTAAATATTTTGTACAGAGGTTTCATTTTCACGCCAATCTTTTAAAAGAAAGAAACAAGAACTTCTACAGTATTAAAAAAAATCATTTCCTAAAACATTTCCAATTTGCATTATATTAATAAAATAACTTTTCAATTTCAAATTTCACAAAAACAATAAAGAACCTGTTACAGAAGAATGTTGCCTCACGAAAATGTTGTCGAGCTTCTCTGTAATTTCAATTCCCAATATAGCCAAAGCTTTCTTCAATGCAATTGCCTCCTTCCAGAAGGCACAAAAAGAAACACAGCCAAAAATTCTACAACCAAATAATTCTAAAACAATTTCCTCCGAGAGATCCAGAATTTCCTCAACAATTTTCCACAACCTATCCAAATCTTTTCCCGTGAAACAACTTTCTTTTCTTTTTTTCTCCAAAAATCCTCTTCCGTGAATGAATTTTCAACCACTAGATAACAAATTTCTAACTCTCAGTTATCTAAACAAAATATCTAAAATATCTTTTCCCTCAACAATTTAGATATTTTCCATTCACATGTATTTAAATATAATAATACAATTTACTAATTACAACCAATTTAAATATTTTTACTTATTTAATTACCATTTATTTTTAATAATAAAATTTACTAAATCAACATAACCAAAATAAATTTATTTATTTATTTATTTATTCTAAATCCCTCACAACAATAATTCATTTAATTAAATATTTAAAATTAAGTACAAATTTAATCTAAATTAAATTCACACAAGAATAAAATACCCAGAACAACAATGATAAAACTAAGACCAAGTTCAAACTGACGACACACTGTATTAGGGTAAAGGTATGACTAGGTACCCTGTTACTATCTCTCCATATTACTGTTGAGTAGTAGACATGCTTAGACCTGTGAAACCAGGTGAAGCTAATGCCCTATACCTACAATCATGTAAACAAGCAAATGTCGCACATGTATACATATAGTAAATCATACACACCGTGAAGAGAGAATTGCGGAAATCACAAGGCACTCGCAAGCGAGTGATGCTATACCGTTCTCTTCACCAATACAGTGTCACATCAACTAAGGAGATAATATATCAATTAAACTATGATAAGAAAATATAGCAATGTCATCACAACTAAGTATCTATGCAAACAAAAATCATATTAACAAAATCATCATGCATATAATGTGTCATCACATCAATAAAGTCTATCATTGCTCCACTATCACCAGTAGAATAACCATAGCATAAAACATAATCTAACAGAGTATCTGAGCTATCAAGAAAAACATAACAAAACGGAGGGGTGTCACATCCTCCCCCTAGGATCAGGCTTACTCTTGGAAGCCTGCGAACAAGTAAGGTTAGAGCTCTCTCATCCTAGTAGCATCTTTCCATGTAGCAGAAGTGTCATCTCTAGGATCCCACTGGACCCTCACCTGCTCAATATCTCAACCCTTAAGGGTGAGTGTCCTATGCTGGGTAACGGCCACAGGCTCCAAAGCTAGCTAGCTGCCTGTCCTCTACCTATAAGGTAGTCCAATCAAGGATATGAGAAATGTCTGGATGATAAGGTCTAAGTACAGATACATGAAACACATTGTGCATATGCGAGATACTGGGTGGTAAAGTAAGGCGGTAAGCAACTAGCCCAATCTTCTCTAAAATCTCAAAAGGCCTAACAAAAGGAGGTGCAAGCTTAGAACCCTTTCCATAACAGATTGGAATCTTCCTTGGTCGCACTTGCAAGAAAACTCGGTGACCTACAACAAACTGGCAATCCACACGGTGTGCATCCGCGTACTTCTTCTATCTATCCTGTGCAGCTACTAAATGCTCTCTGATTCGATCCACCTGCTGCTCCATATCCTGTAACATATCTGGACCCAATAGAATCCTATCCTCCAACCTATCCAAACTCAATGGAGTCTGACATGGTCGTCCATACAAAGCCTGAAAAGGTGCCATGCCAATAGAACTCTGAAACCCGTTGTTATAAGCAAACTCTACAAGATAGAGATAATCCTCCCATCGTGTCTGCTAGTCCATGACATACATGCGAAGCATATCTTCGAGAATCTAATTGACCCTCTCTGTCTGTCCATTCATCTCTGGGTGATACGCTGAACTAAAGTTCAACTATGTTCCCATAGCATGCTGTAATGATGACCAAAGAGCCGAAGTAAACACAGGATCCCTGTCAGAAATAATCTGACACAGAATACCACGCAACCTCACAATGTCCTCCATGAACACTCTAGCAACTGACGAAGAGTTATAGGAGGAACGAATAGGTGAGAAGTGTGACACCTTCGTCAACCTATCTACCGTTACCATAATCGGAACGTGTCATCACGAAGAGTTGGGTAAACCAACAATGAAATCCAATGAAATGATGTTCCATTTCCACTCAAAAACTAAATGAGGCTGTAGAAGACCAGCCGGATGTTGGTGTTCAGCCTTAACTCACTGACACTCCAAACACCATGATACATAATCAGCTATATCCCGCTTCATACCTACCCAGAAATAAAGCGGTCATAGATCGGCGTACATCTTCTTCACACCAGGGTGAGCTGAGTAAGGTGCCCGATGTGCCTCTATCAAAATCAAGGTACGAAGCCCTTCCGAAGATGGAACACACATACGTCCCATGAATCTCAATAACCCATCTGCCTCCAAGGAATATCCTGAGTATCTGCCCTCCAGAGTCTTCCCAGACTCAATCTCAAACCTTACCTCCTGATACCAGCTATCTGTAGGAAGTGCGGTAAGAATCCGACTCTTCAAATCCAGTGTCAGAGTCATCTCGGACAGTTCGTGCCTCCGTCGACTAAGAGCGTTGGCCAATACATTCTCCTTCCCCTAGTTGTACTTCACCTCAAAATCGTACTCACAGAGAAACTCCATCCATCGTGTTTTCCTAGCATTAAGGTTAGGCTATGTAAAGATATACTGTAGACTCTGATGGTCACTATGTAACTCAAAATGGTGGCCCAATAGAAAATGTCTCCATTGAGTCAATGCATGTACTAGTGTAGCTAACTCAAGATCATGCGTAGGGTAGTTCAACTCATGATCTTTGAGCTTGCGCGACTCATACCCAATGACTTGTCCATCCTGCATCAATACCACTCCTAACCCCTCTAAAGAAGCATCAACACATATAACAAAGTCTCCTGTAGGATCAGGTACTACAAGGATCGGTGTGCTAGTCAACCTATCCTTAAATGTCTAAAATGTAGCCTCACTCTTCTCCGACCAATCGAACTTCTTCCCTTTCCTCTGAAGAGAAGTAATAGGATGACCTACCCTAGAAAAGTCCTGAACAAACCACCTGTAGTAACCTGCTAGCCCCATAAAGCTACGTATGTCTGCCACATTTGTGGGCACAGGCCAATCCATGATTGCCTGGATCTTTGTAGGATCCACTGCTATTCCCTCTCCAGATGTAACATGACCAAGGTACTTGACCTAAGTTTTGAAGAACTCACACTTAGAAAAATTGGCATAAAACTTATTATCCCTCATACACTGCAATACCTGCCTCAATAGTCCTAGAATAAATCAAAATGTCATCCAGGAATACCACTACAAACCTATCCAGGTATTTACAAACAATCAATGCATCAGGCTCATGAATACCGATGGCGCATTCGTCAACCCGAATGGTACCACTGTGAAATTATAGTGGCCGTATCATGTGCGAAACACTATCTTATGAATATCAGCATCTACAATACGCAACTGATGGTATCCTGACTTAAGGTCAATCTTAGAAAATATTGTCGCACCTTTGACCTAATCAAACAAGTCATCAATCCTGGGTAGAGGGTATCGATTCCTGATGGTGACCTTATTTAACTATCAGTAATCTATGCAAAGATGAAGAGATCCATCCTTCTTCACAAAGATCATCGGTGCTCCCGAAGGCGATACACAAGGACGAATGAACCCCTTCTCCAACAACTCCTCAAGTTGTAGGTGAAGCTCCTTAAGCTCCTGAATCGTCATGGGGTAAGGTGCTCATGAAATGGGTTCAGAACTAGGTAAAAGATCCACCTTGAAGTCTATGTCACGTTGAGGTGGCATCCCTAGAATATCATCCAGAAAAACATCTGTATACTGTCAAAGAATGGGGTGGCTATCTACAGACAACTTCTCCTCTCTATCCCCCATCTCCAAATCATCTACTGTAACAGCAAATAATTGGCACCCCTATCGTACACACCTTCTCAACTGCATAGCTGAGATCATTCTCAGAGATATAGGCCTCTGGACCCCTACTAACTCTGCCTCATTGCTAGATGTATCAGTACATAGTATTGACTTGTGTCGACAATCAATCATGGCCCTATGAGTATCGAGCCAATCCATCCCTAGCACTATGTCATAAGAACCTAATTGTATAACACGGAGATCTGCAGTGGTGTGAAAAGAACCAATCTCTAGTGTACAATTCGGTACAAAGGAATGTACTGCAACCCTAGCACCTGAGGCTAACTCAACCTACCACTTACCCTCTTGCCTCACTACTCCTAGTCTATCACGTGCCACAATAGATGATGAAATAAATGAGTCGGAGGCTCCTGAATCAAATAATATGGTAACTTGGTTACCCTGTAACATACCTGTAGTCTCCACCACTGTACTCGGGTGGTCAGCCTGATGGTTATCAACTGCAGCAAATACACGGTGTCCTCCACCTGCATCCCCTACAGTTGGCTCTGACGCCACTAGCCTCTGTGTATATTCTGACGTGCCCTTATTGGGACACTACCAAGCTATGTGACCCTGTTGGCCACAAGCAAAACACTCGGTACCTCTACCATAGCTCCTACCACCAGAGGGTGCACTGGACTGCTGAACACTACCCCTAAAGGTAGATTGAGAACCCTGTGCTGGCTGTGCATTACTGAAGCATTTAACACGCCTCCAATTTTGATCACCCACTATCTGATATCTTTCATTCTATCTAGGTGGAAAATCCTTTCGTTTCCCCTTAGAGCTCTGGTACTGTCCACTCTGTGCTGGTGTCTATTGTGCCATGGGTGATCCAGCTCCCTGCGGCTATCCACTACGTGCACTAGTCCCTGCGGCTGAAGTATTGCCAACCTGTACTCCAACATGACCACCTAAGGCCATCACCAAGTTCTCCTTAATGAGTCTTGCCTTATCCACCGCCGCCTCCATGGTCTTGGGTTCGAAAACCTGTACACCTCCACTAATTTGGGCATTTAAGCCCTTGAGAAAGTGTTGCACCAACATGCCCTTGTCATCGCCTATGCCTGCGTACTATTTGAGCTCATAAAAATGACGCTCGTACAACTCCACTGACATATTCATCTGTTGTAGTGTGTGGAACTCATCCCCACGGCGCTGTCGCTAATGATCTGAGAGAAATCTGGCATAGAACCTCTCAAGAAACATCTCCCAAGACACGGTACCAATATCAATATGGAGCTTCTGCTCCTCCAATCTCCACCATTTGGAGGCAAATCCTCTTAGGTGCATAATCGCACATATGGCTCTAGTATTGCTACCATAAGAGTGCATAGAAAAGCATTGGTTCAGGTTAATCAACCAGGTCTCTGCCTCTAAACCACTGCCTGATCCATCAAATATGGGAGGTCGAGCCCTAAGTAAATCCCTCATATGTGCATCTACAAGTGCATTTGACTGAGCTGGTATATCCCTCTCTCCGACAACAATCTGATCTACCTCCTGCCTATTTCCAAGATGGGCAAGAGTCTCCAATAATTGATGCAACTGTGCACCTTCGATCCCTGGTGGACCTGGATCCTGAACACCACCTCCCAGAATGTTTCGAGAAGCCTGCTACTCCTCACGGTCAGAATCATGAACAACATGCGGAGGTGAATTCTGCTGACTACCCCCATGTCTGCCTCCTTGGCCACGACCATGACCTCGACCTCTCCTAGGTGGGATGATCATGCACAAACACACCAAGGTGTAAGACAAGATATGCAACTTAAATCCTATGCAAAAAACTTAATGGTTTCCAAATTAACCCAAAGTTCCCAGTGTTTAAACCTAGGCTCTGATACCAAGTGTAAAACCTCGTCCCGCAAATTAGAGGACTATGCAATACCGCGGAAGCACAACTAATTTTTTTTCTTAAAAGTTAAAACTAGACAAGTAAAGTTTCCTACTCTAACCACATACATCATCTAGGCTATGTAACATGTCTACATGTGAACACAATTGCTTATAAAATTTATCCAACCATAGCATATAAATTTTAAACTCAAGATACAACTTACAACAAAGCATTAAACCATTACAAGATAAAGCTAACACATAGAAATGTATTGAACATATTTCCACATATACAACACCATTAAATCCAATAATGAATAGATCATAAACATTATTACAATTACATCACAAAGGTTCACTTCGATACAAATGAGGTATTACAATTATACATATAGATCCACAGTGACAATGAAGAAGGAGAAGATCAACTCCAGAGAACCACATGAGCTTCTCGAACAAGAAGATCTCGCCATCATGAACGAAAGAGAAACTCAATAGTGTAAGATGCATGCCACCCAACCATCTGGTACCCGTAGGCCCAGCCCCCGTGCTAGGAGATGGTAACAGGAAACCAAGACAACCTATTACCTCTAGACACAGACAATATACAAAAATACTCACAGAATATATAAATAAGAATTAGGGTCACACTACTTCCAGAATCACAAAATCAATTACCAACACAATACAGTAAACTGGCTATTGACATAGGAGGAGTGTCATCACGAAGGTTGCATTGGTTATCCAAAGGAGATCTTCCTAGGTCCCGGCCCCCTCTCTAGGGTTATCCTGGTAACCTCTTACGATTCTGGCCCCACATGCACACTAGTGCGGAATCGGTTATCTTTCGAGAGGACAAGATAACGATCTTGCCATTCCAGGCCTTCCCGACTCATCTCAAGTCTCGTACAAGCCATTGAGCCAATGAGCGAGGCTAAATATCTTGTTATATGTGTTAAGCTAATAGATTATTTAATTCCCACTAGATTATACTGACTCCCACACGAGTTGTCCTGAGACCACTTTGTGTCCCAACCCTCGCTGAAAGCCACTCCCCTATCGACAACACATAACTCAAACTACATGTCAAGGGTAGACAGTGCACTAAGAACTGATAAAAAAAAATCAATACACCTCAAAAGGTAACACATCTCGATGGATGTCCAATATAGAAAACCCAATACGTGCACTACCCAAGAAACTCAAAGGGTGAACTAAAGTTACCACAACCCTTTCACAATTACAACTCTGGAAGACTTAGATTCACATATTGACATATATTTCCCCCCAGTACATAATTACAGAAACATGTGTCTTTCAAATACAATTCAATAAAATAACAAATCTATCTTTCAGATTTCCTAAATCCATTACAATCAATTCTTGCATATTAAAATACATCATCCAAACATTATTTCAATTTAATAAAATAATAACGAAATAATTAAATATTCCACTTCCAAATTTCAACTGCTCTTAATACTTAACTCAATTTCCTTAATTAAACATATGATATTTCTAATTAAAACATCTACTTGTGCATTGCATGCATTAATTAACAATATAATATTTCTTTTAAATAAATATATATATATATATTATAATTACATAATCTAATTATTATTTTCCAATGTTTATTTTAAAATATCAAATTGTGCGTGTGCATGCACCTATTTAAAAATACATTTAAATGTCATAAAATTATATGCAAGTTTTTCTAATATATACTTTTAAACAAATAAATAAATATATAAATATAAATTAACAATTTTCAAACAACCCTAATCATAAACACAGTACTTGAGAATTGAATAACTTTTGTTTTTGGATCTGGGTTTCTCTGAAATTTTTATGAAGGTGCACAATCAAATCATCTAAAACATATAAAAAATTCAGCCCTACCCAGTTCGTAAATTTCCAGTTATGATTAATTTAGTGACGCACTCTCTCTGCTATTTTGATTTTCAAATTACCAGAGGTTTCCAATTATTTTGGTTTTCTCAGAAGATTTCATTTTCAATCCTACAGAGGTTTTTCTAATTTCTCAAATACTTCCTTTTAAATTTTCTATCGTGTTAAAAATCTCTCCCTACAAAGATCTAAATCTTCAACAGTAATCTATCATTTTCTATAGAAGAATAAATTATGTTTTCACAGGAAGAGGTTTCTAAGTTTTGATTTAAATTCAACAGAGGTTCAATAATTCCACTATAACTTCCTCCTATATAAATATATTTCGAATAAACAAATTTCATAGAGGATTTAATTGTTTTCTACAGAGGTTTCATTTTCACGCCAATCTTTTAAAAGAAAGAAACAAGAACTTCTATAGTATTAAAAAAAATCATTTCCTAAAACATTTCCAATTTGCATTACAGTAATAAAATAACTTTTCAAGTTCAAATTTCACAAAAACAATAAAGAACCTGTTACAGAAGAATGTTGCCTCATGAAAATGTTGCCGAGCTTCTCTGTAATTTCAATTCTCAATATAGCCAAATCTTTCTTCAATGCAATTTCCTCCTTCCAGAAGGCACAACCAAAAACACCGCCAAGAATTCTACAACCAAATAATTCTAAAACAATTTCCTCCGAGAGATCCACAATTTCCTCACCAATTTTCCACAACCCATCCAAAACTTTTCTTGTGAAACAACTTTCTTTTCTTTTTTTTTTCCAAAAATCCTCTTCCGTGAATGAATTTTCAACCACTAGATAACAAATTTCTAACTCTTAGTTATCTAAACAAAATATCTAAAATATATTTTCCCTCAACAATTTAGATATTTTCCATTCACATGCATTTAAATATAATAATACAATTTACTAATTACAACCAATTTAAATATTTTTACTTATTTAATTACCATTTATTTTTAATAATAAAATTTACTAAATCAACATAACCAAAATAAATTTATTTATTTATTTATTTATTCTAAAGCCCTCACAACAATAATTCATTTAATTAAATATTTAAAATTAAATAGACATTTAATCTAAATTAAATTCGCACAAGAATAAAATACCCAAAACAACAATAATAAAACTAAGACCAAGTTCAAACTGACGACACACTGTACTAGGGTAAAGGTATGACTAGGTAACCCGTTACTATCTCCCAATATTACTATTGAGTAGTAGACATGCTCAGACTTGTGAAACTAGGTGAAGCTAATGCCCTGTACCTGCAATCCTGTAAACAAGCAAATGTCACACATGTATATATATAGTAAATCATACACACCGTGAAGAGAGAATTGTGGAAATCACAGGGCACTCGCAAGCGAGTGATGCAATACCGTTCTCTTCACCAATACAGTGTCACATCAACTGACGAGATAATATATCAATTAAACTACGATAAGAAAATATATCAATGTCATCACAACTAAGTATCTATGCAAATATAAAGCATATTAACAAAATCGTCATGCATATAATGTGTCATCACATCAATAAAGTCTATCATCGCTCCACTATTAGTGGTAGAATAACCATAACATAAAACATAATCTAACAGAGTATCTGAGCTATCAAGAAAAACATAACAAAATGGAGGGGTGTCACAATCAGCCACATACCCTACACATACCCATCATATTGCCACTTTTTGGCCCATCATGATCCTACACATACCCATCTTTTATATTTCATAAAACTAATTTATTTACTTGTTATTTTAATTTTCTAGGTTTATTTAGATTACCGTATAAACCAAATTTTAATTTAATTAATTGATTAAACAAGGCTATTAAAATTTTATGTATAATCCAATAACACACGAAACAATGATAAAAGAAATAAACACTTACACAATTATCCAAAAAGTCCACAACAGAGGGGCACTACATTCTATGAGCTCAAATAGTATGTTGGAATTATGGACGACGAGGCTATGTTGGTACAACATTTAATTAGGGACTTGACCACCCATATCAATGGAGGAGTCTGAGTCTTTGAGCCGAAGACTATAGAGGTAGCCATGGAGAAGGAACACCTTGTGGAGGAGAATTTGAAAATGGCTTTGGGTGGACATACAAGTGTCTAGAAAGGTAGAGTACTTCCAGTGGGTGTTGGATCTCTGGGTGGTACATCTCAGGCTATAGGTCCCTCCAAGGAGCATCAGGCACCCACTAAGAGATTTTGAAAGGACATTGACTTTTGTGCCATTTCCCCTGCAGCCAATTTTCTCACCATTTCATCATTCTTTTGCCATGTAAGTATTGTGTGTAGCCAACTCTCTCACAGTTTCCTCATTTCTTTTCCTTAAAAGTTCATCTTGGTTTCACTGTCACTAAACTCATTTGTTGTTCCAAGATTATCATTTGTATAACTTCTTTGGAGATGTTTGATTCTCTTCCATTTACCTCTTACATTTTCCTCATTATTTACCTTTGAAGTTCAGATTGGTGTAGTTGTCATTTCTCTTATTTGCATTTGAATTTATGCTAGTGTCTGAGTTTGTATAAAGGTCATTGTTTTTCCTTAGTCATTCGCTTCTTATCAGATTGTAAAATTTCCTTGGTCTTTTTTCTTAAGCCTTAGATTATTTGGACTCAATGACCTGCTTTGTGTTGTCACTTGTTACATTCAATGGGTCATTCTTATGTATATTCAATTAGAAATCAATGTCAAGTACTAGTAATCTCCTGTAGAATTCGTGGGGGTTTCAATTTAACTTATGTTGTGGATATTAGAAATGCATGAAGTTACAAGTTTAAGATAGCTTTGTATTTACTATCCATGGGTAGTATGATGACTTCGTTGCATGGTAAATTGTCTTGTTAGCTATAGTTTATATTTTACAGCCATTCGATTATATGCATAAACCGATATGCATGCCCTACTACTAGTTGGTTGATACATATATGTCTACTTAATTCGGTTATTATCTTGCATGGCACGTATTCCTCATTGTGCATGCACAACAATAGAGTTTTAGTTTTATATATTTAATTTAAATGTAAATTAGATTAAGTTTTGATTTAATAAATTAATATTTTAGATGTTTATTTTTCAGCACGTTTGAAGTAATCTTAGTTTATTGAGTTTTAAAAGAATGTTAAATTAGATTTAGTTTCTTTTAGAACAAATAAAATTTTATATGGAATATAAATGCTTATATGTAATTTGAATTTTTCTATTTATATTTAGTTTATTTTTATTGATAAGTGTGGCCATATTGTCCTTTAAAATGGATAGATAATTTTTATTTTTATTTTTAAACAAATATGGCTTTTAATTTGTGAATTAATGGGTTACTGTCTTGAACTATTCTTATATTATTTGATTTTGTGTCAAGGAAATCTTTTGAGGAAGAATATTTTGTTGTGTTATGGTATTCTTAGTTTTCTAGAGGGTAGGGAACTCTTTGAATGAATTGTTTAATCTATTTAAGTCATGATGATCATTTGTTATAATTTGGGACTTAGCCATGCATGATTTTTTGTTACATTGGAGGTATTTTGAAAGATAAATGATCTATGCCATGTTTGAGATGTGCTCATACTTGATTTCATTAGTTTACATGATGGATATCCTTTGTATTGATTATGAGTTATGTTATTAAGAAGAGTGTCTTTTGATAGGGGCCAGAACCCTAAGAGGTAACCAAGGTAACCTATTGGGTGTTTATAATTCAATGAAAACCTAATTAAATGTATTAGGGGTTGGGTAGTGTTCATTAAATAAATCAAATAATTGGATTTCCTCACCTTATGCCTTGGTGCTTGTATAGATTAAGGGTAGGTTGATATGGCATGTTATGCGGTCTCTTGTGTAGAGTTACCCTTGTTTATGTTGTTGCCTTTAGGAGCTTTGTTGTAATTATTTGGTTTAGATATCATTATGTCATAATTTGAACGTCAAGCCATGTGATGTCATGTTTTGTCTTCATGTTTGTTTATCTTTGTGGACCTGATATGATCTCCTAGCATGAGGGGGTGAACCTTCAAGTACCATGTGGTTGGGAGGAACTTACTATATCCTCCATTAGGTCCCCTTATAGGTGTTATTGTGCTTGTATAATATTGTACTTGTGAATGGTTCTTGTTTCTACACTGTTTGTGAAGTTAGACATTGAGTATTCTCGTGAACAAGGTTGACAGATGTGTTATGATATTCATCTATATTGTATACACTCTTGATGTGTATGAGTGAACTTATTGTAATTTTATTATGGTTTTATGAGACTTGTCATAATCTCACTGGATGTAACTTATCTTCATTATGATTATATGATTGGATCATTCATTATTGATGTGATATATCCTTATGCTTTATGTCTTTTGGTATAGTATTTTGATGTTCTTTCTTGTGAATTTTTAAGTAGCATTGTCACAAAACCCTGAGGACATATGTGTATATGTTTCTTTTATACTCTTGTAGTAATTAAATGTCTTTAAAAAAAAATTGTTTGGTTATTTTGTTACTTTGTGTGTTGTTCTTTGGTTTCCTTGGTGGCGCGTTACATAGTGTCTTCTTCATCTAGTTCTTATAGAGATGACAGTGATGAGGGTTTATGTTCATCTAGTTTAGGGATTGCATTGGAATTTGATATTTCCACACCATATTCACCCATTTCTCACACTCTACACATGGCATATACAAGGGTACAAGATCTAGCAGATGATAGAAAGTTTTAGTAAAAAATTTTAGGTGGGCCACATGTCTTATTTTCTTTAGATTCTAATCCACAAACATTCAAAGAGGCATCATGAATACCACAGTGAGATATTCCTATGGATGAGTAATATGATTCCTTGATTAGAAATCACACTTGGTATTTGACTTCAATTCCTAAGATAAGGAAGAAAGTTTGATGTAGGTAGATATATTGAACTAAATTTGTGTAGATGTGATAGTTGATCAATAAAAATAACGGTATGTTACCAATTTTTTTTCACAAGTTGTAGGTATTGATTATACATAAACCTTTGTACTTATTGCTAAGATGAACTTTATTCAACTCACACTTGCTACAACTACAACACATGTGTAATGTCGTAAATTTACTCTAAGGAAAAACACAATTATTTTTTATTTTTTTTCACATGCTTGCAAATTTTCTATTGTTACACTAACCATGTACAACATGATGATGTATTACACTCAACGGATGACGTTTCCCTTTGCAAGGAGATCAACGAAACGTCATCCAAGGGCAAGAGTTTAGTATATAGACGAGTGGGTATGTGAAGACCATCACCCAAACCCTCAAATGATCATGTGAAAAGTCAGGGCCCAACATTTGAGTATGAGTAACTATAGGATATAAGTGAGGATTATTTGATGAAACATTGTTTTAGTTGTAAGCTCTACCCATGAAACCATCTTGAAAACATTGTTGGGATCTACATTAAAATTTTTGACTTGAAAATTTAAATATGAGAGTGAATAAAATAATTACAATTTACAAGTTAATTATTAGAATTCTATTTGAATTTATTTATTATTATCATTACTTAATCGTTATTAATTTAATTATATATACTCTAGAAATAAATTGCAAAGCTATTAAATAAATAAAATAAATTATACAAATAAATTGCTTTTCAATTCCTTTATATTTTACTTATTGTTAATTTCCTTAAATACCAATAATCATATATATTATTTCATTTACATGTTACATAATATTATTTTTCCCTTAAAAGGGAAAAGAAAAAAGAATTCGAATAAAGAGACTTTAACTCTCTTTTAAAGAGTATATATTAACTAATAATCTTTTCCCTGGTTTTTATAATCTTAGATTCTCTTTTAAGAATAAGGGAACATATTCTTCTCTCATTTACTAAGGAGAATTGTATTCAAGGTATCCCCACGCTGTTTTTTTTTTTTTTTAATTTTAAATGCTTAAGGGTAATTCTTACGAGGGGACGACATGGAACTTGAAGAATGGTTGAATGATATTGATGCAGGAGCATCCAGTGGTGTAAGGGCAATTTTGCATCACCTAAAAATAGTTAAATTTCAAGTTTCTCAGTTTTTAGATATTTTTATATTTTTGGATACCCTTTTCGTCATAATGAAATTCCCAATTTATGGTTTTTCATTTTGGTTCCTGGGTTGAAAGATATTGTAGTTTTAGTTTCCCTGATTTGCACCTAAAAAATATTTCGAGTGGGATTTGAGGCACTTAGAGCTTCCGGAATGGCCCTGAAACTTGCCAAAATTGGCATAACTAATTTCAAGCGGGTTCTTGACTTCGAGACCTTTCCAACGGTTCGAACGGTTCCCGAATCGGAGTCCTGGATCAAAAGTTATGACCCCGCGAAGTTGGCGCACTTTCTAGAAGATACCATTGCAAATGCTCATTTGAAATTTGAACTTCATGTTGTAAATTTTTAGTGCCAAACCGCCTAAACTCAAATTTTATTTTGTTTTGGCTCCAAAAAAATGACGAGCTGTATTTATGGGCGAGTTTTCTAATTTTTGGGTAACTTTTTGGGGACAAGCTCGCATATTGCGAAAGGGTTATTCTGTAGCTTTCTGTAGCTTGCATGTGTTGTAGAACTTTGGGATTTGAGATCGTCTGCATGTAAGAAGTTCTATTTTCTGAATAACACAAAATTATTCTCTAGTTTGTGGTTATTTTCTCTCAGGTCTCGGTTTGTGCTCCTCACCAAGTGGTATTAGAGTAGGTTTTCTTTGAGTGTGTGGACAGATCGCCGATCATGAGGCAATTCACACCAGGACGGTGGTTGCGGGTCGAGGTCAAGAAAGATGCCTCCAAGAGTGATACCTGGCAGGCATGGTGGTGCCAGAGGTGGTCAAGGTGGCAGAACATCGGTGGAAGAGCTTAATCGCAGCCCTCCGTAGACAAAGCACGCATTACAAGAGCAATTGAGAAGAGGGTTAAACTTGAGGGAGAAAAATGAGGATGAAGGAGAGGAAGAAGGTTCAAATGTAGAAGAGGAAGAAGAAGCAATTGATCAAGACCAAATGTGGCTAATAAGGGCCATTTCAAGATCGTGAAAAGACCTTGTTAAGTCCCCGCTATTCCTCGGAAGTCTCAACCCGTAAGAGTTAATCGAATTGTGATCAACGAAGAAGAATATTTTGAGTATGAGGAAATAGAGCACCCAGATCGGGTTAAGTTTGCAAAATGAAGCTAAAGGGCCATGCGTATTTGGTGAAAGAGGTCCAGCTTGGAAAGAAATCGAAGAGGAAAAGTCAAGATCACGATGGGATCGTGATGGTAGAGAAGGTCAAGAAGCGCTCATACCAAAGGACTACCGAAGCTAGATCTATTGAAGAAATTGCAAGGGTTGAAGCAAAGGATGGTGATCTCTAAAGAATATACAAAACATTTTCACAGGATAATCATCGAATCCGCCGCCACGTGAGGCCAACAAGGAGAAGGTAGCCTCGACATCTTAATGGGTTACCGCACCGGAGCATTCGTGAGGAAAGCGTTTCCATAGTCAAAATGACCACCATTATGACGGTAATCAATTTGCTCAAGGTGGGCAGTCAATAAAAGATTTGATGGCAAGCAAAAGGATGGGGAGGCCGCGAAAGGCGGCAGCGGAAGACCTTCGTAGTCAAATGATGATGAAAAGAAAAGGGAGGATGTGGGTACATTAAGCCAAAGGAATGATACTTACTGGATCAAAATTAGTGGTGATCAAAGAGGTAGAGTACCCAGGAGATATGGGACATGGATCTGGAAGAGGTGGTTTCAAAGAAATGTGTTTCCAAAGTGGTGGTGGAAGAAGTACCCAGCCTATGAATGTCAACAACAATTCAAGGAAGGGCACAAAAAAGGCCGGTTGTGGAAGGGTTGATATGCAGATGAGGAGGTCTAATCAACATCTCGATGCCAAAGGGGAGAAGCCCTAGTGATTAGGAGAGCCCTGGTGACCGAGGAAAAGGAACCAGAACAAAGGAAGAATCTGTTTTGCACAAGGTGCAAGTGTGAAGGAAAATGTTGTGATGTCATTATTGATGGTGGGAGCACCAATAATCTGGTGTCAGAAGAGATGGTCACAAATTTGAAGCTGAAGAGGGAAAGGCACCTGCATCCATATGGATTACCTAGTTACGCAGTGCCATTCACAAAGCTTTGGCCATCAATGAGCAAAGGCTCTAGTAAAGTTCAAGATCGGTATTACCATGATGAGGTACTTTTGTGATATCATCCCCATGCATGCCCGCCATGCGTTGCTGTGAGTCGCAGCCCCATGTTTTGAAGCTATACATGGCTATGCAAAATACTTATTCCTTTCTTTGACAAAGGATGGGGTTCACAAGTTGAAACTCAAGGAGACCAAGAAAAGGTATGTAGTAGTGCTAGAATTTGTTATGCAGATGGAAGAAAATATTTAGAAGGTATGAAGCATGAGTGTGTGTGTTATGCATTGATTCCTAGAGTGAGTAAGGAGGATAGTGAGAAGGTTCCAGAAGAAGTTTCTGGGATGTTGGATGAGTTTCAAGATATTGTTTCTAATAATGTACCCGAGGGTTTACCACCAATAAGGCAAATCAGTCATCAGATTGACTTGATTCCTGGAGCCAGTTTGCCAAATAAGGTAGCTCATAGAATGACTCCAATAGAAAATGAGGAGTTGAACAAACAAGTTCAAGAGTTGTTGAGAAAGGGTTTGATACGGGAGAGTTTGAGCCTACAGCAAAGACTGCCAGCATTCGCTAGCACCAAAGAAGGATGGGGAGTGGAGGATGTACATTCCCTCGAGCCATAAACAAGATAACAATCAAGTACGATTTCTACCAAGGATGGATGACCGATGGACTGCTTCGAGTGGAGCTCAAGATACAAAGATTGATCCGAAGAGTGGATATCAATTTATCCGATCTCAGAGGGAAAGATGAATGGAAGACTACCTTCAAGACCAAGAGGGCCTCAGACGAAAGTGGTTGCAATGCCTTAAAGCAACTAATGCACCGGAAAGCACATTCCATGTGCCTCATGAATCCAGGTAATTTAAAGAATTTCTAGGAAGATTTGTTATTGTGTATTTAGATGATATTTTGATTTTCAGTAAGATGTTGGATGAGCATCTGATGCATATTCGGAGAACCTTTGAGAAGTTAAGAGAAGAGAAATTGTTGATTAATCTGAAGAAGTGTAGTTTTGTGAAGAGGGAGTTAGTGTATTTGGGGTTTGTTGTCTTAGCAGAAGGCCTCAAGATGGACCCAGAGAAGGTGAAGGATATTCTGGAATGGCATACCCCAAGAACTACTACCGAGGTGAGATCTTTCCATGGTTTGGCTAGTTTTATAGAAAGTTCATTAGAAAATTCAGTAGTATTTGTGGACCCCTGACTGAAACAATGAGAGGGGATAGAAAAGAATTCAAGTGGAGTACTGGAGAAGAAAAAAGTTTTGAACTGTTGAAGTAGAAGGTGATAGAGCAACCTATTCTAGCTCTCCCAAATTTCAATAAGGTGTTTCAGGTGGATTGTGATGCCAGTGGTTGTGCCATTGGAGCAGTGTTGAGCCAAGAAGGTAAGCCCATTGCCTATTTCAGTGAAAAGTTAAATGATGCCAAGAAAAAGTATTCTGTATATGATCAGGAATTTTATGCAATAGTTCAAGCATTAAAGAAATGGAGACATTATTTGTTGCCAAAGGAATTTATTCTATATACTGATCATCAGGCCTTGCAGTACATAAATAGTCAGGGAAAATTAAATTAGAGGCATATGAAATGGGTAGAGTTTTTGCAGAGTTATACCTTTATTTTGAAACATAGGAGTGGGAAGTCAAATAGGGTTGCAGATGCCTTAAGTAGGAGGCATACATTGATGACAAAAGTGCAGATTGAAGTGGTTGGGTTCAATGAACTCAAGACACTGTATGCAGAAGATCCTAATTTTGCAGAGGCTTGGAAAGCTTGGAAGGAACCTGTTACAGTGGACAGGACAAGGTGGCTAGATTTCATAATCTAGGATGGCATGTTATTTAAGGGAAGTCAATTGTGTATCCTGAGGAGTTCCATGAGGGAAAACCTGATAAAGAAGAAGCATAGTGGAGGAATGGCAGGACATTTTGGTTGGGATAAGACCATTGCCATTATCAATGAGCATTATTATTGGCCTCAGTTATCACAAGATGTGAAGAAGTTTGTGCAGAGTTGTAGGGTGTGTTAGATGGCTAAAGGAGTGAGTCAGAATACAGGCTTGTATCAGCCCCTACCTGTACCAGAGAGGCCTTGGGAGGATATAAGTAAGGACTTTGTTCTTGGTTTGCCAAGGATGCAAAGATGGAATGATTCAGTATTTGTGGTAGTTGATAGGTTTTTGAAGATGGCACATTTCATTCCATGTCAGAAGACCCATGATGCAGTCCATATTGCTGACTTGTTCTTCAAAGAGGTGGTGAGGCTACATGGTCTGCCAAAGAGTATTGTTTCAGATCGCGGACACCAAATTTGTGGGGGTACTTTTGGAGGACCTTGTGGAAGAAGCAAAAGACAGAGTTGGAAGTTCGGGCTCGCACACCATCCACAAACATGGGCGCATTGTGAGGTTGTTAATGAGGTCTAGGTAACCTACTGAGGTGTTTGGTAGGAGATAAACCCAAGGGATGGGACTTTATCTTACCCCAGGCAGAATTTTCTTACAACAATTCTGTCAACAGAAGCACTGGTAGATCACCATTCCAGATTGTGTATGGAGGTAGCCCCAGAACAGCTCCAGAATTAAGGAAGATGGACTAGGAGAAGAAAATAAGTGCTAAAGCCGAAGATTTTGTAGAACACATCAAGGATATACATGAGAAGGTAAGAGAACATATTAACAAGATGAATATGCAGTATAAGGCTAAGGCAGATCAGAAGAGGAGGTATAAGGAGTTTCATATTGGTGATGAAGTGATGGTCCACTTGAGGAAAGAAAGGTTTCCTGTGGGAACATATAACAAATTGAAGATGAAGAAGTTCAGTCCCTATAAGATTTTGCAAAAGCATGATTCAGGGAATGCATATGAGGTAGAGTTGCTTGATGGAATCAACATTTCCCCTATGTTCAACATTTCAGATTTGACAGAGTATCATGAAGGTGGCACAGAGGAAGTACCAATGATGGAACAATGTAGGATTCCAAAGACCTACTTCAAAAAAGGAGGAGATTGGAAGCAATCTTGGATAGTCATGGGAAGGAGTACCAAAAAATAGGGCAAGATGAAGAATATCCGTGAAATGGAGAGGAAGGCCCGCTGAAGATTCATCCCGGCTATCTAAGGCGTAGTTGATCGCTGGGTTTTCCTCCACCATCTGAGACGTGACGAGGTCACTTCTCAAATTACCCTAGGTGTCTAATGCAGGAGCATCTAGTGGTGTAAGGGCAATCTTGCATCACCCAAAAATAGTTAAATTTCAAGTTTCTCATTTTTTAGATGTTTTTTATATTTTTGGATACCTCTTTTTTCATCATAATGAAATTCCCAATTTATGGTTTTTCATTTCGTTCCTAGGGTTGAAAGATATTGAAGTTTTAGTTTCCTAGATTTGCACCTAAAAATCTTTTGAGTTGGATTTGAGGCACTTAGAGCTTCTGGAATGGCCCAAAAACTTTCTAAAATTGGCATAGTGAATTTTGAGCGCGTTCTTGACTTCTCGGTGACCTTTCCAATGGTTCCAACGGTTCGCTGACCCGGAAGTCCTCATCCAAAAGTTAAGGACTCGGGCCAAGTTGGCGAGACTTCTAGAAGATACCATTGCAAATGCTCTTTGAAATTTGAACTTCATGTTGTAAATTTTTGGTGCCAAACCGCTAAACTCAAATTGAATGTTGCTTTGGCTCCAAACAACAAATGAGGAGCCTCTATCATGGGCGAAGTTTAATTTTGGGTAACTTTTTGGGGACAAGCTCGCATATTCCGAAAGGGTTATTCTGTAGCTTTCTGTAGCTTGCATGTGTTGTAGAACTTGGGAATTTGAGATCCTTTGCATGTAAGAAGTTCCATTTTCTGAATAATAAAATTATTCTCTTCTGGGTTATTTTCTGTGTCTCGGGTTTGCGCCTTCACGAGATATTTACCTACGTTTTAGATTTATGCACACATGGAATATTATGGAAGTCAAGTTCACATTAAGAAGACAATATTATGCATTCCATGTTCAAAGAAGGAAAATAACATTAAGTAGAATAATATTGGCTCGAACACATAGAGTGCGTCAGTAGAGAATGAGTAGTTGTTTGCTTTAAAAAAAATACTCTGTAGTAACCTTATGACTTCTGATAGATCTGACATCAGGCTAATATTTACATGTAAGAGCCGTAATACGTTTTTATTGTATTTGATCAAAATGGTCTAGGAGCCGGAGTTACTATGAGTTAAATATATATAGATCCTATGGTGAAAAGAAAGATTCAGAACTGGCTGATATGATGTTTGTGTCAAATTTATAATGCTATCAGCTATGCAATGATCATTAGGCATCGCAAAGAGATCTCAATGTCCGAAAGAGTTACAATAGCTATAGGAGGGTGTTGGTCTTAATTTTATTATAGGTGACCTCTTAATGTTATGCTGCAAAAGGACTTCTATTTGTATTATCACTTTCAGTGATTGAATGTTGAATAACACAAGAGCGTTACGAAATATCTGCTTTAAAGATGGTGAGGACGGTATAACACACAAACACTTAAAATTAGCTCCCTATCAGCAAAAGCATTATTGCCAGCTCTCATTCCCATTCTTTCTTATTCTTTTACAAGAAAAAACAAAGCTTATGATGTTGGCAAGGAATAATAGGAGTGATTCCCAAAGCTAGTTATAAAAGAGAGTTAGACAGTTAACTTATTTATTCACAAAATTGACACAGGCTTGCATCGATACTTAGGGGCAGTCTATGCTTTCATTAGTGCAAGCGTCCAATGAGATAACCTCAAATAACATACCTGGCTGACCAAGAGTATTATCAAACAGTTTCATAAAAGAAGAGTCGACTTTATCTTTATGCTTATATTCATCATAGGAGTACATATGCTTTACGGGCAGCAAACGACACAGACTAAGCCTCTAATTGTAAGTTTATTTTATTTATTTATTCTATGAAGAAGACGAGTACCTATTCAAGTCACCCCTTGGGGAAATCTAACCAATGATTAGCATACACAACCAAGACAACATAACATCCCCTCCAAGCAAAAATTGCACTCGTGAAACTCAGTTTGACTATGAGCAAATCCAATCGCACTAGGAATCCTTCCATACACAACACATATATTAATATACTCTATTGTTGTGAATTATTTTGTTAAAAACATGTTGTGAAGAAGCCTGCAACCTAGCAGTGGATTTACCATTCCCTGTTCTACATAGCCTATGACTCGAATCCCACAGTTCATGAACCATGACTACATTCAAACGTATCTTGTAATTTTTTTATTTTTTTATTTTTCTTACACTTTCACTGCCATATCATATGATAATCCAGCGCTAAAATCAGCGCACTTAATGATCTCCAAGAAACGTGATAAGAACGATTAGCTCTCTTTCTATTTGCAAGCGAATAGAATTGATTCAGAATTACGTGTTGACAGAAGGGTAAAGACAAATCACAAAATAATAGACCAATAGCAAGCGTCCTTTCGTTGGGGTGGTTTTGAGGTTCTGCCATAGTATGCCAATAGTTTGATCATCCAATGAAATATTCTAAAACCTAGCACTCAAATTCATAATGAACAAACACCCCAGTCCTGAGATAGTAAGTAGAAGATTTGATCAAAACACCCTCATGACCTCTCCCTCTAACGTGCTAACACTATTAGTTACTCAACAAAATTTATTTAAATATCTCTCTGCACGCTTATAAACTTTTTCATTCTCCTTCAACTATTATTGCTTTGCACAGAGACTTGACTACTCTTAGCGAGTGAAGATGTTTCCACTTGCTGACAGAGGATTATTTTATACCCAGACTCTATGGGAAGGGGGTCGTATGAAATATTTACCAGAGTGCAAGCCCTCGAGGAAAATAGAGAACAACAGAGCATAGGTTTATTAATATCTTCTGCTCTCCTTTTTTTATTATTTGATTTAAATTTTCTTCTACCTATCGATCATAATGGTATCTACAGATTGACCCTCCTATCTCTGCATGGTAGGGAAAGATTATAACTGTAAGTAGGCACTATTATGCCAGCCTCTTTTTTTTTTTTTAATGTCTTCTTTTGAAATGTTTCGTAATGAACCACAATCCGTAGTGATCGATATTTCCCTACTCTATTATTATTATTTTGTTGTAGAAAAGAGAAAGTGTCGAGTTAAGGGCGTCGGGTAAGGAACTTTCTCCTTATGCATCACATAGAACTTTAGGTATAACAGTGTCCATTCCCAGGAAGGGTAGAAACAACTATGGAAAAGATAATCTCCACGACGCAACCTACAACTAGTAGCCCATTCTAATGTTGCTCTTAAAATGTGTTGCTAAATTTGTATCCCGTTTAACTTGTTTATAAAATTCTCATATGAAAGAAACTTACAGCTACACAGTCTTACCATAAAAATCTATATGGCACTGAAATCTTTTGTGCATTATGGTGCATTATAAAACATAAACTCTCTTTTTATTTTCTCCCAAGTTCCTATGATAACAGTTTTCAGTAACCAGCAGAAAGCATTTTTATTTATTTATTTATTTCATTTTTTTTTACATATATAATTTTAGATTTCATTTCTCTGGACCATAAAGAAAATTGTTTAAACTTTGTTTATTTATCTGCATTTATACAGAAGCTTGTAAATATATTTCCATCCTATAAGTGATGCAAGTAGGGGGATTAAACATTGTATCTATTTGCAAATAAGAAGAAATAAACCTTATAGACAGAAAGCTTAGAAAATTATTTTGCAACATGCAAGTAGTAAGAATCATATTATATATATATATATATATTATATCAAATGAAGTGCATAAAAATTAGTTCTGAATAATATTTTCTCTAAAATGTATATTTTCCGTTCATTTCACAACAAGTGCACTTTCTTTCCTTAAGGCATTGTATGTATATTTACACCCACCACATAATGAAATATTTTCATCCACAAATAAATACATTTATTGTTATCAGGATTGCAACCGTAAAGTGTATAATACATATACATATTTGTACATCTATATTCCTTTTAATATCTCAAGAAGTGATAATACAAGACACAACAAAAAGGGGTGTCACATCATACATTTTTTTCTTACACAAATAGTACATTGAGCATGAATATTCTTCTATTCACTCTTGCATGTCTTTTAATCTCCTTTCTACCTACACAAGGAACACAATGTTTTTCCATAGCCAAGGTAGTGCTCACCTCCCAACCTTTGGTTGGAATACCAACCACCCCCAAGCTAGGAGGCAACCGAGGGAACCGGGTACAAACAAAGCCAAGCAAAACAATATTTACACACATGATACATACAAGATTATTTTCACACCCACCCAAGGGATTTTCACATAACTTTAGGATTCCATCAAGAATCCAAAGTGGAGGATGGGGGTGGACTACACACTCCATATGGGGATTTATAATAATAGCAAAACAAATGAGTCAATATGATACTCCCATCATTTCACATGCAACCCTTCTTAAATATCTTCTCTTTCTCCAAAACCCATACCACCAAAACCATTTCTACCATTTCACAATTACATATGGGTACTCATACCCTTTTTGAGCCTCTCCTCTTAAGGAGGAATTAAACTTCCCCATGGAGGTTCCTACTCCATACCATCCCCAACAAGGGATGCTCTTCCCAACTTGGGTGAGCCTATCCCTACACAACCCTTTTTCCGATAACACATAATATAAAAAAAAAACAAGATATTCTCCAAGAGCAATTTGAAATAAACATACAAATAAAACACAATAGATAAAACTTCAAGCACATCTTTTCACCTACACATATAATCTTTCAAATACAAACATGAAGAAGTAGAAAAGAAAAGTGGTGAATCAACCTTAAAACCAAGCTCAAGGAAAGATGGGTTGAGGATCCACACAATTCCTCTTCTTCCAAGCTTTTTCTTCAAACTCCTCACTTCCCCCCAAAATTCAACCAAAATCAAGAATGCAAAAAGGATCCCTTAACACTTTTTTTTGAGTTTTCTTTATAGGAACTCAAGTTTGAATTCCTTTGAATAGAGAGTTGACATTTCTCAACTTCCCATTCACTCTCTCAGGCACACTCACCCATGTGTTCTCACACATGTGTGAGATATTGGGAGTCTTTCAAGGAAACTTGGAGAAGTGGGGATGGAAAGGGACTAGTCCCCATCCCACTTCCCAAAACCTTATTTTCGTCAAACCTCATTATGGCCTCAAAAAGAGTGCCCAATCTTGAGATTGACCCATTATTTTGAGTTGAAAAGGTACCTAACCCATTGGTACCTGCCCTAGGGACCTTAAACCCATAAAAACACTTTAAAAATATCAATTTTCAATCCCCAAAAAGTTCCTAAAAGTTCAAATCCGAGTTTGTCCACTTGGATGGACAACTCATCTCTTAGGTGGATTAACATGGCAATCAAAATCAATTTACAAACATTCAGAAATAACATCACAAATAAAATACATTACAAAATGGAACTATAGTCTCTCCATATAGACTTTAGCTCGGTTTCACTGGTTAAATTACTTAGGTTTCCCAAGGATCACCTCCAATTTCCATTGGTCATGGAAAGTGTACCTGCACACTCGATGAACACGTTAATTCATCCAAGTAAATAATATTCATATAAAAATGAAACCATTGCATTCACACAAGTTTCATAATTCACTTAACATAAAGATCCAATAATATAATTGAAACATCATTAGCCATCCATCCTATCCTATTTTCATTAACAATATTTTTCATACTCATCCAATTGCAACATGATTGGTTCACCCCACTTGTTTCATTCATTCATCATTAAGCTTCCATATTCAAATTAAATAAACTCAATAACCAGCATAAAATTAGATCAATTGTCATAGTCAATTAGCATGTCACATAATCAAAATCAAATATTCATATGAACTTAATTGTTTAAATATCATGTCACCAATGGTATCAATAGGGATAGACAATAACCTAACTCAAAATAATCCAAGTACTAGATGTAGCATAGTTATAATCAAATCATCACATGAACACAAATGTCTAAATCTTCTATCATCAATTGTATCATCAGACATAATCAATAATTAAAGTTAAAATAGTCCACATACTGGATGTAACAGAGAGGTGGGTCTCACAACATGGATGGGTTGTACATAAAATGGATATAAAGAGTGCATTTCTTCACAAATACCTTAAGCAGGTAATCCACATGGCAAAACCACCAAGGTTTGTTTAAAATTCATCCTTAATTTGTAGGCATGGGAAATATCTTTGTGGCCTCAAACAAGATCCTAGGGCTTGGTACACCAAAATGGATTCCTAACTCCCATATTCAAGTGTTATTAGATGTGATTTAGGTCTTAATGTGTATCTATTTTGATAGGATGATTCACTTTTTTATACTGGTTCTATATGTTGATAATATTTTGATTATTAGGAGTACTTCATCTTCCATTGTAGCAGTGAGGACATCACTTCAAGATAAATTTTACATGAGAGACTTGTGTTTATTGCACTACTTTCTTGGCATTGATATGTCATAGTCAACTTCAAGGATTACCTTGTTGAACCTAAGTACACTCTTGATCTACTTGCAAAGTTTCACATGACTACTTGCAAACCATCTCTAACTCCCTTTCTATTTTGAGTCAAGCTTGATATTTCTTGTACTACATCATTTGTTGATGCTACATTTTATCTAAAACTTGGTAGTGTTATATACTTGACTTATACTAGGCCAGACATCTCCTATGTAGTAGACATGGTCTTCAGATTCATGTAGGAACCTCATGAGTTGTATTGGAAAGAAGCTAAGAGGATCCCTTATTACCTTGATGGTACTCTTGGGTTTGGGATTCATTATAGAGTCAGTTCATCAGTTGACTTGGTTGGATTGAAATATTTTTATTGGGTTAGTGACATTGAGCATCGCAAGTCCACTTTAGGTTACAATTTTTTACTTGGTTCAAATCCTATAAGTTGGTATAGTAAGAAGTGTAATGCTATTTCTATATCATCCACAAAGGTAGAGTTCAAGGGGATTGTTAACTAAGCTACTGAGGCTAATGGCTTTAGATCATTATTTTTGAGTTTAGTACTCCTTTCAAGCAGCCTATAGTCATTTATTATGAAAACCAAAACACTAATCAAATATTCAAGAATCTGGTTCAACATCAATGAACGAAACACAGAAATTCATATGCATTATATTCCAGAGTTGATTCATAGACAAATCATTTTCTTAGTCCTTTTCTATTCTTTAGAGTAGGTTGTTGACATATTTACCACACTCTTTTCTAAGAGAAAGATCATTCAACTATGAGCTCTTCTTGGTGTGTGATCTACATCAAAAAAACCATCATCCTTGGGGGAGGCTTTCTAGTCTTCTCCCCATATTCTCTCTTTCTAGAGGATATTTTTTCTCATTGGGATTTCTATCTTAGCATGTTTATTAGAGACATTGTATTGTACATGAGTACCTTATTAGGCTTCCTATACAAGACTCATTTCCATTGCAATGTACATAGGTGCCTCACTTAGCTAGTAGTCATGACCCATTTCATTCATTCCCACCTAAGCTATGCTTAATAGGGTGTGTTAGTATATATTTTGTACTTTGCATAAACTTGGCTTACTTAAGCCTAGTTAGGTATCTCACATGTTCATTTCTCAACGAGGTGTCAATGATGATAGGTTTCTTAAGAGGTTTCGACTCACTTTTGACACCTCTTCCTTCATTTGTATTAGGAAAATTTCCACCACTCTACTTGTGAGGAGTATTATTCTTATTTTGTTGATGTTGGTTTCCTATCTCCTCATATTCATGTACACCTTGTTTTCCTAATTCATTAGTTGACTATTGTGTAATTTTTGTTCATTGTGATTTCTTATAATATCTAAAGACCCATAGAAATTTGCATACACTTGAATTACTTAATCCTAGTTAGGTGTCTCACATGACCCTTTCTTAGTGAGGTGTCAATGATGATAGGTGTCTTGAGAGGTGTTGAATCACTTTCAACACCTCTCCCTTCATTCATGATAAGAAAATCACCACCACTCTACTTGAAAGGAGTCCTATCCTCATTTTGTTGATGTTGGTTTCCTATCTCCTCCTATTTATGTACATGCTAATTTCCTAATTCATCAGTCGACTATTATGAAATTTGTGTTCATTGTGCTTGCTTACAATCTTTGAAGATCAATAGAAAATTTCATACATTTGGCTTACTAAAGCCTAGTTAGGTGTCTCACATGAAACTTTATTAGTGAGGTGTCAATGATGATAGGTTTCTTGAGAGATGTTGACTCACTTTCTACACCTCTTCCTTCATTCATGGTAAAAAAATTGTGACAACTCTACTTATGAGGAATTATATCCTCACTTCATGGATGTTGGTTGCCTATCTCCTCCTATTTATGTACACCATGTTTTCCTAATTCACCAGTTAACTATTATGCAATTTGTATTAATTGTTCTTGCTTCTAGTCTCTAATTATGTATAGGTTTCTACAAGTTATGTCATTTCAAAGAGAATGATTTAAAGCTAATGGAAGGATAATATATTCTAATGCTACAAGTTAGAGTCAAACATTGTCATATATCAATTTCATTTTTGCATTTTAAAATTGAGGAAAATTGAAATATTTGGAAAATAGAATTTTATCATTTATTTATGGAAATCGATAAAGTGTACTTGACAAAATTGAAAATGAATATTATGTAATTTTTTGATTTAATAAATTTCTTCATAATATTATTAGTTAAAGGTTACTGATAAGAGGACAAGTGTAAGAATGTGTGTGTAGGAATAGGTTGAAGGATAAGAACTTGATTGAGGTAGACACGCTTAGCCCGATGACCATGGTAAGAAAGAATGGAATCTAGAATATCACACACCACAATAGAATATGACATATGTATATGTTTGAAATATTGAAAAATTGCATTTGTACTTGGTGTGAGAACGATAATTAGTGGAAAGAAAAAATTGGTGTATTCTTGTTTTATCTTGTTGATTTCAAAATTTATATTCAATAAAATGGAATAAGAAACTCAAACCATATGTATGAAAAGCAATTGCATTTTCTTGTTCTTTTGGATGAAATTGAAATATAATATGAATTGGAAAATATGAAAGTGATTGGATATGTATATAATCTCACAACGACAAACTTATTTGTGAAGAAAAAAATGTGAATAAATATGTAAATGTATGCATATATATATATGAGTATGTATAGGATCATGATGGGAATAAAAGTGGTGATATGATGGGGATGTGTAGGGTATGTGGCTGATGACTTTTTTTTACCCAAAATTGATGAAACAAAAATGGTTTTTAAAGGAGATTCTTAGCTTTCCACCAAAATAAATTATATTTTACTTTTAATTAAATAAATAATTATTATTCATTTTCTATTTGAATTACGACTAAAGTCTTGATTGATAGACTGATTGAAAAATATCTATAGCTTTCAAATGGTATCACATTTTTTGAATCCGAAATATGTGTCACATTCTATGCTTCGCAGACTATAGGATTAAAAAAAAAAAAATCATGGAAGTTTCTAACGCCAGTTACCGTGTTAGACATTCGAAGTTTTATATTTTTGAAAAGCAAAATAAAAATCATACTAATTATTTACTTGGAAAAATTATGTAAAAAATATACATCACATTGGGGACATGAGTCCCTAGGATATATCTTAAAACCCTAGAAAAATATTATCATTTTATTGTGGTTAGCTAGATGCATAATTCTACTTAATTTTCCTCTCAAATGCTTATACACCACATTGAAATTTCACCACCAAATAGATTTAAAAAAAAAAAATGATAGTAGTTTAAATCAAGATTCAATTTGTTGCAGAATCTATTTTTATATATTTTGAAATAATATTGATAACTTAAATTAAATGTTTACATGAAGTTTCCAACTCTAATTTTGAATTTTTCACCACTTGTTGGGCCTGTCATATGATGATCCTGCACATACCCATATATATAGTAGAGGCATATATATATATATATATATATATATATATGTACATAGTATATATATACATATATATATGCCATGGAAAGATACATGCAAGCACATATATGTTGGTATATATATGTACATATACATATATATGTATATATATACACACATATGTATGTGAATGATTTTCCCTCAAATTTGATTCTACTCTTCAAAGAGAATAATGGATCATGGGAAATTAACATATGTAACTCCCACTAACAATGGATGGAGGTTGATTCCCTCATTTGGAAAAAAGCTTTAGTCAAGGCAGAGGAAATGTTGGAGTGGGCAGCCAACTAATAAAATGAAGACAGTAAATTAAGACCCACTAACCCTGCAAAATTAGCAACGATGATTCAAAAGAGATAATAGAGAAGAATCTAGTAAAAAAAAAGAAAATCAAAGAAAAAATAGGGAGAGAAGGAAGGAAATCATGAAGTTGGAGGAATGATAGTGCTTCAAAAAGGAGTGAAAAGCACCCGATTCTATGCAAGATCATGGGGGTCCAAAAAGTGGCGATGTGAAAAAAAGATATTTTTAACACGCCCAAAAATGTGAAATTCATGCCTTTGACTTTTTGCAGGCTAAGGTATAGTATTTGTTTTGGTTTGGTAATACCAAACCAAAAAAAATATCCATTTCAAAATGGATATCCGTTATAAAATAGATATCCATTTATAAACAAATATCCATTTTGTTCAAGTAAAAAATTTTGAATCCATTGGATTCGGGCCCAACCAATTTTTTATTTTATATATTATAATATTTTTTTAATATATTTATTATATGCAACATTAAATTAAAAAACATTATTATAATGTTTGTTAATTTAATATTATATCATAATATATTTGATATATTATAATATTATATTTTATTATAATATTTATATAATATTAAATTTATTATATTTTATGATTATTCTATATTATTATATAGTAATATTATATTATATAATAATATTAGATTATATTATAATAAAATATATATTATATATAATATATATAATAATATAATATAAAATATAATGTTATTATTATATTATATTGTAATATAATATATATTATATTATAATATAATATAATATATATATATATATATTATAATATAATATAATATATATATATATATATATTATAATATAATATATATAACATATTATATAATATAATATTATTATAATATATAATATATTATATGTTATATTTTTATATCATATATTTGAAAAAAACCTCCACTAATATCTTATGGTCAGGTCCCAGACCCAACCATATATTAAAAATAATTTATAATATGAAATGAATATTCGTTTATCCATTACATATGTTATAAATTAAAAAAGAAAAAACCTAAGAGCTCACAATTAACTGGTTATGTGCGGGTATTATTCTTCTCCAACTTGGATATTCATTCCTAGGTCATCATTTCTCCAAAAATCAATCAAATTTCAAAGGTATGTTTTGATTTTTGTGTTTTTATTCAATTTATATTCTTTTTACATTGTTTTTTTTTTAATTTTAGTCAAAAATTGGGTAAATTTGATAGGTTTTTTATTGCATTAAAATAATTGTTAGTGTATTGTTATTCCTTGCATAACCACCCCATTTTATTTTTGGTTAGAATGGATCCCCCTTGCTTTTGTTTGTACTTGGTGTTTTGGTTTCGGCTTTAGGAGTTCTTCTTTTTCCTCTTAGGGCCTCATTTTTGTTGTTCTGGTGGGTTCAAAATGTGGGATGTCATTGAACTTAGAACCTTTTACAAAGTCCTCGATCCAGTTTCCATTCTGGTTTTGGCTCCATCCCTACTTGTCTTTGTTTCTTTGTCGTTTTGCTTGCGTTTTGGCCTTTGGGTTGGTTTCCTCCCTTAAGTTTTCTTTTGTTTTTCCTTTTCCTTTATTTATTTCCTCTCATCAGAAGTGGAATCAGGATGGAAAATGAACTTGACACTTAGTGAAAGTTATGAGTCTAGTTTTGGTTCCAACCCTTCTCCCATTGTGTCTCATCTGAGTTTAGTTTTTGTTCTGACCGTGTTTGCGATTGTGTTTTGTTGTTTTGTGTTGGTGTTTGTTGTGGAAGCAGACTTAGACCCAGAGTAGAACATGAAACTTTAGACAATTTTTATATCCTACTCCAACTCTACCCCCGTTTCCCTTTGTTGTCTTATCTTTTTGTTGCACGACCGGAACCAGAGTTGGAGTAGCATATAAAACTTGTTTAAAGTTTTATGTTCTGCTACGGCTCCAAGTCCACATCTGCCCTGCCTTGAATGCAAATTTTTGGTTGAAAACACACTTGTATCTTTGAATCTACCTCTGACCAACTACATTAATGGAATTTATTGCCACTTCTCTCACACGTGCAAAATGGGTTTTCAAACCTTAATTAAGTTTAAATATTATTGCTCATGACTATTATTTGGAGTGTTTTACGACTCCGAGCTACAAAAAACTCAAGAGGAGCATAATTTAATCATGAACGCATGTTGACGAGTGATTTCTTGCCAAAATTTAACCTTTCCTTGGTGTGTTTTTCGAGGTAGGAATTTGGCTTTCCTTTTCCCATTCAGTTTGTGTTGTTTCTTCTCTACTGTTTGTGTGTTCTTTGTGCATTCATGGGATTTTCTCTCATGAACCTTAGTTTTTTCTTGGTTTTTTTTTGTTTTGTTTCTTGTTGTTTTATTTTGTGTTTTTTATTTTAGTTTTTTGTCTTTTTTGTTTGTTTTTCTTGGTTTTGCTATCATTTTCCTGTTCGGTGGTCACATCTATACTGTCATACACTTGTTTCTAACTAGGGTTTGGTTTTGAAGGATCTTGGGTGATTTGAAAGTGTTTTAATTTGTTAAATGATTCTTCTAATCTTCTTCTTGTGTTAGGTTAATGATTTTAAAGATAGGGTTTTGATGCCCTATTTTTTGTAAATTGACACGTTGTACAAATAAGGGTTTGTGTGTTCAACTATTACAATATTGCACTTTTGAAATTTAAATCTAGTGTTGTTCAATTAAGGGTTAGTTTTTAAGGTTGTCCCATGGTTTCATGTCACCCAAAGGCTTAAATTAAAATGATCAGATGTTCAAAATTCCTTGGTGCTAAAATTTAACTAGCACAAGCGGGTCCAAATCTAAACTCATTCCAAAATGTTTGCTTAGGAATTTAGATTCCAAAATGCTTTTGCCTCTGCTGCATATTGAATTTGGTCTACATTCTTTATTCCTTGTCAGAATCAGATCCTAAGTGGGGAACAAATTTGGGACCATCGGTTGGTTCTGAATTCGGATTCCATTCTGATCCCGATTATGGGGTTATTTTGATTATCCTTCTGGTGAGTGTTAACTTTGGTTTATGCTTTCGTTCTTTGGCAGAAGTAGAACTAGGATGGGATTCAAACTTGGAATTATTGATTGATTCTTTGCTTGGTTTTTGTTCTAATCCTAGTTCTAATTTCATTTTGGTTCCAGTCCTAATCTTACTAGTGTTAAAAGTCTTCTTGTTCTTGATTCTTCCCTAGCTCCACTTCTAGTTGATATGAAATTTGGTTAAGTATAAGAAGGGATAGAGAATGGTATAAAAGGTAATGTATGGTGTAATGATTTCCATATTATTGATGATCTAAACTATGGTTGTATTGCATGAATAGAAGATGTTAGGAGCCTTAGAGGAAGCCTCTCAAAGGAGCCAACCTGTACAAATTTCAAAAGAAGAGGCTAAGCCCAAGAAAATAAAAGTGGAACAATTACAATATACTCTGAGATATAAGCATAAGAGCTCTTACGGATAGCAAGGTGGATTCAGATTTGGAAGCCGTCACACATACCAATTTGGGTCCATTCAACTTTGAAGAGTTGCTTGAGGAAAAATTTATAGAAGATGCAACAGGAAGGAAATAAAGGATTTTGTAATATGGTTTAGCATATGTTGCTATCTTTCCCTTGTCAGTTCAATATCCTGAATTGATACTAACTATAGCAGGGGCATATAATCAAGCAACTAGATAGTTTGTGGATTCACAGGGAAACATCATCATTGATATTACTCCTCAAATGTTAAACTTTATGTTTAATGCCCCCATGCCAAAGAATCCAAAATAGATAAATGATTAAGAAGCATTGTTGTTATATAGTAATAAGAAGGAGGATACCAGGTCACATATGAATAAGAAATGGATGAGGGTGGAGAAGAAGTCCCTACTTAAGCTCGTTGATCAGCCTAAAAGATCAGATTTCACTAAGGAGATTGGTGATATAATCATGATGATGTCTAGAGTGTTTGGAAAAATGGATGCCTCACTATTAAAGGAATGGATGTTCCCATTCATTCAAATCATTTTGGATGGAAGGCAACATTTTGACTAGCCTATGATTATATTAGATTGGTTACACAATCAAATGCTTAAAGTGAGGGAAACCAAGTCATTCTTCATGACTTCTTATGTGATATATCCAGCAACAAGAAGAGGTATTTTCCCTAGTCTAAATCTAGTTGGAATATTGGGGGAGGCCCCTGGGAAGAAGAAGGTTTGATACCATTTTGACCAATTAACCCTGCAGATTTCTGAGCTACACTTTAGAAGAGTTAATGATGCATTTTTATATGTTATCATTAATTAGTTGATAGGGGATGTAGGATACAGGATGAGCAGAAATGTCATGGCATTCAATGCAGAATGGGGGAAGTGGTACATCCAATTACCTAAATTCACTTACTTTAGATTGGTTGGGTTTTATATCCTACTGCTCGTCTACCCCTGTTTCCCTTTGTTTTCTTGCCTTTTCATTATGGGATCAAAATTGGAGTTGGATTAGGATATAAAACTTGTTTAAAGTTTCATGTTCTGCTCCGGCTCTGAGTCTGTGTCTGCCCTTCCTTGAATGCACACTATTGGTTGAATACACGCTTGCATCTTTGACACCACCTCTAACCAACTGCATTAATGGAATTTATGGCCAATTCTCTCACACGTGCGAAATAGGTTTTTAAACCTTAATTAAGTTTATTATTGCTCAGAACTATTATTTGAAGCATTTTACGACTTTGAGCTACAAAAAACTCAAGAGGAGCATAATTTGATTGTTGACACATGTTGATGAGTTATTTCTTGCTTAAATTCAACTTTTCCTTAGTGTGTTTCAAGGTAAGCATTTGGCTTTCCTTTTCTCGTTCTGTTTGTTTTGTTTCTTCTATGTTGTTTTTGTGTTCTTTACAGGTTCATGGGATTTTCTCTTATGAATGTTTATTTGTTCTTCATGGTATGTTTTGTTTGTTTCTTTTTGCTTTCTTTTTCCTTTTTTATTTTACATTTTGTTACCTTTTCTATTTGTTTTTCTTGGTTTTTCTATCATTTTTGCTTTTGGTGGTCATGTCCATACTGTCGTGCCCTAGATTCTAACCAAGGTTTGCTTTTGAAGGATCTTGAGTGCTTTGAAAGTGTTTTAATCTATTAAATGATTCTTCTAATCTTCTTCTCATGTTGGGTTAATGGATTTAAAGATAGGGTTTTGATTCCCTAATTTTTGTAAATTTACACATCATACAAATAAGGGTTTGTGCATTCGACCGTTACAATATTGTGCTTTTGAAGTTTAAATCTAGCCTTCTTTTATTGAGGGTTAGTTTTTAAGCTCCTTTTTTATGGTTGTCCCCTAGTTTCATGTGACCCAAAGGCTTAAATTAATATCATCACATGTTTAAAATTGCTTGGTGCTAATGTTTAACTGGAAGAATCGAGTTCAAATATGAACTCATTCCAAACTTTTTGCTTAGGACTTCAAATTCCAAAATGTTCCCGCCCCTATTGGATATTGAATTTGGTCTACATCCTTTGTTCCTTGTCAGAAATAGATCGGGAGTGGGGAATGAATTTGGGACCATATGTTGTTTCTGAACTTGGATTTCATTCCAATCTTAATTCTGGGGTTATTTTGATTATCCTTCTAGTGAGTATTAACTCAGGTTTATGCTGTCGTTCTTTGGTGGAAGTAGAAATAAGATGGGATTCAAACTTGGAATTATTGATTGATTCATCAAGTCTAGTTTCCATTGTGATCTCAATTTTGGTTTCAATTTGGTTCTGATCCCAATTCTTCCCTAGCTCATCTTCTAGTTGATATGAAATTTGGTTAAGTATAAGAAGGGATAAAGAATGGTATAAAAGGTAATGTATGGTGTAATGATTTCCAAACTATTGATGATCTAATCTATGGCTGTATTGTAGGAATAGAAGATATCAGTAGCCATAGAGGAAGCCTCTCAAAGGAGCCAACCTATAGAAAGTTCAAAACAAGTGGCTAATCCCAAGAAAAAAAATTTCAAACAATTGCCATATACTCTGAGATATAAGCATAAGATGCCAAGTATTATTGCTAGCACGGTGGATTTGAATTCAACAGACATCACACATACCAATGTGGGTCCATTCAACTTTGAAGAGTTGATTGAGGAAACATTTACAGAAGATGCAATAGGAAGGACACAAAGGATTTTGCAATCTAGATTAGCACATGCTGTTGTCTTTCCCTTGTAGTTTTAATGTCCTAAATTGATACTAACTATAGCAGGGGCATATAATCAAGCAACTAGATAGTGTGTGGATTCATAGGGAAACATCATCATTGATCTTACTCCTCAAATGTTAAAGTTTATGTTTAATGCCCCCACACCATAGAATCCCAAAGAGCTAAATGAATCAGAAGAATTGTTTTTATATAGTAATAAGGAGGATACCAGGTCCCATATGAATATGAAATGGATGAGGGTGGAGAAGAAGTCCCTACTTAAGCTCCCTGAACAACCTAAAAGATCAGATTTCACTAAGGAGATCAGAGATATAATCATGATGCTTTCTAGAATGTTTGGCAAAAGGGATGCCTCACAATTCAAGGAATGCATGTTCACATTCATTCAAATCATTTTGGATGGAAGGACAAAATTTGACTAGTCTATAATTCTATTGGAGTGCCTACACAATAAAATGCTTAAAGTGAGGGAAACCAAGTCATTCTTCATGACTTCTTATGTGATATATCCAGCAGCAAGAAGAGGTATTTTCCCTAGTCTAAATGTAGTTGGAATATTGGGGGAGGCCTCTGGGAAGAAGAAGGTTTGATACCATTTTGACCAATTAACCCTGCAGACTTTTGAGCTACACTTTAGAAGAGTTAATTATGTGTTTTTATATGTTATCATTAATTAGTTGACAGGGGATGCAGGATACAAGATGAGTAGGGATGCCATGGCATTCACTGCAGAATGGGAGAAGTGGTACATCCAATTCCCTAAATTCACTTACTTTAGATTGGCTGGGTTTGATGTTCATCCACATTTGCTTCCTAGATGCTTAAGTAATAGGGTTATGTTTATGGAGTTTATTTATCAAGCTATAGTAGTTAACATTAAATTTGTGAACAAGCATAAGCCAGGTTGTCACAATTTTTTTTTGAAATTAGGAGAATATAGTTGTGCACATAATGTGGTAGCTAAGACAATCCATGATGAGTGAATTCATTTAAATTTGGGCTTGTATACTTTGAGGAAACACTTTGATCCTAAGCATAAGATGCAAAGTTTGCTTCCCACCATTTTTGACAAACATTTCAATTTATTGGAGAAATTTTTTATGGACTTAGAAGATGATTATGATCTAAGGATGAAGAACTATGAGAGGTTACTCATCTCATTGATGATGGAATATGGGGTGAAGGAAGATATTCCTAAAAATTTTTTAGATGATGGTGTAACCTTGGATCCTGGATATGATGTGGAAAACATAGGGACCAAAAATATAGCTTAGTGAATTAGGATGAGGAGGAAACTAATGACATCAAGAAAATTGCAAGTCCAGTCCTCGATAGAAGCATCCAGTGGGTTCTTATGAGGATCAAGGAGCCTGAGGCTTAGAATTACAAGAAGAGGAAAGTTGTTGGAACCACCCAGGGTTATAAGAGAACAAAAAGAAGAGTAGCTTCAAATGAGTAGTTATATTTTTTCCCTCCCAATTGTGGAGAACTTCATCTAGTGCTTCCTGCTCAATACATCTCTAAAGGACAAGGAGAAGAGGTCACCACTGATGTTGGAGGAGAAGCTACATCTCAACCTTGTGTGACAATAACTTCTTGAGGTGAAACTTCAGCACAACCTCTTGCACTGAGCAACCAATTGAAGAGATACCTGTTGGAAGCCTTCAAGAGGAGGTTGAATTGTTGAAGGTAAAGGAGGTAGAGGTGGAGATTCATGACATTGTCATAGATTCAAAACCCACCCACTCTGACAAGGAAGCTCTGGTGACTGATAAAGAGACTGAGGAAGTGGGGACTTGACATGTTCTTAGTCTTGAAGATCAATACAAATTGTTTGAGGATGCCAAAAGAATAGTTGATGCCAAGGCCTAAGTTGAGGCACTTCCAAAAGAACACGAAGCTAAAGCTCAAGCCAAGGCTAAAGAATTTGCAAGGAAGCAAAAAGAGAAATAAGATTTGTTGCTACATCACAAAGAACAAGAATTGAAGATGAAAATGGAAAGTGATAAAATTTCCCTAGTGCAGAAGATCCATGAATTTGAAGAGGAGAAAGCCCAAAAAAAGAGGGAAAGGGAGGCCCTTGAGGCCAAATTTAAAATGATTGAAGAGGCACAAATGAATAAATTTTAAGAACACCTATTAAAAGAAAAGGAGGCTGAAGAATTAGCTAAGTGTGAGAAATCATCTAAAGAAGCATCAGATAAGGTTGAAGAACTTGAAAAATAGAAGAAAGAAATGTTAAAAAAAGGGAAGAGATGTTAGAACAAAGGAGGCTTGAGGAAGAATGGTTACAAAAGGAGTTAGAAGCTAAAATATTATAGGAAGAAAAGGATAAAGCTGAGGCTAAGAAGTTTATAAAGGAAAAGGCAGAGAAAGAGAAGCAACAAGAGGTTGACTCTCAACCTAGAATAGCAATTTGGCAACCTCTTTCTCCTACTACCTCCTCCTCAACACAGGTAATAACTCCCGCTGATACTCCCACATTGCTAAAGTTGGATTTTGAAAAAAAGAAAATAGTACAACCAAAACCATTCAATTGGGATGAGATGATGAAATAAATTGATAAGGAAAGGCCCAAGAAAAGGGCAAGGGTGCTTCATTCCACCAGACTCATAGATACATGTGAGCTCATAGTGGAGTGTGTAGTCCCCATGGTGGAAAAGGAAAGGAAGGATATGCAGTTAGTTGATTACCAATTGGGAACTATCAATTTAGGTAGACCAACAAGAAATCAACAAATGAGCCTGATTGACATTGTAGCATCATCCACCAAGTCAAGGATGATCAAGGACAAGTAGAAGAAGGATGAGCTTAAGGCCCAATTGGATCAACTACACAATTTTTTGAAGAATTTCTCCACTCTTGTCAACCAACAAGCTACTATCGCTGAAACCCCAATCCTATTAAGTAAGAAGGAAGAAACTAATTTGGTTTAAAGGAGAAAAAAATTGGGAATGCTTGATAGGTGGGTTGACAGGTTGAATCAAGAAGTTGATGAGTTACTTGTTGAAGGTTTTAAAGTTCATAAGAAGACATTGGAGCTGATAGAAGAGATAAATTCACATGTTGATGCTTTGGGGGAGGAAGAAGAGGAATATAGAGAGCACCAAAAATTTAAAAGATATTAGTAAATTTCCAAAGCAAACTCTCTTGGAGCATTCCATCCTCGAAGAATATAATGAAGGATTCCTTCAGAAGAAAAGGGAGATAATAATATTTAGATGTTCAATTATTTATCAACATAAGGATGACATTCAACAAGTTAGCAAGGATTTGAATGAATAGGTTGATGAAGTGGAGGCAGTTACTACTATTTTGGCCAATGTTGATATACCTATGAAGGAAGGTTTACCCCATGATAAATTAAAGGAGAAATGGAACAATAGAATTCAGGAGGTAATGCAAAAGGAAGATGGTGATGAGGACTTATTGCTGGATAGCCTCATGGACATTAAAGATGAAGCAAGGGATATCAGGAGAGAATTAATCAAAATGAGAGATATGCATGAGATTTCCTTTGTAGAGGTGAAAATAATTAAGTTTGACGATCATTGTTTAGATGGCCCTAATACAACCATGCTTCAACAAGTACTTATTACCTATGATGAGTATCTCCAAGAGCACAATGTGAGGGGGTGAGGTGGCATAAGAAAGTTCCTTCCCGTTTGGCACCTGAAAACTTGGTCAATAGAGCAACAATCTTCCCTACTCTTCAGCAGATGAAGGACAACTTCAACCTCGGATTCCTTGTAGCTCATCCTTCTTCTTCAGGTAGATTTTGGATAATGATATAAGCCCCTATAAAAAGAAACAAATCATGGAGAATTGCTTATCTTTGCTTGGTCACCTCCCTGAGATTTTGGATATCATGTTTTTTAGCCTTATGTAGCATTCAGTTGTTTAGGTCTTGAAGGTTATAAAAAAAACATTGAAAGATATTGCAAAGGTTGGCTAGTCGAAATTAGATTAGCCACCTTAGAGAGAAAGACATTAGTGATACTTGATAGTTTTAAGTTTTCAAGTTTCAAGCAAGATACTTTGACACTATTTCTTACAGTTTTATGCAATTTCAGTTTATTTTCATAAGTTTGCAGTTAAATGATGATGTCAATGAACTATGGTAATTCGTGCGCCAGTGGATTTTTTTGTGCACAAATGGTTCTTATTTAATGCAATATCAATAGGAGAATCACAATTTCAAACTATCTCATTGAGTTGTCTATAAGTGTGACTTTTTTATGTCTATTGATCTATTAATTTCAGTGATGAGTGGTAATGTGTTTTGGATTTTGAATAGAGTTTCATGAATGATTAAGGTTATTGTATTTTCACTATGGATGTATGTAATGGTATAGTTAATACTATGGATTGCATCATGTTATGGTTTTGGTGGATTAAGAATACACTCAATATTTCAATGCGTGTTTGGATTTAAATAGGTTTACATTTATAATTTACTATTCTAGTGCTCTGATCTATCTTTTATAGTTTTTTTAAAACCCCCAAATTTTAGATTTCTTTATAAGATTCAGTTTGTATCCTTCTTACCAGTAGGCCCCTTGCATATTATAGTTATATTGACCACTTTGCAAAATAGTAACATTGTGAACCAACATCAGGTACCTTGGAAGGTGATTAGTTTAATCACTAATTGTTGTTTTCAAGAGAGGTGAGGTGTTTATATCTTACCTACATGTTGTGTGTCAACTTGACATATCAACAGAACTAGCTCTAGAAGGAGGGCCAAGGGAGCAAGTTGGATCAAATTGGGTCATTCTCACTAGAGAAGTTCTATAGATTTCTTTGATCTACTAAGAATCCACCATGCCTAATTGAACTCAAAACCCCAATGAGACCCAAGGCTTGTAGAGTTCCAATCTCAACACCATTATCAGCCCCACTCAGTCCACCTAGAGTCCCACCAATATCTCAATCAGTATCATTGAATCCACCACTTTGGCCCCCAAATCCCCCTCCACCTCCTCAACAACCAAATCAACCCATCCCATAGCTAGCTCAACCACCTCCACCACCACCACCAATGGAATTTTTGTTAATAACCCCTCTCCTTTGGGGACTATTCCTGGAGGCATACATAACATGCCCAAGAACCCCGAGCAGTGTTATCCCAAATACATCCATGGGGAGTGAAGGAGTGTTGAAGAGCACATACAAACATTCAAATATGCATGTACTCAAGCTCAGATAGCTCACCATGATGTGGTATGTAGCTTGTTTCCTTATTGGTAAGGAGACATGGCATATAACTAGTACTTGAATTTACCACAAGGGTCCATTTTGAGTTGGACTGATTTGGAAAATGCCTTCATTAATCAGTTTTGGGTCTATGTTGACCCTGCTATTCTCTTCCATCAATTTGCTACTACTAGAAAGGAACCTTGTGAACCACTACCCGTGTTCGATACAAGGTTTCAAAGAATGTATCAAAGGTTGCAAGATCCCTACTTGCTTGCTGAGAATAATGTCATTCAAGCATATTTAAGGGCCATCAACCCTTTGATCAGTTTCTTCTTACAAATAGCTTACCAACTAACAAATATTGATTCTTTGTCAAAATTCTATAATTTAGCCATCAATTTGCAACAACAAATCAACTCTCAATCAGGGAACTTAGGAGGAGTTTTCCCTCCCATTGGATATCAAATGCCCAATCCAACCCCTTTATTCAACATGATTCTAGGGATGCCTCAATCCTAGTATGGAACCATGACTAAATTGCAAGCTCCATTTTCCTTTTCATTCTTTACTAATGGGGCTCTTGATCCCTTTTGGCAACCACAAGGTCAGCATAATCAATTTGGAGGGTCAAACCCCCTTAGTCATCCACCAATTGTAAAGAGTACTAAGAATGAATAGACTATTCAACTTACGAGAGAGGTGGAAACTCTAAAGAAGACCTTGTCACAAGTCACCAATGATATGGATCAACTTAAACTCAATCCCTGTCTGAGCCAAGGACAAAACTATTCTAATTAGGGTAATTATTCTAATCAGGGTAATTACTCTAATCAGAATAACAACCATAACCAAAGAAACTTTCAGGGTCAAAATTTTCCCAATTAGGGTTACCAAAACCAAAATAGGGGGTATAATTAGAGGCCCAACAATAATACACAATGGAATATTGGCCCAAAAAAGGGGGATTGTCTCATAGTTATCAGGTTGGTGATGACAAGCCACACACTACAAACATGGTTGACCTCAATTTTATGACAAACTAGTGCAAACTGCATGACATTGCTGCCCATTTAGAGGTTAATTGTCCTGAGATGGAGAAAGTTGTTAAGATTGCACAAGTAGATGCTCAAATATTTCAAGGGAACTCTAACAAGATATGTGGCTCAGTTGACACATCCATGGCTTATGATCTTTTCGATGAAGAACCTTCTTTCCCTATGCAAGATGAAAATGGGCTAGAGGAGGATGTCTATGATGCTCAGGCCTTTCAGAAAAAAGCAAGACATTTTTTGAGAAATCAGAATAAGGGTCCATTTACTACATCATCTCCACCCAATCACATGGTTCCCCCAAATTAGAATGTTGACAATAATCCTCACCCACCAAAGGGTCCATTAGAATTCTAGAGCAAAGGTAATTTATCTTTTGTTCCTAAGTATAATGTGAATAACAATACAAAATTTGACTAATTGTTTCTGAGATGCAAAAATAGAAAACCTACTTGTTATTCTTTGACATTTTGAGGTGGTATCCTACCCAGCGTAACATAGTGATGAAGGCATTGGAAGAAGAAGATAAGTCAAAAGGGAAAACCAAGGTGACACTAGCTGAAGACATGAATGTAACCTAATTTAGAAATAAGGTAGGGACTCCTCCATTCCTTTTAAGTTTAAGAATTTTTGGAAAGAATTTGCACAACTGTCTCTTGGATTCAAGAGCTTTTGGTAATTTCATGCCATTTTCCATATGCAATAAGTTAGGTCTAAACCAAGTCTAGACCAATAAAAAGGTTATTCAACTTGAAAAAATAGAGGTCAATGTGGTTGGGGAGTAGAAAAATGTGCATGTACAAGTTGGGTCAAATCCACAGATTCAAACATATATGGATATTCAGGTGGAAAATATCCCTGAAACCTATGGTATGCTTCTAAGCCATGATTTGATGAAAAGTACTGGGGGATATCTTTCACTTGATTTATCACATATGTCGCTACCGTGGAAGGGGATACCTACCCAAATTAGGATTGAAAGTGAACCTCACCTAAAGCACATGATTACATAATATGATTGTCCCAATGAGGTGGCATATTTTGAAACTGAAATAGGAGTTTACAAAAGAGAGAAGATCATGACTCTCTCGATGCTTGATTTAGATGATTTTCCACTAGAGGAATTCCTTGACCCCATGATAATTGTCAACCAACAAGTAATAATTAGGAAAATACAACAAGATCTATTGGTTTTCAGAGAGGAAATAGATTTGTGGAGTCTCTTACTCCCAAATTGGTGTAGGGTTCACTATCAAAGTCACTCTAAATTAATGTGTCAACCCTGCACTGATATTTTGAATCATGTCTATCAAGCTGAAGAAATTGGACCAAGTCATCTTGAGGCCATTTCAATTCAGTTCTCATTCAAAGCTAAGAATGCTACTATGCTAACAAGGGTTAACACCCTTCTAGAGGAAATATTTCCTCAAACTGAATAGGTTTAGATTTTGGTTTCAAACCAACAACATACTAATGAGAAATATTTGATTTTTTCTAATGTCCATGTCCCTACTAGTCTACCAATGCCCAGGGGGCTTTTTAAAACTACTATTGTATTTCAAAAGGATGTGCAGGAATCACAACCTATACAAAATTCAGATTTGAATGATATCTCTGATATCCACCATGCACAATAGTCTTCTAATTATGATAGGATGAATGCATTGGCTTTAAAACCTATTTCCCTAAGCCAAACACCTATAGTTAGTTCAAAGAAACAAATTCTAGCTCATAATAAATTATGGATCCTTAAATTTGATAGATCTAAATCTAAAACAGGGAGTGGAGCTAGGATTGAGTTGACTAGACCAAAAGGGAAAACATTTTTTGCTTCTTATAGGTTGCAGTTTGGATGCACCAACAACATAGCAGAATACAAAGCATTGACCAAAGTACTAATGTTTTCACATTAGAAAGTAGTTACAACCTTGACAATTATGGGGGAATTTGAAGTAATGGGGGACTCTGAAGTAATAGTTAACAAGTACGTAGCTAGTATACTTGTCACAACAAAAGATGAGCTGCATACATGAACCGAGTGTGGAACTTGATAGAAGATTTTGTTGCTTTTGGTAGCCACTTAATCCCCAGAGAAAAAAATCAGATTGTTGATTCATTGGCTATTGTTGCAAGCACTTTGGAGCCTATGCAAGACTCCAAGTTGAAGAGATTCTCTATAGAGTTGGTGTCTATCCCAACTATCCCAAACAATGTCAAAAACTTCCAATTTTTTGATGATGATCAACATATTCTTGCTTTTCTAGCAAGCTTTTGAGGGATAGATTATTGATGAGTCAAACCGAGATCAAGGAGATTCAGACCTTGAAAACCAAGATACAGAAGGAATACTCAATATGAAAAGTAACAACATTCCTAAGGGAATGGTGGCCTTGGAGAGGATTTTTTATTTTGATCCATGAGCTTGTGAACCAATAGGCAGTGATGAAGGGGAATATGAGTCTCTCAACTTAGTTGATTTTGGTCCTAAAAATAATGTGTACATTGGAAAGACCTTCCCCAAAGCAATTAGAGAAAAGATATTGAAGGTGTTGAAGAAGGAAACAACTACCATTGCTTGGGGATATGAGGACTTGAAAAAAATTGATAATTCTATGGTAAACCATACCATACCTCTAAAGCCTAAAGTAAAGCCTTTTCATCAAAAGCAATGTCATGTCAACGCCCTAATTGAATCCTTGATTTTAAAATAGGTACAAAAGTTGTTATCTGCAAAGATAATCTTTCCTATGTGAAATTGTACATGGGTCGCTAATCTGGTTCTTGTTTGCAATAAGAATGGGGAGATCAAATTGTGTGTGGATTTTAGAAATCTCAATAGAGCTTCAGAGAAGGATAATTATCCAGTCCCTTCTCTTCATAAGGTCTTGCAAAATATCAATGAGTCTTAGATGATGTCATTTTCGAATGGCTATTTTAGGTATAATCAAGTGCTTGTCTATTACGAGAATAGAAAGAAGACAACCTTCACTACTAAGTGGGGGACATTTTCCTATAAGAGGACTTCATTTGGTTTAATTAATGTTGGAGCAACCTTTCAACGTGCGATGGATGTGGCGTTCAAGGATTTCACAGGTAAATGTATTATTGTTTATATGGATGACTTGACAGTTTGATAGAGAGGACCATGCTGCCGATTTGACAAAACTTCTTAAAATATTTATCAGTTATGGTGTCTCTCTTAACCCCAAAAAGTGTGTGTTTGGAGTTTCTAAAGAGAAAATTTTAGGAAATATAATCTTAGAAAAGGGGATATCCATAGATCTCGATCAATTTGATTCTATCTTGAAGTTAACCATGCCAGGAAGTAAAAAATAAATGAGATATTTATTTGGAAAGATAGACTTTGTGAGAAATTTTATCACTGGGTATGCCAAAATTATCAAACCTTTGAATGAGATGATGAAAAAGGATGCCAAGATAGAATGGAGTCATGAGGCCAAATCTGCATTTTCATAGATTAAGCAAGCAATCTCAGAAGCACTAGTCCTCACTAGTCCTGATTATTTAAAACCTTTTTACATCTATTCTTTTCCTTCTAAACATTCATGTACAGTTGTCCTGACACAACGAAAGGGTGAAGGAGACTAAAGGCTCGTTTCTTTCATGATCTCCCCATTTAAAAATGTTGAATTCAAGTACCCACCTATTGAAAAGTAAGATTATGCACTAGTGCAAACAGTTAAAAAATTCCTACACTATATCCTTTGTAGCCAGGTCATTGTTGTAGTTCCAGATCATACTGTAAAGTCCTTACTTATGTAAAGTGAAATGGGAGAAAGAAGAGGAAAATGGATGGCCATTTTACAGGATTTTGACCTTGAGATACACGCCATGAAGCTTGTTTGAGGAGAGGGCTTGTCTAAAGCCATGAAAAATGTTGAGAAGAATATTACTTATCAATAGTACATAGTGCACATTCATTCACCACTGATCCATGGTATGTAGATCTTATCCGCTTTTTCTCAATAACAAGTGCCTAGACAGGATGAACACAACTCGAAGGAGAGAATTGAGGTTGAAAAGATCTCATTATATTCTTAAAGGAGGATCATTGTATATAATTCTTTTTGAAGGAGTCTACCTACATTTCCTAGATCACCAACAAGTGAAGCATGCTATTGTTGAATTCCATGGTAAGCATGGCACTGGTCATGGTTTTGCATAGTCTTTGGCACATCAAATTCTTAGATCAGGCTATTGCTGGCCACATGTGTTTTTTAATGCACACTAGCACATAAGGACATGTCATACATGTCAAACCTCAACATCAAGGGAGCACAATGCAATCATGCCTTTGTAGCCAGTTTACAAGGTAAGGCCATTTGTCTAATGGGAACTAGATTTTGTTGGGGTGATTAACCCAAATTCTTCTACAGGGTAGAAGTTCATATTGACTACCACTGACTATTGTATGCGATGGATGGAAGCTCAATCTTGCAAAAATAGTACCATGAAGGTAGTTATTAAATTCCTCACTAAATGTATTGTCACAAGGTTTGGAGTACCTTTCACCTTGGTATGTGACAATGGAACTGCCTTCTCTTCTGTTGAGTTGATTTCATGGGCTTATGAACATAAAATCATTGTGAATTATTCTTCTAATTACTACCTACAAGGGAATGGGATAGAAGAATCCACCAAAAAAAAATTACTGGAAGTAATTAAGAAGTTATTAGAGAATAATCCTAGAGATTGGCATACCCAATTGAGGTTTTCCCTATGGGTAGACAGAACTAGGATTAAGGCTTCCTTGAAAACTTCACCTCTTAAGCTAGTCTATGGTTAGGATCCAGTTTTTCCTATTCACTTGCAAATACTTTTCCTAAGATTTATGCAAGAGTTCTATTCTAGTGATGATAGGATTGAGGTAAGATTAGATGGTTTGTTAAAATTGGAAGAACAAAGAGATGTTTCTTTACAATAGTTCTTTAAACATCAGGCTATCATCAAATGCTGGTTTGACAAAAGAGCCAAGATTAAAGCTTTTAGGATATTATATCTTGTGTTAACACTATGGGATAAAGCTAATGAAAAGAAAGGTGATCACCAAAAGTTTGACAGACTTTGGTTAGGTCCTTATCAGATTGTTGAGATCCTAGGTGAGAATTCTTTTCTCTTGAGTACTTTAATAGGAGAACCTATCCCATTGTCTGTCAATGGTTAGTTTCTTACACATTATTTTGGTCCATAAAGGTTTGGTAGTTTGATTTATTGTACATATGTAATTAGCTAACTTTGATTGTTTTGGGTTTGTTGCTTGTGTGCTTTTATTTTTGTTTTTTTTGTCTTTTTTTTGGGACCTTCATTTTCTCCATTTGTGGATGAAGGGGTTGTTATTCAAAGTATACTGTGGATACTAGGAGAGAAGTTGGTTTAGATATTTTCACTTTTTTGTTGAAATATTTCATTCTAAACTTATGCTTTGTGTTCATTCTCAACAAGGGTTTTGAAAAGTTATTAAGAACAAGGTGTATTGTAAGAAATTTTCATGAACTATAATTGAATCTTTCACAAAAATAAGTTGAAACATCCACTTGTATGAAGGTATATTTGTCTCAAGGTGTTTGTGTCTCAAGGTTTAAGTGAAAAATATGATTCCCCAATACTGTTATGAGGTCCATAGTAGTTCTCAACCAAAACTTCAGATTTATTGATGCCTGAAATATTCAGGAAAAGTGAATAAAAGAATTTTTACAAGTGAAGCCTGTATAAAAGAATAGTAAAGAGAATTATCAAGAGAAGGAAAACTCAATATCAAATGGGTGATTCAAGTATCTCTACTGGGGCTATGGATGCCTAGTTGGTAGTAGTGCAATGCTTTGAGAGAACTAGAGGTATCTCCATCAGAGCTATGGACACTTGACTGGTAGCAGAGAAATGCCCAGGATATCATTGCCCAACAGTTAAAGGAATTCAACTCATGTAGCTTAAATCTTAGATATAGTCATTTAGAGGTGAAGAAAACTTTGTAAAAGGAGATGCACCATACATGCACACACTAAGATTCAAGAGTAGTAAGTGTTGATTTACATCTGAGATTCTAGCTCAACCTTGCTTATTAAAACTGATCTAACTTTAATTGTAGTGTTCACAAACCAAAGGTCTTGGGTGACTGAATTCTTCAGCATCTTGAAAATGGGTAAACAATTTTCCCCTGCCAAGTTGCCAATTGTTATGCCTTGTATAACCACCCTATTTTATTATTGGTTAAAATGGGTTCCCTTGCTTTTGTTTGTACTTGGTGTTTTGGTTTTGGCCTTAGGAGGTTTTCTTTTTCCTCTTAGGGCCTCATTTTTGTTGTTCTGGTAGGTTCAGAACACGGGATGGCATTGAACTTAGAACCTTTTAGAAAGTTCTCGGTCTAGTTTCCATTCCAGTTTTGGCTTTGTCCCTGCTTGTCTTTGTTTCTTTTTCATTTAGCTTGCAGTTTGGCCTTTGGGTTGGTTTCCTCCCTTAGGTTTTCTTTTTTTTCCCTTTTCCTTTGATTCTTTTCTCTCGTTAGAAGCGGAATCAGGATGGAAACTAAACTTGAAACTTAGTGAAAGCTATGAGTTTAGTTTTGGTTCCAGCCCCACTCTCGTTGTGTCTCGTCCAGTTTCAATTTTCATTCCCACCCCATTTGGGGTTATGTTGTGTAGTCTTTTGTTGGTGTTTTTTTGGAAAGTGGACTTAGAGTCGAAGCAGAACATGAAACTTTAGACAAGTTTTATATCCTACTCCGACTCTACCCTTGTTTCCCTTTGTTGTCTTGTCTTTTCATTATGGGACCAAAATTGGAGTTGGAGTAGGATATAAAACTTGTTTAAAGCTTCATGTTCTGCTCCAACTCTGAGTCCGCGTTTGCCCTACCTTGAATGCACACTATTGGTTGAATACACGCTTGCATCTTTGACTCCACCTCTAACCAACTACATTAATGGCATTTATTTCCAATTCTCTCACATGTGCAAAATGGGTTTTTAAACCTTAATTAAGTTTATTATTGCTCATAACTATTATTTGAAGCATTTTACAACTTTGAGCTACAAAAAAATCAAGAGCATAATTTGATTGCTGACAAATGTTGAGGAGCGATTTCTTGCTTAAATTCAACTTTTCCTTTCTACGTTTCAAGGTAGGCATTTGGATTTCCTTTTCTCATTCTGTTTGTTTTGTTTCTTCTATGTTTTTTGTGTGTTCTTTACACATTCATGGGATTTTCTCTCACAAATCTTTGTTTGTTCTTCATGGTATGTTTTTTTTTTTTCTTTTTGTTTTCTTTTTTCTTTTTTATTTTGTTTGTTTCCATTTCTATTTGTTTTTCTTGGTTTTGCTGTCATTTTCGCGTTTAGTGGTCATGTCCATACTATTGTGCCCTAGTTTCTTACTAGGGTTGGTTTTGAAGAATCTTGAGTGCTTTGAAAGTGTTTTAATCTATTAAATGATTCTTCTAATCTTCTTCTCATGTCAGGTTAATGGTTTTAAAGATAGGGTTTTGATGCCCTAATTTTTGTAAATCGACACATCATACAAATAAGGATTTGTGCATTCGACCTTTACAATACTGTGTTTTTGAAGTTTAAATCTGGTCTTATTTTATTGAGGGTTAGTTTTTAAGCTCATTTTTTATGGTTTTCCCCTGGTTTCATGTGATCCAAAGGGTTAAATTAATATCATCACATGTTTAAAATTGCTTGGTGCAAATGTTTAACTAGCAGAAGCAAGTTCAAATATGAAATCATTGCAAACTTTTTGCTTAGGAATTCAAATTCCAAAATGTTCCCGCCCCCGCTGGATATTGAATTTGCTCTACATCCTTTGTTCCTTGTCAGAATTAGATCAGGAGTGGGGAACAAATTTGGGACTATCTGTTGGTTCTAAATTTGGATTCCTTTCCAATCCTGATTCTGGGGTTATTTTGATAATCCTTCTAGTGAGTATTAACTATGGTTTATGCTCTCATTCTTTGGCAGAAGGAGAAATAAGATGGGAGTCAAACTTGGATTTATTGATTGATTCATCAAGTCTAGTTTCCATTGTGGTCTCGGTTCTGGTATCATTCTGGTTCTCATCCCAATCACGCTAGTGTTAAATGTCTTTTTTTCCCGATTCATCTCTGGCTCCTCTTCTAGTTGATATGAAATTTGGTTAAGTATAAGAAGGGATAAAGAATGGTATAAAAGGTAATGTATGGTGTAATGATTTCCTTACTATTGATGATATAATCTATGGTTGTATTGTAGGAATGGAAGATATCAAGAGCCTTAGAGGAAGCCTCTCAAAGGAACCAACCTGTAGAAAGTTCAAAACAAGAGGCTAAGCCCAAGAAAACAAAAGTGGAACAATTTCCATATACTTTGAGATACAAGCATAAGATTCCAAGTCTTATTGCTAGCATAGTGTATATGGATTTGACAGACATCACACATACTAATTTGAGTCCATTCAACTTTGAAGAGTTGCTTGAGGAAACATTTACAAAAGATGCAACAGGAATGACACAAAGGATTATGCAATCTAGATTAGCACATGTTGTTGTCTTTCCCTTGTTATTTAATGTCCTAAATTGATACTAACTATAGTAGGGCCATATAATCAAGCAACTAGATAGTGTGTGGATTCATAGGGAAACATCATCATTGATCTTACTCCTTAAATGTTAAAGTTTATGTTTAATGCCCCCGCACTATAGAATCCCAAAGAGTTAAATGAATCAGGAGCATTTTTTTTATATAGTAATAAGAAGGAGGATACCAGGTCCCATATGAATAAGAAATGGATGAGGGTTGAGAAGAAGTCCCTACTTAAGCTCCTTGATCAACCTACAAGATTAGATTTCACTAAGGAGATCAGAGATATAATCATCATGCTTTCTAGAGTTTTTGGAAAAAGGGATGCCTTACAATTCAAGGAATGGATGTTCACATTCATTCAAATCATTTTGGATGGAAGGAAAAAAATTTACTAGTCTATAATTTTATTAGATTTCCTACACAATAAAATGCTTAAGGTGAGGGAAACCAAGTCATTCTTCATGACTTCTTATGTGATATATCCAGCAGCAAGAAGAGGTATTTTCCCTAGTCTAAATGTAGATGGAATATTGGGGGAGGCCCCTGGGTAGAAGAAGGTTTGATACCATTTTGACCAATTAACCCTACAGACTTCTAAGCTAGACTTTAGAAGAGTTAATGATGCATTTTTATATGTTATCATTAATTAGTTGACAGGGGATGCATGATACAAGATGAGCAGGGATGCCATGGCATTCACTGTAGAATGGGAGAAGTGGTACATCCAATTCCCTAAATTCACTTACTTTAGATTGGTTGGGTTTGATGTTCATCCACATTTTCTTCCTAGATGCTTCAATAATAGGGTTATGTTCATGGAGTTTATTTATCAAGCTATAGTAGTTAACCTTAAATTTTTAAACTAGCATAAGCCTGGTTGCCACAATTTTTTTTTGAAATTAGGAGAATATAGTTGTGCACATAATGTGGTAGCTAAGACAATCTATGATGAGTTAATTCATGTAAAGTTGGGCTTGTATACTTCTAGGAAACACTTTGATCCTAAGCATAAGATGCAAAGTTTGCTCCCCACCATTTTTTACAAACATTTCAATTTATTGGAGGATTTTGAGGATGGACTTAGAAGATGATTATGATATAAGGATGAAGAACTATGAGAGGTTACTCATCTCATTGATAATGGAATATGGGGTGAAGGAAGATATTCCTCAAAAAAATTTAGATGATGGTGTAACCTTGGATCCTGCATATGATGTTGAAAACATAGTGACCAAAAATATAGATCCAGTGAGTTGGGATGAGGAGGAAACTGTTGACATAAAGAAAATTGCAAGTCTAGTCCTAGATAGAAGCATCCAGTGGGTTATTATGAGGATCAAGGAGCCTAATGCTTAGACTTACAAGAAGAGGAAAGTTGTTGGAACCACCCAAGGTAATAAGAGAACAAAAAGAAGAGTAGCTCCAAAAGAGTAGTTAGAGTTTTTCCCTCCCAATTCTAGAGAAGAAATTTATTTAGTGTTTCCTTCTTAAGACATCTCTACAGCACAAGGGGAAGAGGCCACCACTGATGTTGGATGAGAAGCTACATCTCAACCTAGTGTAACAAGAACTGTTGGAGGTGAAACTTCAAAACAACAACCTGTCACTGAGCATCCAAGTGAAGAGATACCTGCTGGAAGCCTTCAAGAGGAGACTAAATTATTGAAGGGAAAGATGGTAGAGGTATAGATTCATGACAATGACATAGATTCAGAAGCCACCCACTCTGAGAGGGAAGCTCTGGTGACTGATAAAGAGACTGAGGAAGTGGGGAATGAACATGTTCTTACTCTTGAAGATCAATACAAACTGTTCGAGGATGCCAAAAGAATATTTGATGCCAAGGACCAAGATGAGACACTTGAAAAACAACAAGAAGTTGACACTCCAGCCAAGGCTGAAGAATTGGCAAGGAAGTAAAAGGAGAAAGCAAATTTGTTGCAACAGTAGAAAGAACAAGAATTGAAGATGAAAATGGAAAGTGATAAATTTCCTTAGTGCAGAAGATCCATGACTTTGAATAGGAGAAATCCCATCAAAAGAGGGAAAGAGAGGACCTTGAGGCCAAATTTAAAATGATTGAAGAGGCATAAAGGAAGAAAGGTGAAGAAGAACGCCTATTAAAAGAAAAGGACCTAGATGAGGAATTAGCTAAGCATGAGAAATTATCTAAAGAAGCATGGGATAAGGTTGAAGAACTTGAAAAATAGAAAAAAGAAATGTTAAAAAAAGGGAAGATTTGTTAGAAGAAAGGAGGCTTGAGGAAGAACGATTACAAAAGGAGTGAGAAGATAAAATATTATAGGAAGAAAAGGATAAAGCTAAGGCTGTAAGGTTGGCAAAGGAAAAGGAAAAAGAAGAGAAGCAACAAGAGGGTGACTCTCCACCTAGAACAATAGTTTGGAAACCTCTTTCTCCTACTACCTCCTCCTCATCACATGTAATAATTCCCCCTACTGCTTCCACATGGCTAAATCTAGATTTTAAAAAGAAAATAGTACAACAACAACCATTAAATTGGGATGACATGATGAAAGAAATTGATAATGAAAGACCCAAGAAAAGGGCAAGGGTGCTTCATTCCACCAGACTCGCAGATATAGGTGAGCTCATAGTTGAGTGTGTAGTCCTCATGGTGGAAAAGGATATGCAAGATATGAAGTTCATTGATTACCAATTGGGAACTATCACTTTAGGTAGGCCAAAAATAAATCAAAAAATGAACCTGATTGGCATTGTAGCATCATCCACCAAGTCAAGGATGATCAAGGACAAGCAGAAGAAGGATGAGCTTAAGGCCCAATTGTATCAGCTATACAAGTTTTTGAAGGATGTCCCCACTCCTGTCAACCAACGAGATGTTGCCCCTGAAACCCTTGTCCTATTAAGTAGGAAGGAAGCAAATGATTTGGTTCAAATGGGAAACAAAGCTGGAATTCTTGATAGGTGGGATGACAGGTTGAATCAAGAATTTGATGAGTTACTTGTTGAAGGTTTTAAAGTTCATGAGAAGACATTGGAGCTAATAGAAGAGATAAATTCACATGTTGATGCTTTGGGGGAGGAAGAAGAGGAATATAGAGAGTACACCAAGAAGTTCAAAGATATTAGTAAATTTCCAAAGAAAACTCTTCTTGAGTAGTCCATCCTCGAAGAAGATAATGAAGGCTTCCTTGAGAAGACAATGAACACAATAAAATTCATATCTTCATTTATTTATCAGCATAAGGATAACATTCAACAAGTTGGCAAGGATTTGAATGAACAAGTTGATGAATTGGAGGCAGTTATTGCTCTTTTGGCCAATGTTGATATACTTGTGAAGGAAGGTTTACCCCTTGATAAATTAAAGGAGAAATGAAACAATAGAAAATAGGAGGTAATGAAAAAGGAAGATGATGATGAGGACTTATTTTTGGATAGGATCATGGACATTAAAGATGAAGCAAGTGCTAACAGGAGAGAATTAATCAAAATGAGAGATATGCATGAGATTGCCTCTGTAGAGGTGAAAATAATTAAGTTTGAGGATAGTTGGGTAGGTAATCCTGATACAACCATGCTTCAATAGGTACTTACTTCCTATAATGAGTATCTCTAAGAGAAAAATGTGAGGGGGTGAGGTGGCATAAGAAAATTCCTTCTAGTTTGGCACTTGAAAACTTGGTCAGCAAAGCAACCATCTTCCCTATTCTTTAGTAGATGAAGGACAACTTCAACCTTGAATTCCTTGCAGCTCATCATTCTTCTTTAGGAATATTTTGGATAATGATATAAGCCCCTATCAAAAGAAGAAAATCATGGAGAATTCATTATCTTTGCTTGGTCGCCTCCCTCAGATTTTGGATCTCATGTTTTCTAGCCTTAAGTGGCATCCAGTTGTTTAGGTATTGAGGGTTATCAAACAAGCTTTCAAAGATATTCTAAAGGTTGACTAGTTGAAGTTAGATTAGCCATCTTAGAGAGAAAGAAATTAGTGATAGCTGATAGTTTTAAGTTTTCAAGTTTCAAGAAAAATTCTTTGACACTATTTCTTACAATTTTATGCAATTTCATTTTATTTTCAGAAGTTTGTAGTTAAGTGATCATGCCAATGAACTATGGTAATTTGTGCGTCTGTAGATTTTGTTGTGCACAAATAGTTTTTATTTGATGCAATATGAGTAGGAGAATCTAGATTTCAAACTATCTCATTGAGTTGTCTATAAGTGTGACTTGTTTATGTCTATTGATCTATTAATTTGAGTGATCAGTGGTAATTTGTTTTTCATTTTGAATAAACTTTCATGAATGATTAAGGTTATGGTATAGTTGGTACTATGGATTGCATAATGTTATGGTTTTGGTGGTTTAATAATGCACTCAATATTTGAATGCATGTCTAGATTTAAATAGGTTTACATTTATATTTTACTATTCTAGTGCTTTGATCTATCTTTTTCATTTTATTTAAAACCCAAAAATTTTAGATTTCTTTATAAGATTCGGTTTGTATCCTTCTTACCAGCAGGCCCCTTGCATATTACAGTTATATTGACAACTTTGCAAAACAATAACATTGTGAACCAACATCAAGGACCTTGGAAGGTGATCAGTTTAATCAATAATTGTCTTTTTCAGGAGAGGTGAGGTGTTTATATGTTACCTACATGTTGTGTGTCAACTTGGCATATCAATAGGTATGTGTAGGATCATCATGGAAAAAAGAGTCCCTTAAATGGCGATGAAAATTCAGAAAATCAAAGTTAGGAAACTTGACGTAAAAAAATGAATAAGTTATCTATATTATTTCAAAAACATGTAAGAATAGAATCCATAGAAAATTGAATGTAGTTTCTAAACTATTAGGTTTATTTTTAAAAAAATATTTATTTGGTGAAAATTTGAAATTTCAATGTAGTAGTACTTAAATTTCAAGGAAAAAATAAGTAGGTGTCTGTCTAACCACCCTAACCACAATAAAATGATAATAAATTTTTATAATATTTTAGATATAAGTAGATGATTCATGTCTTGATGTGATGCATATTTTTTTGTAATTTTTCTCCAAAGTAAATAATTAATTATGAATTTTTTTATTACAACTTTTAAAAAATATAAAAAACTCATATGTTTGACCACCTTAACTTGGTCAAACCTTCATGAAATTCATTTTTTTTAATCCTATAATATGAAAAGCATAGAATGTGATTCATGTTTCATATTCAAAAAATGTGATACCCTTTGAAAGATATAGATGTTTTTCAATCAACCTATCAATTACAACTTTAGTCATAATTCAAATGGAAAATGAATAATAATTATTTATTAAATTCAAAGTAAAGCATAATTTATATTGGTGGAAAGCTAAGAATATCCTTTAAAAACCCTTTAAATTTCATCATTTTTGGGTAAAATAAAGTCGTCAACCACATGGGCCATCATATCACTTACATATCACCACTTTTTGGCCCATCATGATCCTGCACATACCCGTTAATTTTTTAAAAAATTATCAATTAACAAGTTTAAAATGGATCAAAATGAATATCCAAACCCTCTAGAAGATGAAAACCCTAACCCTACAGAAGATGAAAACCCAAACCTTGCACAAAATGAAAACCCTAATCCTGCACAAAATGAAAACCCTGATCTTGCACAAAATGAAAACCCTCCAAATCCTCCTACACCATAACTGTTGTTTCCAAGTCAAAATGTTCCAACAATAGAAGAGTCTATTCATAGAAATTTAGATTAATTAAGAAAATTATGTGAAATCTATGAGACACTTGATGAGCTATCAGACATGAAAAATACTTTGCAAATAATCATTTCAAATGTTGAAACTTTGGCAACTCAACATAATAGATTTACATAGTGGCGAGAGGGAAAAAGACATTTTTATGCCGATGGGTTATCATATGATGAGGTGAAGGCACTTGATATTGAGAAATCCCAATTATCCTAGTTATTCATTGATCAAAGAACAAGATAGCCTATTAATGTGTAGAAACCAAAATTTTCAATTAAATGGTGGACCCATAGAGGCATATTAGATAATTTTTGGAGACATTGGTGGATGGTTTTTGATAAACCACCCAACAACAATCTTGATGTCCCTAAATATTTTCTCCAAAAATTATATGTTGAGTTTGTGCTAGGGAAACATGTCAATTAATTTGACATTTGATATTTCCAAGGTGTTGGTAGAGGGATGCCACGTGATAGATCTAGAGCACGTCGAGTCACCCAAGTTCATCCTCCACCTATTGTTACTCTGACTCCACTACCTTACCCTGAGATTGCTATAGATGTAGGGACTCTAAGCATTTATGCATTACATTCGTTGAGTGATCATTTGGTCACACAGAGCCATCATGTTGCGTAGCCATTTCACGGTGCATCCCATCATGGTGGTGTTGCACTTGATGCATCCCAACATGATGGTGGTGTACCTATTGCAGCAGCTCCTACTAGTACACTGCCATTAGGTCCCACTAGTACACCACCGTTAGCTCCCACTTGTACATTGTCCTCTTTGGGACATATTTGTGTGCCTCATCATTGCATGACATGCAACAATTTATGTTTTGTCCCTCTCTGATGGTCCAATTTGGCTCCCATAGACACATCCAACTATGAGGTTCATGTTATGCTAGATGTAGGAGTTGATAGAGCATGGAGTGGAGAATTGGTAGGAGAGACATCAACTGCCAGGGATGATATGGGAGGACCAGTAAGACTTAAAGTAATTTCATAGTGTGTTTTATGTAAATTATTTCATATTTTATGAGAGATATTTGTACTAATATATGTTTAAGTGCTGGAATCTTTAACAGTTGTTGATAGAGAAGTAGTTTTCTCAAGTGCAGGAGGCTAAATGTACTACCATTTCATTTTCCCTAGAGAATCAGTATATGGTATTATTTAAATTGTTAGTTTATATGTTAATTTTTGGAATATATTATGCTTAAATATGTGTACTACATATACTGATAGTCTAATGTAATCTTGTATTTTTATGTAGCAACCTAGTTCTTATACAGCCTTGTTGACTAGGTCTGACCCATTGGATGAAGTTGCACAACAGGTATATATTTTTTTTATTCTCGACATTATGATTATATGTACATGTGCATTTAAATTATGTTACATTCTTGTTGTTTTTTATATAAGAAACCATCTTAGTTGATTCATCCACTATGATCCCATCTCATGTCGTAGCATCACAACATGTATCTGTTTATTTTATATAGCAGATATTTACGTTTAGATAGGAGTAGATATTTGTTTATTAGATATGATTATTTGTCAAAAATTATATGTTAATTTCTATCATTTTTATTTTATCTGCTATAGTTCTCTACTTGACTCAACACTGTGACGAGTGTGAGACCATTACTTTATATGAGGACTCTTGATCATCTTGAGAGACAATAATATGTAGAACATCTTGCAAAAAAGAGAGAAAGATTTGAGGTAAATGAGAATTGGATCATTGATATAATATAGTACATGTATACTAATTTTGATGTTAAATTTGTAATTTATAAATGATGGTATATAAGTTTCTATTTACTCGTCTATCTTGTCAACCATTCACAAAATTAATCTAATTTGTGGTTTGAATTGTTATTTTGCAGGAAACTTCAGAGCAATTAACTTCTTTGAGGAGGATTGATTTTGATGGTCTAGCACAGAATTAGGATATGATATAGATTGATATGCGTATTGATATAATATAGTACATGTATACTGATTTTGATGTTAAATTTGTAATTTATAAATGATGGTATATAAGTTTCTATTTACTCGTCTATCTTGTCAACCATTCACAAAATTAATCTAATTTGTGGTTTGAATTGTTATTTTGTAGGAAAATTCAAAGCAATTAACTTCTTTGAGGAGGCTTGATTTTGATGGTCTAGCACAGAATTAGGATATGATATAGATTGATATGTACTTAGGGTTTGATAGATCTTGAGATGGCATATATGCCACATTTTGTAAAACTTATTGTAAAACTTGTTCTGAGTAGGCATATGCCAAATTTGTATATGCACAAACACAATTATTCTACAGTTTGATATATAAGAATTTATAGTCAATATAATTTTTTCCTTGTGTGAATGTCTTTCTACTTTGAATTTTCAAAATGGAATGTATAATTATTTTAGAATGGTTTAAAGTTATGATTGATAATGTATGTTATAGATTAAGAAAATTGCATTTTAATAGAACTTATGAATTACAATTGGTAATCCATCTATGTTAGAGTTCATTCATATTAATGTTCAGATACATTACATTCCATGAGACCATATTTCTTTGAGGAGTTTTTTAAAACAATTCGTTGCCTTTTTTATTGTACCACATTTTTCATACATTTCTACAAATACATTTTTATCAAACTCTCAATTTGAGAATACCCATGATTTCAAGCTCTGTTGAATGAATTTACATTTTACCTTATTATTTTTTTGAACTCATGTAATGAAGTGGAAAGTTTATTTTTATTTCAAAAGAAGTTAAAATTAATGAAAAATGGATGCAATTTAATTGAATATATGTCATGTTACAGTGTTCATTCGAAAGTAATATAATCATCTTGATAAAAATCAATTTCATTCAATGTTCATTCAAGCTTCATAACATGTAAAAGGTATAAAATCATCTTGAATAAGAATCACTATCTTTCAACCATATGGGTTTGATGCAGCCTTCAAACAAATTCCTTACAACTGAACAAGATACATGTTCATTAGATTGTTCATGTGAAATCTATACAAAAATCACGATCAACAATTAAGACATCACTCAACCATGATGCAACGATTAAAAAAACCAAGTGAGTGTGATACTACCATTAAACAAACCCAATAGAACTCCATGACTTGCATGTTATTTGACCTTCGATATGCAATTTGTATTATGAATGTTGCTAACCATAATGCATCAATAAGAAAAATAGGCATACTATATGGGTATTTTTATGCTAGGAATGGTTCTTTTTTGCACCCAAACATTCCAAATCACTATGAGCTACATTGTACCAGTGATTTCCCTTAGGAGTCCAAATTGCAAAAATGCAGCAATCTTTGATGGGCTATTACTTGAAAACCATGATGCTTATAGGCTCTTATTCTGAGGCTATTGGATCATGTTGGGAACTTCTTCAATAACCTCTCTCATTTTTTGCTATCTTGGAGGTATTTTCCTGTGGTGATGATTTTTCAGTTGAGGAAAAAGTTGTCAAATGCAAGTAGTGTAAAGTTGCAAAGTGTTGCAACTTTCATTAAGCAACTTGGAAAACCAAATGGAATATTCCATCACATATGAATGGTGCATTTATGCTAGGCATGGTCCTCTTTTGCACCCAAACACACTAAATCACTTTGAGCTACATTGGACTAGCGATTTCCTTTAAGAGTCCAAAGTCTAAAAGGTAGCAATCATTGAAGGGCTATTTATCAAAAAACATGATGCTTATAGACCCTCCATTTGAGGCTATGAGATTGTGTTGGGACCATCTATAATAACCTTTCTCAATTTTTTCTATCTTAGAGGCATTTTCTTGTGGTCACAAGTTTTTAGTTGAGGAAAAAGTTGCCAGATACAAGCAGTGTAAAGTTGCAAAGTGGTGCAACTTTCGTTTTGAGATTCATATTGACTATTCCAACATGTTTGGATAGGTACAATTATGCTAGGAATGGTCCTCTTTTGCATCAAAACATGCTAAACCACTCTGAGCTAATTTGGACCGACGATTTCCCTTAAGAGTCCAAAGTGCTAAAATGCAACAATCTTTGAAGGGCTATTTCTTAGAAATCACGAAGCTTAAATACTCTCCATTTGAGGCTATTTGATTGTGTTGGGAACCTATACAATAATCTCTCTCAGTTTTTTCTATCTCAAATATTTTTTCTTGTGGTGACGAGTTTTTAGTTGAGGAAAAAGTTGTCAAATGCAAGCAGTGTAAAGTTGCAAAGTGGTGCAACTTTCATTTTACAACTCGCACAACCAAATGAACTGTTACAAAATGTCTGGATGGGTACATTTATGCTAGGCATGGTCCTATTTTGCACCCAAACATGTTGAAACACTCTGAGCTACATTGGACCAGTGATTTCCCTTAAGAGTCCAAATTGCTAAATGGTAGCAATCTTTCAAGGGCTATTTCTCAAAAATCATGACACTTATAGAATCTGTTTGAGGCTATGGGATCATTTTGGGACCCTCTACAATAAAATATATCATTTTTTGTTATCTCTTGCAACCAACTCACATCCAGAATCCTCACCTTCACTCTTCAATGTGTATTTGACTTTCTCAAGTTTTTTTTTCTCAACAATTTTGTTACCAAAATCATGATCACTGCCCTCATGAAAGCATGTTACAAAATTTGATAAACCACCAAATTACAAACACATTTCATTCAAACAATAATTTCTATACAATAAGCAACCATTACCTCTAATCCATAAAAATGAATCTAACAACTCCTTGGATGACTTGGGAAATTGCATTGCATGAAACTCCTGCAACATTTCGTCAGTATGCATAGTAGAACGAATATGGAATAATAATTCATGATACATTGAAAAATCAACATGGTATTTAAAACATGTATTACGAACCTTAATAGGAACACAATAAAAAAGCTTGCAAGACTAAAAATCCCTTTATGAGATTTGTAAATTTGCATGTTCTTGAAAAAATTATTTGTACAAAATTGTGTGGCTACGTTCCAAAAAATGTTTAGGATGCGGTGTATGATCTCGATTACCAATTCATAACTTTAAAAAATCCTTTACATTCAGTGATACTCTAGAGTGAGAATTCCAATATTGTTCAATTTGCATCTTTATATTATCGGTTAGCTTTTGATCAACACGTAGAAGCCTCTCGCTAAAATCCCATGTATCATTTTGAAGAGCACTATCGAGTCTTCCTCTTCTTGAGAGTTCTCTATTCAATGTTTTATGATTTAAGTTAAAATAAATACAATTTTTTCTCATTAAAAAAGCATTTATCAAATGATGGCTTACTAGTGAGGTTGTGATCACTCTTCAGGCAACCCTTTTATCTTTTTCCTTACTAGTCTTTCCAATAGAGGTTAGAGCATTAAAAATATTTTTTACAATAAGAGTACTTTTTTCCAATCTTTTAGTGCAAAGAATCTTTAGTTTTTTAATAGTGGTCTCATTTTGTAAATCTTAAGTAATTGCACAAAGATTTGACATTGTTCACTTAATGTCTTATTAGAAAAGAATTCATTGAACATTTTGTAGCCCACAAACAAATTGTTCGTTGTGACCTTTTTCCTTCAAGATTATCAATTATTTTCTCATCTATTTCAACCAACCATTTAGGGGTTATTTTGTAATTAGGTATTACGTAGGTTTCATTTTCAAGTACAATGTTATTAACATTTTCGTTCTCACTATTTTCAATATTTTCAACATTTTTAATGACAACTTCATTTTCAACAACATTTTCATTGTCAATAACAAATTCATTTTCAACCACATTTTCATTTTCAACATTTTCAATAACAGTTTCATTTTCAACAACATTTATATTCTCAATGTTCACATTTTCATTTTCAATTTGCACATTTTTAATTTCAATTTTTTTCATTTTCAATTTCAATATGATGTTCAATATTTTCAATTTATATTTCATCTTCACTTGAATTAACATTTAATGGTTCAGAAAAAGCTTCAATTTTAATATTTTTCATACCTTGTCTTATTTTCCTATGAATTTCTCTATCGTTTTCTCTATATGCTTCGATTTGATCTATTGTAAGTTTCCTTTTACATTTTCTCTTATGTCGACTGCTTCTCCCCATTGCATAAACAAAAAAACACACAAATGATTGGAATTCTAAAAAAGGTGTTAGAGAATCTTTGAAAAGTTGAATTTCATTTGATGTAGATAGAATGCACAAGAATTTTGTGACAGAAAGAATGTAGGGACAGTTGAAATACTAAAAATACTCCCATTTTTTTTATGTAACTTACAAAATGAATATACGTTACTTCTAGTCTTCAAAATAACAATGCCATAATATATATATATATATATTAATATACTATGTTAAATTATTATATAATAATATATAATATATATTAGTATATTATATTTTAATATATAATATATATTAAAATTTATTATATATATTTATATATTATATCGATATTATATAGATATTATATAATAATATTATATTATATATAATATATATTAAAATATATTGTTTCTCATCCAAGTGAGTAACCTATAACAAACAAAACAAATATCCATTATTTGAATTTTAAAAATTATTATTTCTTATGATATATGATATATATATTTACTATATATTAATATTTATTATATATATTAATTTATATAATATATAATAAATTTTATATTAATATATAATATAATGGGTTGCTGTGATTGTGTGATGTGTTGGTGATTGTTTTGCAGTTGTGTGATGAAGATCGTTGATGTGATGAAATCAATAATGAACGTTCACGTAATAATAATAATAATAATAAATATGCGGCAAAATATGTAAATGTCGCCATACCTGTAAAATAGCAGCATGTAAAATATTAAAACCATAATAATAAAACCATGGAAACAATATGTATATGTATGTATGTAATAATAATAATATGTAATATGTATAATGGCGTAATATCGCCCGTAAATAATGCATGTCATATGAATGGGTATATAATAATAAAATATTAAAATATATTAATAATGTCCTGGATATGCTCTAATAAAATAATAATAGATTTTAAATATGTAAAATATGTATGTAATAAGGTATGACAGCCAATAAAATATGCATAATAATATAAATAAAATATGCATCATCATGGTATATTAAAATTAAAAATAATATGTCCTCTTCCATCTATCTCCATTCTCTGTCTCCTTCCCTCTCCTTTATCCTCCCTCTGATCTCCTACTCTCCTCCACTCCTCCTCTCCTCCTCCAGGCTCCTTCCCTCTTCCATCTCCAATCTGCCATATTTATCTCCTCCTCCTCTCCTTACATATATATATATTCCATCTTTGTCACATGTCTCACTCTTCATCTCTCATCATGCTAAATAATATGTAAATATGCATGTATTAAAATATGTCATCTTAAAATAATAAAAATATTAACCTGTCACTCCACTCTCCTCCACTCTCTCCCTCTCCCTCTGTTTCCTCTTCCTCCTCTCTCTCCCTCTACTCCCTCTCCTCCACTCTCCATTCCATTCCATTCCATCCATCCTTCCTCCCTCCTCCACTGTCCTCCTCCACTCCACCTTCCCTCTCTCTCCTCTCTCCCTCTCTCCCACTCTCTTTCTCCCTCCCTATCTCCCTCCCTCCTTATCTCTCTCCCTCCCTCTCTCCCACTCTACCTCTCTCTTTATCCCTCTCTCTCTCTCCCTCTCTCCCTCTCTCTCCCTCTCTCACTACAATAGAATAGGAAATTAGCACCTAAAATGGCACTAGATATTAGTGCATTTGAGTTCATGAATCAGACACTTCTATCATTGCAAACCTTAGCGCAAAATGGCATGTTAACTTCAACGTCAGATGTTGCACTAAGTTTAGCGCAAAATATAGCATTTGAAAAGTGGTACAAGCAATAACACCTCCTTTAGTGCCTAGAATAGAGCTGAAAAATAGTGTTAGAAATAGCACCTAAATTAGCGCCCAATTTTGCTTCCATGTCTGCTCCCATTTTTACTTCTAGTTTTGCTCCCAAGTTTGCTTCCATGTTTGCTTCCAGTTTTTCTTCGAGTTTTTCTCCCAGGTTTTCCAATTTTTTTTCTAGTTTTCCTTCGAGTTTTGATTCTAGTTTTATTTCCAAGTTTGCTTCCAGTTTAGCTTCTAGTTTTTCTTCCAAGTTTGCTTCCAGTTTTGCTTCAAGTTTTGCTTCTAGGTTTGCTTCCAGGTTTGCTTCTAGGTTTGCTTCTGGTTTTGTTTCCAAGTTTTCTTTATATTTTGCTTCCAATTTCGCTTCTAGTTTTGCTTATAGTTTTGTTTCCAATTTTTCCTCCAGTTTTGCTTCTAGGTTTGCTTCCAGGTTTTCTTCCAATTTTTCTTCCAATTTTTCTTTCATTTTTGCTTCTAGTTTTCCTTCTAGTTTTCCTTACAGTTTTCCTTCCAGTTTTCCTTCCAGTTTTGCTTTCAATTTTGCTTCCAATTTTTCTTCCAATTTTGCTTCCAGTATTGCTTCTAAGTTTTCTTCCAATTTTACTTCCAGGTTTGCTTCCATGTTTGCTTCCAATTTTTCTTCCAATTTTTCTTCCAATTTTTCTTACAATTTTGCTTCCAGTTTTGCTTCTAGGTTTTCTTCCAGTTTTACTTCCAGGTTTGCTTCCAGGTTTTCTTCTAGTTTTTCTTCTAGGTTTTCTTCTAGTTTTGCTTCCGGTTTTGTTTCTAGGTTTGCTTTCGGTTTTGCTTCCAATTTTTCTTCCAAGGTTGCTTCTAGTTTGGCTTCCATTTATTAATTTAATATGTTTTATTTAAATTTAATTTGTTAAATATATCATGCCTCTTAAATAACTCATATAGTTATAGAGTAAGTAATTTAATTATTTAACTTATATGATTAAATAACAAGATAATTATTATAACATGATCATCATCTATAATTAAAACAAGTGAATCAAATATTTATAATTTAATTAAATTTGACAACATCCATTTTGAGCGATAAATTAAAATCATCATACATAATAAATATCCATCCAAAAATCATGGACCATTTTTAATATATATAAATTGACAAGTCAATATTGATAAGATCATCATCATATATAACTAAAATAAGTGAAAGTAAAACATTCCAGTAGATCAATAAGATGTCAAAATGATACATGTCCAATAGTCAACATAAGTCAAAATGATACATGTACAAATGATATAAGTAAAAATGATACATGTCAATATGATACAACTCAATAATATGGTACTGTAGGCCGTGAAAATGATACATATGATAGTAACCATGAAAAGAGGCATCATAATGATATATCAACAATGATCCATGATGCAATCTATATGATCATGAGTGTCACTGATTACTAATAGCAATTGTCTCATCATCATCATCACCATCATGATCATGATCATGATCATCATCATCATCGTCGTCATCATCATCATTGTCATTGGCCTCAGTGTCTTCCATATCTGCGTCATTAGCATCCTTTGCCATGTGATTTTTACTAACACAACAAATGTTTTCTAGATCAATATCATGATGAGGATCATCATTATCTTCTAGAATACCCATGTTCTGCAAAAAAAAAAAACATTTAAAACAAAAATTTATTATTTATTTCATGCAATAATTTATATTTCTATTATATATCTAATATTACAACATATGAGACAAAACCATAATCGTATTACATCATATCAAAGTGCACATACCATAATAAAATATCAAAAAAGTTATAGCTAATATGTCATTCCAATGATGTAAAACATGCAACAATTCTAATAAACGTTAGTAAAGATCATAAAAAAATTTGTTATACAATTTAACTATCAATTGTAAATTCTATTAGATAACCTTAAGTGCCAACCCTCTGCATTTTATGCTATATATGATTATGTTTTCCTGAAAGATCCTTTTAGAGTTAACTGGTCTATATTTCTTCTTCTCCTATATTTATGAAATGGATATTTTTCTAGGACATTTTGGAACTATAATATGCTTCAAAGGTTCTTTGAGAATTAACTAGTCTATATGTCCCTATATTTGAGAGTTAACAATTATGGTTTAGTTTTCTATTTGTAAGCAAGCTATGACATGCAAAAATACTTGAGCATATAGAGAATAGTTTTTCAAGACATTTTTTACTTTGATTATACTATTTTTAAGTGACATTTTCATGTATATAATCATACAATGTTCATGTATGTTAATATAAGGCAACTATGGAGGTATTTCTTGTGCATGTTTTAAACACACGCCCCATCGTAGGCAAGGAGCCCCTTTTTTTTGCTCCCGACAAGTTGCTTTGCTCATGTCTTGTTTTGCTTGCCCTATTTTCCAAGCCCAAATTAGTCATGTTCCTTCAAACGATCAAATCCCTTGACCAAATTCACCTAGTTGGGGTATTCAAATCTAGGGAAAACAAAGTCCCCTGTCCCTTTTTTTCCTTTTGTCTTGTTTCTCCTGACTTGGTCCCTGATTGCTTGATTCGCTTTTTCTACATTTTTGACTTTGGGGAAAAATTTCTGGTGGATTTGGGATGTTTTTGTGGTGCCTATGTGAACTGACAAGGTTTTGTCAGCATTTTGTCAAGTTTTGGTGGTTTCAGAACTTTCCCTCCGGAACTCCCTCCCTCTTTGGCTATTTTGATACATCCGTGGACCCCCGACAGTCCGCTTTCCACATTTTTGACTTTAGAGACAACTTTCTAGTGGATTTGGGATGTGTTTGTGGTGCCTAAGCGAACTTCCAAGGTTTTGTCAATGTTTCGTTAAGTTTAAGGGGTTTCAGAACTTTCCCTCTGGAACTCCCTCCCTCTTTGGCTATTTTGAAACATCCGTGGACCCCCGACGGTCTACTTTCCACATTTTTGACTTTGGGGACAACTTTCTGGTGGATTTGGGAGGTTTTTGTTGCACCTAAGTGAATTGCCAATATTTCGTTAACGTTCTGTTAAGTTTCGGTGGTTTTAGAACTTTCCCTTCGGAACTCCCTCCCTCTTTGGTTGTTTTGAAACATTTGTGGTCCCTTGACAGTCTGCTTTGCACATTTTTGAATTTGGAGACAACTTTCTGGTGGATTTGGGATGTATTTGTGGTGCCTAAGTGAACTGTCAAGGTTTTTCCAATGTTCTGTTAAGTTTTGGTGGTTTCAGAACTTTCCCTCCAGAACTCCCTCCCTCTTTGGTTGTTTTCAAACATCCATGGACCCCTGATGGTCTGCTTTCCACATTTTTGAGTTTGGGGATAACTTTCTGGTGGATTTGGTATGTGTTTGTGGTGCCTAAATCAACTTCCAAGGTTTCGTTAATGTTTCGTTAAGTTTCAATGGTTTCAAAACTCTTCCTCTGGAACTCCCTCCCTCTTTGGCTATTTTGAAACATTCGTGGACCCTCGACGGTCCTCTTTCGACATTTTTGACTTTGGGGAAAACATTTTAGTGGATTTGGGATTTGTTTGTGGTGGCTAAGTGAAGTGCCAAGGTTTCGTCAAAATTTCATTAAGTTTCGGGGGTTTCGAAACTTCATCCCTCTTTGGCTATTTTGGAACATCTGTGGAGCCCCAGTGACCTGGCCTCTGGGAGTCGACCCCTTCGTAGCCTTTTCTAGGACTCTGTCCCTCCGTGACCGGTTTGAACATTTGTGGACCTTGGCAACCCGGCCTCTAGGATCTGGCCCCTCAGTGGCCATTTCTGGAACTTTGTCCCTCCATGGTCATTTTGAGCATCCGTGGAGGCTTGGCAACTCGATCTCCAGAATCCAACCCCTCTGTGGCTATTTCAGGGACTTCATCCCTTCGTGGCCATTTTGAAAATCCATGGAGCCCTGGCAACCTGGCCTTCGGGACCCAGCCCCTCTATGGCCATTTTGAGCATCTATGGAGCCCCGGCGACCTGGCCTCTAGGACCCAGCCCCTCCTTGGCCGTTTCTGGAACTTTGTCCCTTCATGGCCATTTTGAACATTCCTGGAGCCCCGGTGACCCAACCTCTAGAACTTGGCCACTCCGTGGCCATTTTTGGGACTCCATCCCTCTGTCGCTATCAGAGACTTTCCTTCCAAGCCATTGTGCGCTCATTGGCTTTTCAAAAGGGCGGAGACCCTCTGCCTTCGCCCTTCCAAGGTTCTAGTTTTTTTGAAATGAGTCCAATGTTAAGGAAGTTTTTTTAGGCACTCTTCCTTCCCCTTTTCCCATGCACTATAATTGAAAAATATTGGTTTTGCTATGTTTTGTGAGGTCCGGGAACTTCCCTTCCAGTTTGTTGTCCCTCGTTCATTGCCTGCCTCCTTTGCCCCGCATTAATGTTTATAGTCCAAATGAGCTCCACATATGAATATTATGATTTTTTGATGATGCATGGATGGATCTAACAAGCATTTTGCAAGATTTGACTAATATTTTCCTTAATTTGTGTATGAAAGAACTTGGGACACTTCATGTACGCAGGATTCAAGGAGCCTATTGTGGGTTCATTAGGAGACCCATTGAGAAATTTGAACAAGGAAAATCGCATCACTCTTGTCACCATTCATTTAATGTTTGGGTATGTCCAGGATCATGATGGGCCAAAAAGTGGCAATATGATGGGTATGTGGCTGATGAATTTTTTTAAACCCAAAATTGATGAAACGAAAAGGGTTTTTAAAGGATATTCTCAGCTTTCCACCAATATAAATTATTCTTTACTTTGAATTTAATAAGTAATTATTGTTCATTTTTTATTTGAATTACGATTAAAGTCCTGATTGATAGGCTGATTGAAAAACATCTATAGCTTTCAAATGGTATCACATTTTTTGAATCCAAAACATGCATCACATTCTATGCTTTGCATGTACTATAGGATTGAAAAAAGAAAAAAATGAATTTCATGAAGTTTTGACCAAGTTAAGGTGGTCAGACATACGAGTTTTTATATTTTTTAAAAGTTGTAATAAAAAATTCATAATTAATAATTAACTTGGAAAAAAATTACAAAAAAATATGTATCACATCAAGAGATGAGTCCTCTTCTTATATCTAAAATATTATAAAAAATAATTATAATTTTCTTGTGGTTCGGGTGGTCAGATAGACACCTACTTCTTATTTTTTCCTTGAAATTTAAGTACTACTGCATTGAAATTTCAAATTTTCACCAAATAGATTATTGTTTTTTTAAACAAACGTAGTAGTTTAGAAACTACATTTAATTTTCTATAGATTCTATTCTTACATATTTTTGAAATAATATAGATAAATTATTCAAATTTTTACGTCAAGTTGCCTAACTCTGATTTTTCTAAAACTTTTGCCACTTAAGGGCCTATTTTTTCCATGATAATCTTGCACATACCTGTTTGTCTCTCCCACTAGCACCCACCAATAGGGTCAGCATTAGAAGAAGGCATGTGCCAAGGAATTCAATGAAAAAAATGCAAGGGGGTGGCCTTGAAGAGGGCATAAGGGAGTTGTCTGCCCGAATTAGGGGCAACCAATCCATTGATGCCAGTCGTCGACATGCCTATTTGATCCAATGAAGAACACTATAAATGCATCAAGCAAAGGGAAACTTTCAGGTAGTTTCAGCTAGAGTAAAAGGACAATCAGCTAAATGATGAAATTGCTATAGCACCTAAGCACTAGATGACAAAATAGGGAAAAGACAAAGATGTATTTTAAAATTGTTAAATATTATGGGGTAGGTGAAACCCTATTGTAAAAAAATCTGGGCCATTCATTGCATATTGATCCTAGCCATTCACTTGGTCTTTGGAAAACTATAAATAAGAGCTTTCCCCTCATTTGTAAGGGTTGGAGAGCTATTGTAAAGAGCATTTGCAACAATAGAAGATAGCATTGCATGATTTTATGGATGTTCTCTTTGATTTTTCTCATTTTGCATGCATGGTTCTACCTTCTATGTTAGTTTTATTATTAGTTTTTGAATGGATTTCATGATAGTGTTGTTGTTATAGTATTTGATGAGCTTCCAGCCCATAATTTTAGAACTTGTTGATGACAAGCTGTTGTGCAAAGTTAGGCTAGGATTCTTTATGTCATTGCTGCAACTTAGTTCAATTGCATGTTAATGATGTGTATGTGTAATTTGAAAATCAACAGACCTTAGAAGAATGGACGGGTTTTGTGTAGCTATAGGTTTCTCTTGGTCAAGCAAACTCAGTTTAGGAAGTCTGTCTACTATAGCAGCCACAATTGTTACTATTTATTTGTAGCTTAGGTTTAGAATAGCTTTCTCAACCCTTGTCCTTTTTCTATTTCTTTTAATCCTTAGTTAGAGTAGGAACTCAAGCATCACCATGAAGCTAAATCAGATGAAATTGATGATTTTTAGCTTGCTATTTTGAGTGGACAGCCACTGTTCATTCACTTCCAGCACATTGAAACTGTATTTGCAAACCCAACTTCCTACACTTTGTAACTCATCTCTAAGTCTACCTTGTGATTCTAGCAAATCACATAAATCAACTGAGATATTCCAAGCACTGTCAAGACTTGACATTAGAGACCTTGGGATAGTGTTATGCAATCTGATTGTGGAAGATTGTCTTTCAAGAGAGATGATGCACATATGCATTTCCTGTGTTGAGAAGTGCATATAAAACACATCAACAGAACTAGCGCTAGAAGGAGGGCATGCCATGTTGAGGCTACAAAGGTGAAAGTTGGAAATCGAAGAGAGCACTTTCAAGAAGAAATCTGATATAGGGAGATATCTTTTAAATCTAAAAATCATAAAATTCTGAAGGCAAAAACATCTAAGTCAAAATAGAGCAGCATGCACAAATTAACATCACTCAACTACATGCAGATTTGAACAAGAGACTGAAGAAACCATTGCAACTATTTGCATTAGCAAATATATGTCTGATCCATTGCACTCGCAGGCACAATGAATTGGGATGTTTGTCTTTCTTGATAAAAATCAAAAGGATCTTGTAGGGAGAAATTCCCTTTTGGGAAATATACCAGCGCTTGGCCGACGAAGATCCACATGAAAAATTGCAAACCATGGCAGCCAAGGCATTTAAGGAGCTGATCCAGGAACATTTGAGCAGCAAAAATGAACCAAGATTGGAGGAAATATTCATGTTTAGTTGGTGTAGATTTCACAATGCACCCCACTCTGAATTCACTTGCTCGTCATGCACAAACATTATAACTCAAGCCAAGGGTTGTTCAGAAAAAATTGGAGCAACCAACTCTCTAGGAGGATGTCACCCCATGAGGCAAAAGAGCTGTCAATATCTGAAAGACAGCAAAGTAAGTATGAACCAAGAAATTTGATACAAGCTGATGCTAGAGCAACAGACATTGAAGTTGAAAACTAGGAGGAAGAGGCAAATTTCACTAGGACAACAAGGTGCCTTTGTGAAAATCTGATTGAAACTAATTTAGAATGTATTCCCTCCACCAATCAAAGGTAGTCCTCTAATCTAGAAGAGGATTCATTGGAAGTTGAAGATGAATCAACGAAGTTTGTAGTCATGGATGTTAGGACATCCAACTTAGATGTTGAAAATCGGAAAGAGGAAAGGGATGACAACCTTGTAAAAATAGAAAATGTTGATGAAGAAATAAGTGAAATCAGATTGGAAGACCTCTCCTTGATAAACGTCAGTGATCGAGAATCTGAAAATGCAGATTTGGAGAAGTGGGAACCAATACAGGTCACGGTTGTTCGCCATTCAAATTCCCTCCCAAGTGATGATGAGGACCCTATAATGGAGAGATATGACAAACTTGTCTCCACGATGGCAAAGGATTGCTCAGAGTTGAAATACCAAGTGGATTTGGAGGTGCTACTATTGCCAAATTGGTGCAGACTTCATTATTCATCGCACTTGGAGTTCACATGTGAACTGTGCAAAGAGGCTATTGAGCAAGTTAGAGAACAAGTGGAGCAACCAAGTGCCCGACCTCCACTACTTGTTGCTCGGATTGAAGTAGAAGACCAAAAGCCTAAATCAAGTGATGACTCAGCTAAAGGCAGGCCTCAAGAGGATGTTGGTACAACAATAGAAGAAGGGAAGCAATATAGTCTCAGACTTGTAAGCGATGAATTAGATCAAACATGAATGTTGTCCACCAGTCATCGAGAATTTCCTCTTGAAGAGAATTTGCACACCATGAATGATAAGCTTTATGCTGAGCCCTTGGAGGGAAATTGTGCAGTAGACTTTGGTCCCCTTAATGAGGTGCCATCAATTGATGACTTCTTTCCATTGGGAGCTCCACTATGGAGGTATGCTCATGCTGAGGAAGAGCACATTCCAGAAGATGGTAGCAATGAATACATACTCCTTAAGCCCCCAAACAGTGATGCACTAGAGTTTCTAGATTGAGAGAGGAGCTCCTTCTCCATTTACAATGATAGTGAGCAAGAGGAAACAAGTGAATGTCATAATGAGATATATGAACAGTAAAGGGAATAAGACAAAGGTCGGGGTGTTTTGATGGCTTCCAACTAGTATGACAGAATTGACCAACTACAATATGCAACTTGGAGCCCTTCCGCCATGGTCATTGTTGATCCTCCTTCACATTCAGGGAGCTGCAATAGGATAGATTTTTCCATGTAATTATCCCATGACATTAAACATCATAAAATGGAGGTTGATACTTGGGGAAGGAGACAAGAAAGCATGCTGCCCCTTGAAGATAGCAAACATGTGGATCCCAAGTTTACAGATGATTGATGTGGAGAAGCATTTATTTTTTAAGAACTACCAATCGGGGCTATAGGTCCCATTGGTAGATTGGAAGAGCTATTTGCTGCCCCATCCTCCTAGCCTTATGCAAGCTTAATGTTCGAAGTGCTGCACCTTCCACTGTGCCCGCTCAAGGCTGTCAATGCAACAATCAATGATGTTGTGCTTACTCTCGATTGTCCAATGCTTCCACCTCCATGTGATGACATCTAGGTTCTATCCTTCCTTGCCCCTATTATTTCTTATAACTGCACTTATTATTTTGATTATGGGAACGAGGGAAAATGAACATGTTTATGGATTAACCATGGGTTCAATGAGTCTCCTCAATTGCTGATTTTTCATGATGACGTGATTGAACTTGAGTGTTGCAACATTGAATTTCTTTTTTCAAAATATAAAGATAAATTTGCATGGTTAAGAACGATAACGATCACCCATTTGCTTGTGCATGCACTGCAAAATCCAATGAATGTTAATTTTAGCTCGCCCTACTTGAACATAGTGATTTGTAAATATCTTTGTACATAGCCCATTTTGAGTAGTATTGGTTTCCTGTAAATACTCTACTTTCTCACTTTCCTTAGGTTAGTTGGTGTGTGTAGGTTGTTTGTTGTTTGTTTTCTTTCGCTTTGCTGGTGCTTTGCTTGGGGTCCCTTTGCTTTTAGCTGGGCACATCTGTGCACACAACAACCATACTTATCACTTGGGGTTCTACATATTTTCTTTGTCAAACTCTAATCAAGTCTTCAGAGTGGATGGTGAGGGTCTCCTGTTAGTGTCAAGTGATCCAGGTGTTTGATTCAAAGAGGATAAGTTGTTGGTTTAGTACAACTCTGACGTGATTTGAAATCTTACAACTCTTACACATCTTAAGAATCTGACGGTCACTATAGGTCCTTCTGTGGAGTCTAGTTAAGTGAAAAATCTAAAATTCTACTCCAGCGCCACTGTGATTCTCAGCCCTCAGCGTGAGCTTCAATGCTTACAGGTTAAAATAAAAGAGCTAAAAAGAGAAAAGAAAGAAAGAAAGAAAACATTGAAAATTAAATGAAAGAGAAAATTCAACTTTTTAGGGGTATTCAAGCAAGTCTATCGGAGTTATGGACGCCTGGCTGGTAGTAAAGCAATGTTCAGGAGAATCACAATGACAACCTCATCAAGGCTATGGATGCCTAACTGGCTACGAGGCAATGTCCCAAATGCTTTTGGAGTTATAATAAACTACATAGCTTGACTTGATGGAGCTTGGGTTCCTGTAGCAATAGAAGGATGTGAATTAATGCAACTGCACACACTTGGATTTTTAGCATACTGAAGCTTGGGTTGGCTAGTGGTTTTGATGCTTTGGTTGGGTGTCTGGTTTGTTTTCCCTAGCATGAAGGTCGAAACCAAAGATTTTGGGTTCATGATTCCAGTTTGTCATCAAAATGCTCTAGAGCATTTCTCCAATGAGTCACCATTTGTTGTGCATGTTTTTCACACATGCCCCACCATAGAAACGAGCCCCCTTTTTTTCACTCCTGACAGGCTGCTTTGCTCATGTCTTCTTTTGCATGCCCCATTTTCCAAGCCCAAATTGGTTATGTTCCTTCAAATAATCAAATCCCCTGACCAAATTCAACTACTCGAGGTATTCATATCTGGGAAAAATAAAGTCCTCCGTCCCTTTTCTACCTTTTGTCTTGTTCCTATTGACTTGGTCCCTAATCACCTCGATTCACTTTTTCTACATTTTTGACTTTGGAGAAAACTTTCTGGTGGATTTGGGATGTTTTTGTGGTGTCTAAGTGAACTTCCAAGGTTTCTTCAACATTTCGTTAAGTTTCGATGGTTTCAGAACTTTCCCTCTGGAACTCTTTGCCTCTTTGGCTTTTTTGAAACATCTGTGGACCCCCGATGGTTCGTTTTCCACATTTTTAACTTTGGGGACAACTTTTTTGTGGATTTGGGATGTGTTTTTGGTTCCTAAGTGAACTACCAAGGTTTCGTCAACATTCCGTTAAGTTTCGGTGGTTTCAGAACTTTTCCTTCGGAACTCCCTCCATCTTTGGCTATTTTGAAACATCCATAGACCCCTGACGATCCACTTTCCACATTTTTGACTTTGGGGACAACTTTCTGGTGGCTTTGGGATGTGTTTGTTGTGCCTAAGTGAACTCCCAAGGTTCCGTCACTGTTTCATTCAGTTTCGGGGGTTTCGAAACTCTATCCCTATTTGGCTATTTTGGAACATCTGTGGAGTCCCGACAACCCAGCCTCTGGGGTCATTTGTAAGACTCCATTCCTCTGTGGCAGTTTTGAACATCTGTGGAGCCCCGGTGACCTGGCCTCTAAAACCTGGCCACTCCATGGCCATTTTCGGGACTCCATCCCTCTGTGGTTGTTTTGAGCATTAATGGAGCCCTCGTGACCTGGCCTCCAGAACCTAGCCCCTCCGTGGCCGTTTCTGGGACTTCGTCCTTTCATGGCCATTTTGAACATCCATGGAGCATCGGTGACCCATCCTCTAAGACCCGACCCCTCCGTGGCTGTTTCAGGGACTTCGTCCCTCCGTGGCCATTACCAGGGCTCCATCCTTTCGTGGCCATTTTGAACATTCGTGGAGCCCCAACAACCTGGCCTCCAGAACCCGGCCCCTCCATGGCCATTTCTAGGACTCTATCCCTCTGTCGTCGTTCAAGACTTTCCTTCCAGGCCGTCGTGTGCTCATTGCCTTTTAAAAAGGGTGGTGACCCTCCGCCTTTCCCCTTCCAAGCTTCCATTTTTTTTCGAATGAGTCCAATGTTAAGAAATTTTTTCTGCGCACCCTTCCTTCCCCTATTCCCATGTGCTATAATTGAAAAATATTGGTTTTGCTAAGTTTTGTGAGTTCTGAGAACTTCCCTTCTGGTTTGATGTCCCTCTTTTCACTACCTACCCCCTTGGGCCCACATTAATGTTTACGGTCCAAATGAGTTCCAAATGTGAATATTATGATCTTTTGATGATGGATGGATGGATTTAACAAGGATTCAAATCTGGGGAAAACAAATTCCTTTGTCCCTTTTTTTCCTTTTGTCTTATTCCTACTGACATGGTCCCTGATCGCCTCGATTCACTTTTTCTACATTTTTTACTTTGGGGAAAACTTTCTGGTGGATTTGGGATGTTTTTGTGGTGTCTAAGTGAACTTCCAAAGTTTTGTCAACATTTTGTTAAGTTTCAGTGGTTTCAAAACTTTCCCTCTAGAACTCCCTCCCTCTTTGGCTGTTTTTAAATATCTATGGACCCCCGATAGTCCGCTTTCCACATTTTTGACTTTGGGGACAACTTTCTGGTGGATTTTGGATGTGTTTGTGGTGCCTAAGTGAACTACCAAGGTTTTGTCAACATTTCATTAAGTTTCAGTTGTTTCAGAACTTTTCTTTCAGAACTCCCTCCCTCTTTGGCTATTTTGAAACATTTGTGGACCCTTGATGGTCCACTTTCCACATTTTTGACTTTGGGGACAACTTTCTAATGGATTTGGAATGTGTTTGTGTTGCCTAAGTCAACTGCCAAGGTTTGGTCAATGCTCTGTTAAATTTTGGTGTTTTCAGAACTTTCCCTCTAGAACTCCCTCCATCTTTAGTTGTTTTGAAACATCCATGGACCCTTGACAATCCACTCTCCACATTTTTGAATTTGCAGACAACTTTATAATAGATGTGGGATGTTTTGTGGTGCCTAAGTGAACTGCCAAGCTTTCATCAACGTTCTGTTAAGTTTTGGTGGTTTCAGAACTTTCCCTCTGGGACTCCCTCCCTCTTTGGTTGTTTTGAAACATCTGTTGATCCCTGACAGTCCGCTTTCCACATTTTTTACCTTGGGGACAACTTTCTAGTGAATTTGGGATGTGTTTGTGGTGGCTAAGTGAACTGCCAAGGTTTCACCAATGTTTTGTTAAGTTTCAGTGGTTTCAGAACTTTCCTTCTGGAACGACATGTCTTTGGTTGTTTCAAAACATCTGTGGACTACCAACAGTTTTCTTTCCACATTTTTTACTTTAGGGAAAACTCTCTAGTGGATTTGTGATGTGTTTGTGGTGCCTAAGTGAACTACCAAGGTTTTGTTAACATTTCGTTAAGTTTCGATGGTTTTAGAACTTTCCCTCCAAAACTCCCTCCCTCTTTGGTTGTTTTGAAACATTCGTGCACCCCTGACGGTCCACTTTCTACATTTTTGACTTTCGGGAAAAATTTCTAGTGGATTTGGGATGTGGTTTTGGTGCCTAAGTGAACTACCAAGGTTTTTCCCTAGTGACCTGACCTCCGGGACCCGATCCCTCTGTGGCCATTTCCAAGACTATAGCCCTATGTGGCAGTTTTGCACATTCGTGGAGCCCCGATGACCTGGCCTTTGGGACCTGGCCCCTCCATGGCCATTTTCGGGACTCCATCCCTCCGTGGTTGTTTTGAGCATTCGTGGAGCCCTGGTGGCCCAGCCTCCGGAACCCGGCCCCTCTGTGGCCGTTTTTGGGACTTCGTCCCTTCATGGCCATTTTGAACATCCATGGAGCACCTAAGACCTGGCCCCTTCATGGCCATTTCTGAGACTCCGTCCCTCCATGGCCATTTTGAGCATCCATTAAGCCCCAACGACCCGGCCCCTCCATGGCCATTTTGAATGTCCGTGGAGCCCCGATGACCTGGCCTCTAGAATCCGGCCCCTCCGTGGCCATTTCTAGGACTCTGTCCCTTCGTTGTCATTCAAGACTTTCCTTCTAGGTTTTCGTGTGCTCATTGCCTTTTAAAAAGGGCGGTAACCCTCCGCCTTTCCCCTTCCAAGCTTCCAGTTTTTTTCAAATGAGTCCAATGTTAAGGAAGTTTTTCTGGGCACTCTTCCTTCCCCTTTTCCCATGCGCTATAATTGAAAAATATTGGTTTTGCTAAGTTTTGTGAGTTCTGGGAACTTCCCTTCCGACTCGATGTCCCTCTTTTCACTCCCTGCCCCCTTAGGCCCGCATTAATGTTTACGGTCCAAATGAGCTCCAAATGTGAATATTATGATCTTTTGATGATGGATGGATGGATCTAACAAGTATTTTGCAATATTTGACTAACTTTTTCCTTCATTTGTGTATGAAAGCACTTACGACACTTCATGTATGTAGGAGACCCATTGAGAAAGATGAACAAGGAAAAATCACACCACTCCTGTCACCATTCATTTTATGTTCGCCTCTCCCACTAGCACCCACCAATAGGGTTAGCATTAGAAGAAGGCCTATGCCAAGGAAGTCAATGACAAAATTGCAACGGGGTGGCCTTGAAGAGGGCATAAGGGAGTTGTCTTCCTGAATCAGGGGAAACCAATCCATTGATTCTAGTCATCGACAGACATGTTTGATCCAATGAAGAACACTACAAATGGATTAAGCAAAGGACAACTTTTAGGAAATTTCAACTATATGAAAAGGGCAATTAGCTAAATGATGAAATTGCTACAACACCTGAGCACTAGATGACAAAAAAAGGAAAAGACAAAGATGCATTTTAAAATTGTTGAATATTATGGGGTAGGTGAAACCCTATTGTAAACAAATATGGGCCATTCATTGCAAATTGATCCTAGCCATTCATTTGGGCTTTGGAAAATTATAAATAGGGGCTTACCCCTCGTTTGTAAGGGTTGGAGAGCTGTTGTAAAAGGAATTTGCAACAATAGAAGATAGCATTGCATGATTTTATGAATGTTCTCTTTGATTTTTCTCATCTTTCATGCATGATTCTACCTTCTATGTTAGTTTTATTATTAATTTCTTGAATGGCTTTCATGATGGTGTTGTTATAGTATTTGATGAGCTTCTAGTCCATACTTTTAGCACTTGTTGATGACAAGTTGTTGTGCAAAGTTGGCCTGGGCTTCTTTATGTCATTGTTGCAACCTAGTTCAATTGCGTGCTCATGATGTTTATGTGTAATTTGAAAATTAGTAGACCTTAAAAGATTGCACTGGTTTTTTGTAGCTGTAGGTTTCTCTTGGTCAAGAAAACTTAGTTTGGGAAGCATGCTACTATAGCAGCCACCATTGTTACTATTCATTCGTAGCTTAGGATTAGAATAGCTTTCTTAACCCTTCTCCTTTTTCTATTTCTTTTAATCCTTAGTTAGAGTAGGATCTCAAGCATCAACATGAAGCCAAATCAGATGAACTTGATGAGTTTCAGCTTGATGTTTTGAGTGGACAACCACTATTCATTCACTTCCAGCACTTTGAAACTGCATTTGTAAACCCAACTTCCTACACTTTGTAACTCATCCATAAGTCTGCCTTGTGATTCCAATAAATCACATAAATCAACTAAAATATTCCAAGCACTACCAAGACCTAACATTAGAGACCTTGGTATAGTGTTTTGCAATCTAATTGTGGAAGATTGTCTTTCAAGAGAGGTGATGCACCTATGCATTGCATGTGTTGAGAAGCGCATAAAAATCACATCAACAGTAGTCCAAAGAAATGGCCCTAAACTTTGTCTTCATCTTACAAAGTCTACAGGACAGGAATAGGGATCAAATTTCAAGATTTTGGTTTAAGTTTCAATTCAAGAAATGACAAAATTGTGAAGGTTGGAATGGATTTTAATGTATCACTTGGGTTTCAGAATTTGCAGTTGCAAACTGATAACCCCAAAGCATAGAATTATTCATTGGTCTTTGTTGACACTATGGTTGTTAAGGATAAAGTCCCTAGAAATGCAACTAGGGTTAGCTCCATAGTATACACTGATGTTGCATACTCATTTTAATGACGATGATGAAGACGAGCAAGTGAAAAAAAACTAAGGCTAAATTAAATGGAGGAGAATTAGGGAGCTCCAAGGAAACCTTATGATCTGATAATTAGGAGATGACTAAGGAAGAGTAGCACTGACAATACCAAGAAGAACTTCAAAGGAAAAAGAATGAGGAGATTGCAAGAAGATTGGTTGCAGGGATCATTGGTATAGGAGATGGACATGGCTCTTCCAAGCCATCCACTGAGATGGTTTCCTACAAAAATGTGGATGATATCCCCAATTATAGAGAGCCCATGATTCAGGTTGATACAAAAAATGATGTTGTTCTAGTACCCATATATGGAATTGGTCACTCCCACAAAAGGATATGAAAATCACAGTAAAACCTTTCCTGGGAATTGGACATTCCAACAGGTGACTAATATCTCTCTATGGACGTTCATTTACTTGTCAAACCAGGGGACATATACTTTAAATGGTGCAACACAATATATGCACTAAGAACTAGTTTCAGTCAAAGCTTAACATAAATAAATACTTGAAAGGAATTCTATCTACACTACAGGAAGATAATGCAAAGTTTTTTTAACTCAACCATGATTTGATTAAAATAGAAACCATAATAGCTACGACTAAAACACAAACTGTGAACTAGCCTTATGCTGCAGGAATAGGCATAGGAATGGACTCCCTATGCTACATGAGCAATACAAGACTGAGTTTGTATAAAAACTTCAAAGATGAAAGCTAACTGATGATCAATAGAAAAGAACAACTACTAACTAGCTACAGATACTTACTAAGTGGGCCCCCTTAGCAAGCATCTACTGATTACGCAGGTGCTGAACTCAGAACTTCATCAAACTTTATTCATGAAAACATAATGGTATACATTGTTTTGTTGATATAGAAACTAACAATAAACTCTTTCTCTTGTCAAACAGATTCTACTTTTCATTATCATACTGACTCTTACATGGTATCTGCTATATCTCTATCACTATGCTTCTATCTTACTCTAACTATCCTCTCCTTTTCACTCGCGCAGGAGGAGTACTTTATTTAAAATCAGGAGAGCAACTAACTAACTAACCCTATCAAAGAAAGACGTGGAAGTAAAGTGTATCCCATAATCAAGGAACAAACTTCATAAATGAATTTATGCGTTCAACCCGATCTGGAGAGAATCTAGTGCTCCACTCTTTCTACATTGACTATTATTAAAAATCTTTCCCAACGGTTTCGGTCAAAGAGTCTTCACCAGAGCTTCCTCGAAGTTGTCCAGGAAATAGACTTTACTGCAAGGCCGAGATCGGCTATGCTTGACTCGATCATACTTCTTCAACAACTTGCGAAACACAAGGTAACATATGTGAAAGAAAAGGCACATGGCACATACACAATATCCGTTCATTAATCACATATTTAAATTTATTTCATCATTCAAAACTACATGCGATATACCAGTCATTTAGGGAGTCAACGGGGTAATAAATGTAGTCAAGTCAACACAATAAGCTGCAGGAATATGAAAATGTTTTGCTATAGGATATCCCCATAAAAGGTTTCAAAAGAGTTTTAAACAACCACGAATAACAAAAGTAAAGGCATTAAAAGTTCATAATAATATCCAAACTATGAGCACATTTTGGGCTCATCAGGCATCATGGTTCCATTTCATGTAGCCACCATCAAGAGTGTTACAATCCAAAAGGATGGAGGGAGTTCTTATATAAGGATAATTTTCAATGTTCCAAGTATCAACTTTAATGCCAACTACATGCCAACATTGAAATTCCCTAGTAGTATTTATGTTGAGTAAATTTCCTTTAGATCCAGGGATTAAAAGCACATCAACCATGTGGTACAAATGATTAAATCACATAGAAAATTTGTAGCAATGAAAGAGTCTAAAAAGGTAGACAGAGTAATAGTGGTGACTCAAGAGAAACTTTAGGTTTTGAAAAAAAATCCAATTAGGCTGGAACACTGTGGATCAGGCCAACATTTGGTGGAAGAGGAAGAAAGATGACTGGAACTCTGGAGGCCCACCATAATGGATTTTGGTATTCAACCATGAGAGTAGAAGAAAGAGATGATATCATGTACCAAAACATTAAGCATGCATTCTTCCAGCCAACGAACAAGGAGATGATTACTTTGCTTCATTTTAATTTGCATAACCATATCATGGTGGGAACAAAGACTACCAAGGATATCTAGTTTTATGTGGAGGTAATGGATGTGGTCCAAACTTTAGGAGGTGAAAGAAGGTCAATGTATGATCTTGATGAAATTGACGAAGAACAATAAGAGAGGGACAAGAAAAATAAAATCAATGCAAAGTTTCAAGGATTTTTCAAGCAAGTAAGAGAGCTACAGGAGTAGCCTCATCTAAAATATTTTGAACTAGAGTTTGATATACCACTTAGAGAGCTTGGTTTTCATGGAGTTCCTTTCAAAGCCTCTGCTTTTATTGTTCCTATGATAAACTGTTTGGTAAAGTTGATGGAATTACCTTTCTTAGTAATCATTATTAGTGAGATTGATATTGTTAACCTTAAGATAGTAGGACTTTGAAAAAAGGCATTTCATATTGCTATTGTTTTCAAAGACTTCAAGAAGGATGTACTCTGCATTGACACAATTCCTCAATCTTCACTTGATGGAATCAAGGAATGGTTGTACTCCATGGATATAAATTATTATGACAACAAAATGAACTTGAACTGGCAGCCAATTTTGAAGACTTACTAATGATTCAAATAAATTTATTAAAGATGGTGGATGGGAATTTTTGAATATGGAAGCTAGTGTTTCTGATTTAGATAATTCAGAAGAGTCAAATCAAGGATATGAACCCTTTGATGTAGAAGAGGAATCAAAATAAGATTTCATGTAGCCACCATCAAGAGTGTTACAAGCGAACAAGATGGAGGGAATTCTTATATAGGGATAATTTTCAATTTTCTATGTATCAGCTTTAATGCCAACTACATGCCAACATTAAAATTCCCTAGCAATATTTATGTTAAGGAAATTTCCTTTAGATCTAAGAATTCAAAGCACATCAACCATGTGGTACAAATGATTAAATCCCACAGACAATCTGTAGCAATGAAAGAATCTGAAAAGGTAGAGATATCTACAGTGGTGACTTAGGAGAAACTTCAGCATTCAAAAACAAATCCAATTAGGCTGGTAGACTTGTGGATCAGGCCAACATTTGGTGGAAGAGGAAGAAAGATGATTGGAACTCTGGAGGCCCACCATATCCTACAACCTTTCACACTTCCAAGATACTAGAGACTGAAGCAACTTTGGAATTAAGCTTATCAGCTAAACATACATGTTGAATATGTTCATTGGTCAGAATGAGGCAACACTAGAACTAATTTTAGGCCTACAATAAAATTATGTGCAAATGAAAAAGGTATCATTTGGATATGTTCATTTTCCAAATTTTTAAGAAATTTTTCTCTTAGTCTTGATCTTTTTATAGTGAAGCTTTGAGGAAACAACCACCTATTCTTTCAATGTAATATTCACCACATTTCTTATGATTCAATAGGTTGAGAAGAATCCCATGAAATTTTATTTCTCTTGAATCTCAATTCTTGATAAGATCACAGCTTGTGAAGTGACAATAAATACAATACCATTCTTGAATTTGAATCCACAAAATGGTTTCAGTAAATAACTTAGTAAGACATATAAACACCAAAACACAAAATTAAAACTTTGAAATCTAACTCAATCCAGAAAATAATAAAAGGGGTCGAGAATGACCACAGTAAAAAAAAAATCCATATGAAAGTATACACATGAATAAAACATAGATACCCAATGATAAAAAAGAGAAGGGAAACTCGCATGAAACATAGACATATAGTAGAGAGAAACTACATAAATTATGCTATTATAGAAAAGGGTATGTGCAAGATCATCATGGAAAATACATGCCCTTAAGTGGCAAAAAATTCAGAAAAATCAGAGTTAGACAACTTGACGTAAAAATTTGAATAAGTTATCTCTATTATTTCAAAAATATGTAAGAATAGAATCAGATCAAATTGAATGTAGTTTCTAAACTACTAGGTTTTTTTAAATCTATTTGGTGAAAATTTGAAATTTCAATGTAGTAGTACTTAAATTTTAGTGAAAATAAGAAGTAGGTGTCTTTCCGACCATCCTAACCACAATAAAATGATAATATTTTCTTATAATATTTTAGATATAAGTAGAGGACTCATGTCCCAATGTGATGCATATTTTTTTATAATTTTTTTCCAAGTAAATAATTAATTGTGAATTTTTTATTACAAATTTTAAAAAATATAAAAAATCATATGTCTAACCACCTTAAATTAGTCAAAACTTCATGAAATTTATTTATTTTTAATCCTATAGTATGTGAAGCATAGAATGTGATGCATGTTTCAGATTCAAAAAATATGATACCGTTTGAAAGTTATAGATGTTTTTCAATCAACCTATCAATTAGGACTTTAGTCGTAATTCAAATAGAAAATGAATAATAATTATTTATTAAATTCAAAGTAAAGCATAAGTTATATTGGTGGAAAGTTGAGAATCTCCTTTAAAAATCCTTTTCATTTCATCAATTTTGGGTAAAAAATAATTCGTCGGCCACATACCCTACACATACCCATCATATTGCCACTTTTTGGCCCATCATGATCTTGCACATACCCAAAATCAATGCAATATGATATGATGATCCAAAACTTGGGCCTGGTTTCCCTTATTATACGAAAAGCAACAAGTTATAGGACCATTCATGAAAAGTTCTTTATTTTCCTAATGCTAACTAATTATGATGTGTTTAACATAAGAAAATTAACTTAATGAAACAATAGTAGCCAACAACACTTTCTCTATTAGTCATCATAGAGAACCCATGAATTCTTAGGATTGTTGATAATAATAGGTCTCTTTTCATGAGGGTATAGTGACCAAATCAACAATGTACATTCATCTAGGCTATAACCTAATCTTGAATACATTTTATCACTAGCTTCTTCAGTTAGATGTAGTATTTTATCTGATCTCTTCTTGAAGCTATCAAACACTATAGCAGAACTAATATCCCAACCAGGAAAAAGAAAGATGCCAACTTCTTGAAGTAGTTCTCTTCCTCTCTCATGGTTCATGGATCCTAGCTCCTTATCTACTTCATTCCTTAAATCTTCTAAGGAAATTGCCTCTTGGTCAGGAGTGAAATCCTTCATTATTTTCCTCACTATTCTATCATTGTGCTCATAAAAAAATGACTTGAATTCTGAAGTTTTGACAAAATCACTACCTAAAACAAATTCTTGTTTGGACCTAACTCTTACATCATTAGGAATTTCATTCAATATTTCAAACTTGACAATGTTTTTTCTTTGGGTGGCTCATATTTTGTGAAAACTGGTGCACTTATCTGTTCAATTTAATCTTCCTCCACATAACTATCTTCTTCGTCCCTTTCTCCACTTATGTCAGTATCAATAGAAAAAATGACTTTTGGAGTGGGTTGTGAGGATTTGTAACTGAGGGGTTCCATCTCCTCAACATGCATTCTAGAGCTAGTTTTAACATGTGCCTCGATGATCATAGAAGGCACATATCTGGTTAATTATTCTTCATTATTGATCAATTTTCCAACCCTTTCTAGATGATCGTGTATATGGTTGAATTCCCTTATATATGAAGGATTATTTTTCATTTTCCAATCCTTAGCTATCATGACCTTATTGTATTTGGAGATCCTTTGTTTTGTTACAATTTCATCAAAATTATTGATTAGATCATCCATAGAGAATTGATACACATACCCAGATAGCCCTTGTGACAACCTTTATCTATTGATATTTTTTTCCAAATCAAAGCTCTTTCTTTTATTTCCCAATGGCAGACTATAATGTGCCAATTTCTTGTCAATCTCCTCATACACTTCACTAGAGAAAACTGTAAAGTCCTCAAGGCATAGTGTACATGTCATAATTGACTACTTGTGCCCCTTAAGATGCTTAGCATCTAATTTAGATAATTGCCTTATAATTTCCAAATAATATACTCTATCTGGAACAGTCTTTAGTAACAAGTATGGAGCTCCTTCAAACCCGTATGCTCTAATTATAGTGTAGTCAAAATAAGTATACCAATCTCCCCAATTGTGGTTCACTTTCCTTCTCAGATCCTTTTTTCCTTATGTCTAAGGAACCTTTGTACCTTAGGAGACAAGTTATGATCACATGGATATCCTAACAATTTCAGCAAGGGTTTAACAAAATATTCTTCAGAATAAAGATAATGGGATCTTTCACATCTACTATCCCATATTGATGCTCACATCTGAATTGGTTTAAAGTTTTCATCCTCATCTGTGTCTCTTATCCTTATCTCCTCTCCCCAAAACCCTATAGTTTTTCTTTCATACAAAAGCATGTGCATGAACAAAGAATAATGCTTGAAATTAATATATTCACTATTGTTTTTAATTTTCTTCAATCCTTGATTTAAAACATAGGCTAGGTAGCTAGCATAATATGTCATATCTTTTCTCCATGAACATAATCCTCATCCTTCTCAGGTCCTAGGCACTATTGGTTTAGAGGAAGGTGCTCTAGCATTTGTACCAAGCAATGAAGAGTTTGAGCCGTTACCAGTTGAAAATGTTGTTTCAAAAAAAAATGTTGCAATTTCTTTACATGGACATCAATTTGTAGAGAGAAATGTTGTTTGACCTTTACTTGGACAACGGTTTGTAGAGGGAAATGTTGCCAGTTCTTCAATTAGTTATGTGGCCCAAGGGCACATTTTCTTCAAGCCAAAAGTAATGGAAAAGATCCCTAGCTTGGTTTTGACTTCTTTGCTTAGGAAAGGTGTCTGCAAGAGATATCAGAAGGCCAAGATGAGAATTTAGTCCATGGGGAAGATTGCATGAAGGAATAGATATTTGACATTTACATGTTTCCAATTTTTGGTTGCAATGTTCACTTTGCTTTGTTCTTCTACTAGCTTGTTTTCTGATATAGTAAAACTATGAAGTTGATAGAAGTTATATGTAAGACTTATTATGATGCATTGTATATCAACTAATTAGTATGTATTTTGGATGATGGTACATGGATAGGTTGAAATTTTAGAGATGATATGGGAATCTAGCCTATTTTGATGATATATATGTACTTCTCTTTTATAAATATAATATAATATATATAAGCCCCTATGCCTTTTACTGGAAAAAAAAAAGATTCACTAGGTAGCTAGCATAATCAAATGATCTTATGTCTCTTCTTTGCACATCTACTACCAACACCATCGAGGCTAATGAAATAAGAGGTGGGACCTCCACTCCCAATACTTTTCCTACAATATAGTATGTGTATTGAAAGTATTTCTCAAACAGTTCCTCATGAAAGGGAGGATGCTCATTGTGAGAAATTTTGTTGTTGATTTCCATCTTCTCTGGGAATGTGTAGGGGAAACTTCCATATTTTGTAACTAGTATCCATGTGGTGGTATTTCGTTATTAGGTCCTTCACTGTGAATGAAAGGAGCATACTGCAATCTAATTGGAAAACAATAGAAACAAAGTCTTTGGAGATGATAATGAACTCAGACCCATCATGTAGCTGAATTGATCATCTTCTAGGGTTATATTTGTTAGCTATTGCTTTGATCAATACCATGTTGATAAATACATTAGGCACAACTAGTTTTCCTAGGTTCATTCTCCAAGGATTACACACGGGTTGGAACCTATACTATTTTTTGTATTGATACATGAATAATTCATACCCTCTTTGTGGTTTTCATACATCCCCTAGGTCTTTGTGTTTATCCCATAGTTTTCCCATGGAAGGATTTAACTGTACACTCCTCTTAGGCCTCGGCCCTAACCCAAGCCACTGGTCTATTAAATCTTGATTAAAGAGTTTGGCCTCTATTTTTTTCTTTTTAGTCTTTGGTGTCCCAAACCTTTCCTCCATTGTTGTGAGAACCCTAGCTTCTTCTTATAGTTTTTTTAATTTCTGAAAACCCTTATAACTAGGATCAGTATACTTACTTGCATCAACTTTCTTCTGTCGACCTTCCTTTTCTCTACTCCCGCTTCCTATGAGCTTCTTCAAATTTTATGACAAAAATATGATCAATTTGAGGTATATTTTTCTTAGCTATGGTTCCATTTGCTCTCAATCTTTTCATTAGGGAGAAAATTTAATTTGAATATCTCCTTGATATCTTAGGTTGTCAAATCACTCAAAAGCAATCATTATCGTTGTATCGGTGGAACTATGATTTTACTCTGGCTGATATCCTTACTTCCCATGGAAGAAAATGCATGTCATTTTTTTTCCTACAGGGCATCAGCAAGATATTAGATGATGTCTCACTGATACCCCTTAGTCTCTCTTATATTGTATCTTAGGCGTGTAATTAATCACTTATGACATTCTTTGTGTTATCGGCTCATCTAGGAAACTTTGTTTATATTCTTCCAATAGAAACCATTCCTCCGGATACCCTTTTATTCTATTAGTTCATCGTTGTATTGGGGAAACCATGCTTTTTATCAACTCGATAGGTTTGTATCTCATCGATACCAATATGTACTTTATTAATAACTATCTTCCTCATGTCGTTGTATCGGTCCATCAATTCCAACATGTCATCTTTCTGTGATATACTTTGGTGTCTTTGATATGCTTTGCTCGAGCTATCAAGGAGACAACAAGATGTGTTCTGGTGATATTTGTTTCTTACTTTGATGAATCAAACCTTGTTAGCTTTCTATTCCCCATTGACTTGCTCATTCGGTCACCAGTCACTTAAGTCATGACTTAAGTCATTAGCAACATATCTTAACTAACACCGTTGCATAGGTTTGTCAGTCACTCAGTGTTTTATTGCCCCATTTAATCTTTCATAAGTTATTATTTTTTAGTTGATTGTGACATCCACCGCATGGGTTATAATCTCAAGCTAACCTAGTAATGACCTCACTTTTAAAACTATCATTAATTGCATGTGCAGAAATCATGCCCATCTAATTTGAAGGTCGCATCTTAGTCGTTGCTCGCAAACCTCATGGGATTTGAATATTGATCTCTGAAATGATGCGAGGTTGGCAAATATTTGAGACTTCTGCACCTACAGTGTTGAAGGTGAATCTTTGTCATATATCGCACATGCCTCACATGACTTATAGAAGTACTCTCCAAAATATTACGAGGTCTATGAATGATGGACACGTGGACTATTTCATTCTCTTGGGAAAGGAGGTGGAGCCCATGGGAGATGATGATATGGTCTCCAATCGGCATGTTTTCATTGGTCTATGAGATAATGAATAGAGAAAAATAAAATTAAAACCATGTTGACTTAATCTCAACCATTCTATATGCCATCCTAGAAAGAGATCGATGGCTACTATTCAAAATTGGATGCATGAATAATTGAACCATTTGCTTCACATGAGCAAGCAATAATGGTGGATAGGACACCCACAACCACTATTTTTTTTAAATTCATGCACATGTATGTTCAAATTATTTTCCTCACACAATTTAGGATTGCAAGTAAATTCAAAGCCTTTAGGGGATCGTGTGAAGTATTTCAAGCTAAAACTCAAAAAAATTAGGTTTCCTGTGAATGAAAAAGATGCAAGTCAAATTACAAGATTTATCTTTTAAAAAATGTTGATTTAAGGTAGGTTTTTGCTTCTTTCTTTCAAATTGGATTAGCTTGCATGTTTTAATTTCTTTGTTTTTCTTTAAAATTGTGCATAAGTGTGGTCTTTTGTTGTGATTCAAAATTTGTATATCTAATTTGCACTAGTTGTTAATAAAGTACTAGGTATTGATCTATCCTGCATTGATACCCTGGCCTACTTTGACCTACCTAATTTTCCATGGCTCCTAAAGCCCAAGGGTCTAGTTCTAAAACCCCAACTACGTTACTCTCTCAGGATATTGTTGTCCAGCTCAAACCCTCAAAAAGTAAGAAATCTTAGTGGTAGGTAATATTTTATGGTCCTAAGATTTATGATGGGTTGTTGGATAAGAAACATTATATCAAGGATGTTGAAACACCTTTCATTGAATGGAATATGCTCAAGAATTGGTTTGGAAATAGAAATTGTGGAGTTCCCACTTGCAATACCCAAAGATTAGACATGGGAAAACTTGTGGTCCCAAATGTCTATATGGATGTGGACTTGCAAAAAGAAATTGTAGCAAGGTATGACCCCATTTCTAGGGTAATTAGGGCATTTGATGGTGATGAGATGGTTAGGATTACTAGAGAAGAAATTTATGAAGTCTTTGACTTGTATAAGTGGAATGAATACATGATCCCTAATGAACTCGATGTTTTTTAGGAAAGAGTATGAAAATACAAAGGTCTTGTTCATAACCGCAATGTTGCAAATACATACTGCTACCACATGATATGGAAAAAATAAGAGACAAATAAATATTGGAAAAGATGAGAGGGAACCTTTCCCTATGAAATAATTTTCTAGCTACTTTAAGAAGACCTTCTATTCCTTATGCCAAAAGAATATATGTACATTGTAGGACATATCTAGCATGGAGCTTTCAATGTGGTCTATGATTTTGCTACTTACTTGGCAGAGCATATGCATAAGGATTTGGTTTCTATTAAGGAAGGAAATAATTGGGTTAAATTCTGGTGGTACTCCCTATTAATGCATATGTTTCTATACAAGGGAAGGAAATACTTTGGGAGAGATATGTCATTAAAGACAAAAGAGGATGGTCTTGAGCTGTCAGTTCAGTGCTGGACTAGGATTCTATATAGACACGGTAAATATTTTGATTATGTGGTCTTCCACAATTTTTTTTCCTCCAGGTTGAGGAGATCCTTGATTCATGATCCACCAAGGATCCTGAAGGAGATTCGTGATTTCCTAAGACCTATGGACATGAGGCCTAAATTATAGATAACTCATAATTGGGGAGATAACATTCCCTATCAAAATACAACTATACTCAGGGTATATGGGGCACCTATAAATCCTTATGTGCTACCAAGGGATGTATCTTTAAGGATTGGATTTATTGAAATAATGAGAAAACTAGGAGCTGCACAAATGGCACGTCTTCCAAAAAATTAGAAGAAGGGGTCTTTCTTCCCTAAATGGATAGCCTTTGCAGATTTTGTGATGGTTAAGGGAGGTGGAAATCTTTTTTTGAGATCTTGGAACCCTATGACTTGAGGATAGTTCACCTTAGAAACCATGACCTTCAGGGTTTCATTGTTGTAGTAAAGGAAAGGATAAGGACTAGTGTATTTGTGCATAACTTGTACTACCCTGAAGATGTTATTAGGAATATTTTGGATTTCAAGGTGTAAGAGGAAAAGAAGGCCATGTATCTTGCCTTCAAAAATATGGTCGAGAATTCCATGAAGTCTGATCCTATATATGACCCTTTGCCAAATATCATGGGAGAATGGGGAAGAGTACAATATGTTTTGGCAAACTTTGAAAGTGTTGTGGGTGTATAAGGGAAAGAACAATTGAGGGTAAGGGGGAGTCATTGGTAGTAGAAGAGGAGCCATTTTCACATGATGAGGAAAGACCTTCCTCTGAGCCTACAAAAAAGATTAGAATATATTATAGGAGGAAGAAAATTGTTAGGAAACAACAGTTATTTCCAACCCCTACTACCTTAGAAGGGTCAAAGGTAGCTTCTCTAGCTAAGGTAGTTCAATCACCTCCTAGAAAGGCTCTTCCTATTGTTATTGAGATTGATTCACCCCCAAAAGGCCCTTGTCCATCAGAGCAACCACCGTACAAGAAGAAAAAAGTTGAGGTGAGCACAATTTTTTACTACCCAGACACCATGGAAGAAGAAATAATCACTCCTGAGGAGATGCAACAAGGAATTACTTCTCCTCCAAAGGAAGTTGTAGCAAATACTACAGAAAGCAGCCTCAGATTGGGAAAAGGGGAGTTGAGTGGGACAATCTCCTTGGATGACTTGAGACATGAAGCTTGTGAGGAATTTATGGAGGATGACACTTTTATTAAAACAAGAGCATTCTGAGATTTTGCTTGGAGGGTTAAGCTTCCAATTTATACTAAGAATGTAGCCAAGGAGAGGAGTTTACATCCTCAACTCCCTAAGAATGTTATCGAAGCAAATGTAATGAAATCCATGAAGAATAATTTCAAAGTATTATAGTTGAGGAAGGAAGGGTACTTGTGCAAAAAAGTGGAGTTTTGTTATTTCCCAAATGGGACATTGTTGATGTTGTTGTATTGGACACCATAAAAAGAGATGAAAGGCCATTATATCAAACTAAAGAAGAATGTAGGTTGGCTATCAATGGATCAACATTTAGGGAAGAATTGGATGCCTTGGCCATTTGGTCATTGTCTATGAGATCTAGGAAACTAGTTGTGCCAGAACCAACTGACTTTAGTGGACAATTGGTTATAATAAGAGTTGCTAACACTCCAGTTCTAGAGGTAGTAGAAGGGTATGTGCAGGATCATGATGGGCCAAAAAGTGGCAATATGATGGGTATGTGGCTGATGACTTTTTTTTAATCCAAAATTGATGAAACAAAATAGGTTTTTGAAGGAGATTCTTAGTTTTCCACCAATATAAATTATTCTTTACTTTCAATTTAATAAGTAATTATTATTCATTTTCTATTCAAATTATGACTAAAGTCCTGATTGATAGGCTGATTGAAAAACATATATAGATTTCAAACAATATCACATTTTTTCAATCCAAAACATTTATCACATTCTATGTTTCACATACTATAGGATTAAAAAAAGAAAAATTGAATTTCATGAAGTTTTGACCAAGTTAAGGTGGACATACAGTTTTTATATTTTTAAAAGTTGTAATAAAAAATCATAATTAATTATTTACTTGGAAAAATTACAAAAATATGCATCACATTGGTACATGAGTCATCTACTTATATCTAAAATATTATTAAAAAGTATTATCATTTTATTGTGGTTAGGGTGGTCAGACAAACACCTACTTCTTATTTTTCCTTGAAATTTAAATACTACTGCATTGAAATTTCAAATTTTCACCAAATAGATTTTATTTTTTAAAAAACAAAACTAGTATTTCAGAAACTAAATTCAATTTGCTAAAGAGTATATTCTTACGTATTTTTGAAATAATATAGATAAATTATTCAATTTTTTATGTCAAGTTGTCTAACTCTAATTTTTCTAAATTTTTTGCCACTTAAGGGCCTGTTTTTTCCATGATGATCCTGCACATACCCATAAATGACGGTGAATGTTGCAAAGTTTTCCAAAGCAACTATAGAAATTCTTACTACTAAAAGGGATTCATTCAGAGGATAGTATAATGATATTTTGGTTGAATATGATAAGATTCAACATAGAATTTTTGAGCTGGAAACAAAGCTAGCACTTTGGAAAGGACATGTCGAGATGTTGAAGTCTCAAGGACAAACTAGTTCAAGCCAAACTGCATCGACCATTCCAGTAGAAAATTCCCAGCCCTCTCCTTTGTCAGAATAGACCATGACCATAATACCATACAACTTGGGAAAGGAACCACATGCAACTGATGAGCTTACAAGGGAGAAAATACTTCAACAAGTTGAGGTACATAAAAAATTGCTTCAGCAAACTCAAAATACAATGTATTAGAACAATGCTCATATTGTTCATATAGTACTCAAACATATGAATAAGAGGATTCAAAGAAAATTAAATATTGTTCATGCAAATCACTCTTCAATGTTACAAGAAATAAGATTATACCAGAGTGATAGGGATATAGCTATCCCAATCTTGGATAAGTGGATTCCAAGGGTTGGTGATTTGAAATTCATGGTGGTGGGGGCTAAACAGAAGGAAGATAAATACCCCAGAGTGATCCCAATCTACAAATATGTTGATAGAATTAAGGAACAAAAGCTATATGGATATGCCACTCCATTGGAGCAGAGGATTAGAGAATTAAAGGCTAAGTATGACGAGGAAGAGTTGAGATTACTATCTGATATCCAACATACATACAATGAGGTAAAGCCTCTACAGGTGTTGAAGGACCAAATGGATACCACTATTGCCTCATAAGCAGTTATGATTTGTGAACATATTGATATTGCTATATTGAAGGATTCTTTAGAGAAATTGTCTTTCATTATCAGTTTCTTAGAGGATTTTGATAACGATTCAACTTCAATGAAAGTGAAATATGCTCCATATAGAACAAAGATGGATGAAATCATTAATTTCAATTGGCCATCTAAAGATGCATATGAACAACGAAAAAATATTTTTATTGATGAATTGGATTTATGAGCACAAAGGCAAAGTACACATACATTTGGTCAAGTATAATATAGGTCTGGCCTAAGAAATTGAAATGCATAGAGTATGTGTCTCTTATAGAAAACACCACAAGTAGAGATTGATCACTGATAATTTGAATGCTAATTTGGGTCAACCTTTCTTTCTCTTTCATATTTTTCCTTTAGCTCAAGGAAAAAATATGTTACAATGGTTAGAAGATTCTTCTTTCCAACACAATTCCTTCTAGAAGGTGGTTCCATTTTCTTCATCGAATGGAAATATTTCATCTCACCTTTTCCCTCCATTTTGAAGATGTAAATATAATTGCAAAAGGGAATGTGTTTATTCTGGTCCAATGAGAGGGTGACATGTGTACAACCTAGCTTGAGGCTTTTTTTGATCCCTTATTCTATAAAAGGGAATTCAAAGCCAATTGTACAAGTCTTTTGTTGAATTTTGGAGCCAAGTATGCAAGTAGAAAGCTCAAAGAAAATGCATTTTGAGTTGATGTCTTAGGTTTTGAGTTAATCTAGCCAATTTTATCAATTTTATGGTTTTTGAACATGTCTGAGTTAAATATGTAAGTATCATGAGGTCATTGTCTCTCTATTCATACATTTTATACAAATTATTAATGAGAATGCTATCAAAGATCTTTTCATTAATGTTCATTGTTGTCTAACTTTATGTGTTAGAGTAAAGACAAGGTCTTATTCACCCTTTATGTAATATCATAAAGTTCACTCTTGTTAGCTTGATTGCTACAATGATTTACACATCTTTTAGCAAGTTTTGATAATCAAATTAACTATTAAGACTATTCAAGCCATATACAAAAAATTCATACTTGATCAAAATACTACAAAGAACATATACACTACTATATATCCACATCCATTATAACAATACAAGGTTACATCTAAGAACTTCAGTAAATACTAATAGTTACCATTAAATTATATCAACCTTCCTTCCTTGACCCCAAGGAAAAAAGAAGAATGCCCCCCTAAAATGGTTCCCCACTCCTTCCTTTTCTCCCTCATATCTCTTAAAACCAAGCACATTAAATACTAGTACTTCCCAAAGTTGTTATGGCAGAGGATCTAGTTAATGCCTACTGCCAATGATGGCTCCTTCTCAACAAAAAAAATGTGCATATTAAAATTTCAATGTCCACTATTATATTTCACTTAGGAGACCACCTGAAAAATTGATGATAACTACATCCACATGATCATCAAGAATGAAAAGTTACCTATGAATAAAAATCCACTTGAGTCAAAAATACAAGAAGACCAATAGAAACCAAACACAACAAATAGAGTACAATTGTAACTGTTTGTCTCAAGTATCACTCTATAACCTCTTCAAAGATTATTGAAACTCAACATAAGAAATGAAAATTGATATATTAACACAACAATATCTAACTAAGTTATTGAAAGTCAACTATTAATAACTCATTCTTCATATAGATTACAAAATCGACCCACTTTTTTCTTTGTAACATTTCCTTTTCAAATTTCTTTTGATGCTAGCCATATTTCTCCTCTTGTCAAAACATCACACAAAGACTAGTTAAACTAATTAATATGCAATCATTTACGTTTTCCTAGGAAATAAAAAAATAATCATTTAACATACTTAGAAATGTACAGATCAAGGCATGTAAACCTTTCTGGCCACTACGATGCATGACATGGAGTTTGTTAAGCCTAGCCTTGGAGACCGTGTTCTGAAACATATACTAATTCAATTTAACTATGCACAAATAAAATTTAAAAATTATTTAATAAATTTGATATAATCTTATGAGAAAATTCAAATACCTGCATACCCTCCTCACAAGACTTCCTCTGTGCATCGAACCTCTCATATGCTTTTACAAGTTCTTTCCATACTTTCACACTCACATCAATTGGCCTTTTTTTGAGCCTTAGCTTGGGAGGGAATTTTCTTATCTTCTTTGTTTGGTTGCACTAAAATCTCATGCAATTTTGAGACATTTGTAGCTTTATCTTCTATACAGACTAACCTATGCCAAATTTAGTCTCCATGTCATGGATAACTACTTTTTGCAGGTGTATGGGCATCTTTGAGAATGGAAAATGTGGATGGTCTTTGAACTGTTGAAGGCATGATTCCTTCAACCTATTCACAATTTTTTTTCCACCATCTATCATTTGGAATTCCCCTTCAACCACATTGTATTCTATCTTGGTATCATAGCTACCAATGCAAGATGGAAAACATGGCGTGGTGGAAGAATTATGTGTTGCAAGAGTGGTTGGGACATTGGAAATCTCTACTCCTTGTTCCACATTCCTAGAGTTTACTGTTATTGATTTCCTCCTAGATCTTTTGCTTGATCCAAGACTAGTTGGGGAATCAATTGATTCCCTTTGACATGGTTCATTTGGTTGCAATGTTTCAGGTGCTTTACTAGATCATTTTTCTATGTATCTAGCAAGTATTGTAAAGTCCACACCATCCAATTTTTTCACTGCCTCTACCCTGAATATGGAAGCCAATGCCTCTTTATCTTTGTTAGTCTCATGTCCATATATATATATATATAATTTCTTCTTTTAATAATAGAAATAAAAAACTAAAAACTTAAAATCAAAGAAACAATGGAAACATTTACAAATCTATAAATTGACAATGAATTACCTCATTGTGGCCAAAGTTTTCTCCCTTTTCTCCCTTCCCTCTATTGCTTGACATTTTGAGGTGAACTCAAGGAAAACGAAGTACACACTACTAGGTATGAAAGTACACACTATCAAGAAAAAAAATTCAGATATATTTGCAATGCAAGGAGCATTTTTATGCATAATAATGGCATTACAAACGCTGATTGAAAGTTTAATGAAGCAACATCACATGGATCAAATCCAATCAATCAAGTTTTTAAAGCAACTTCTAATTTGCATCTAAACTCCAATCAATCAACATATAAGTGGTTTTTCTAGTTTTCTTAAAAAATTCAAGGCCACATGGTGTTTCTCTCATTTTTTAAAAGGAGTGTTAAAATTTTAAACCCCAAATAATTTTTGACATTAAAAATACAAAAATAAAAATTAGTTTAAGGGTATATGACGAGGATTACAGATTATTTTATTTTCAGTATGCCTTAGCCCTAGCCAAAACCTTACTTTTTATGGTTTCCAATTATCGTTAGACAGTTTTTGTGGCACAAATGGCACAATCATTCCTAAACTATAACAAAATCATACAATTTTTGTGGCTTTGAATGCTATGGAAGTATTTATCACTTCAAATGGCATTTGGAAAAGGTTCCAATGCATGATTTTTGTATAATTTGACAAGAATGCAAACCAATGAGCACAAGATTAAAAATCCAGGTGATAAAAACAAATAACACTAGCTAAATGCAAAAGGAAAATGTTTGTAATATTTGTGAAGAATGAAAACCAACGAGTATAGGGTACCTAACCAAATTCAATTCATTTTAACACAACCTACGGGTGAAATAAACATTGAATCTGCCAATTTTCTTTATAAAAGTGTCATATATATACCTACCTAGGCTAGATGATGCCAACTACTAATGCAAATCACATATGGTACAAGGGACAAAAACAAGTCACACTAGTTAGAAGTAAAAAGAAAATGCTTACCACGCATGGCTCCAACAATCTCTTTACTCAGAAAACTTCATGAAATCTCCAGATGCAACTTTTAGGTGAAACCCTATGGTAGGTGAGAAGAGAGCTTCGAGAAAGCTTGATGGAAAAAATAACATATTTTTTCAAACTTTTGACATGTTTTCGCAGAAATTTTTATTTTTAGTTTTTGATTCATTAGTTAGTGCTATAGTCATTGTAGTTAGCACCAACTTTAGTACCAACTTTGAGCCCTAAATGTAATTTCTTTGGGGCGTAAAAAGTGGTGCAAAGTGTGCCTAATTTAGCGCCTAGCTGTGAAAAATGATGTATTTTGCATGGAAGTTGATAAATAAATACCATTATTTTAATTATTTAATTTTAAGCATTTATTTTAGTGGTGTTATTACTCTCAACTCTTTATCCTAGGCAGGTTATATTATTTATTCATCTTGATTTAATTAATTTACTTGTGATATTTATGTGAGGCATGTTTTTTTTCCTTACATAAATTCATGTCCTATTTTGTTTTTCATAGTGCGTCTTAATAAAAAGCAAGCATATTAACAAGATAATTTCAACAATATTCTCTTGGTGCATAGCTTCTATTTGACTATTTCATTGTTGTGTATTGCAAGATCTAGAGGAGGTTGTGGATAGAGGATGTGGACACTGTAGAACTACTAAATTGCATAGAGGAAAGTGGATGGAAATATCTATATGACAATGAAATTAACAGATACAATAGAGGTAAGAAGAGAAAGCAACCTCAACCAAAGGAGGAAGGTGTTTATGAAATCACAAATGCTACAACATAGAGGAGATAAAGTCATTTTTTTGTCCATGAGGCCTCTAAGGTCAAACTTATTGGTTGAAAATGCATAGGAATGGTGATTTAATTTTATTCTATGATCAAGGGAAAATTTTGAAAATTAGGATGGCAAAAACATGATATCAATATGTCAAATATATGACTAAAGTGAGGTTTTCTATTGGATAGCATATTCATTGAAGAGATATAATTGGTGTACTAAAAATTGTTTACTATGTTGTGTATTATAGGAGCCTGACGAAGCCATGGCAATAGATCATGTCATATCAAATGAGGACACAACGGATGAAGTAGGACATCAAGTACTCAAATTTTGACATAACTTAGGAAAAAATGATCTTATGGAATTTTCTGATACATCAATCCTTTTTCACAATATTATTGAAATTTATAATGTATTATCCAATCTTGACATAAATTAATCCATGTTGATTATTTTAAATGGAGATTGGATCAAATGCAGAGCCTAAACATTCAACTAGCAAAAGAAAAAGATATGTATGTGGATGTGAAATTGTTAAATCATGTAGAGGATAGTGGGTGGAAGAGGATATGACAATGGATCCTACAAACACAACAAATGATTGCACTGAACAAGAGGTTGGTCAAGACTATAGTACATGGGATGAATACTTTGAGAAAATTTTTGTTTGTGGATGTTCTATGTGTTGTGGAAAGAAACAATTCAAATGAGCAATTATACAAAGACATTACATATACAATGATCTTATAGTCTATAGTATGCCTCCCACAATCGATTCAAATCCAATAGGAATTGTAATAAGAAATTTTCCAATTTGATATCAATAACATGTATACTTTGTTTAAACATTGTTTTATATTATTTAAATAACTAATTTTTTTCTTAATGGATACTTGCAAGATAAAGTTCTTGGTTTAAATTTTCCTAGATAACTGACTTCCAGCCTAGAGGGAAATGATCATTTATCATATGATACATCTAACAAAAATATGTGCTAATATACTAGCTCAGAAGATGAGGAATTCATGAAAACAAGTAGGGTATGTGCAGGATCATGATGGGCCAAAAAGTGGCAATATGATGGGTATGTGGCTGACGACATTTTTTTTACCCAAAATTGATGAAGCAAAAAGGGTTTTTAAAGGAGATTCTCAACTTTCCACTAATATAAATTATGCTTTACTTTGAATTTATTAAGTAATTATTATTCATTTTCTATTTAAATTATGACTAAAGTCCTGATTGATAGGCTGATTGAAAAATATCTATAACTTTCAAATGATATCACATTTTTTGAATTCAAAATATGTGTCACATTTTATGATTTGTATACTATAGGATTAAAAAAGAAAATTTGAATTTCATGAAGTTTTGACCAAGTTAAGGTGTTCAGACATATGAGTTTTTATATTTTTTAAAAGTTGTAATAAAAAAATCATAATTAATTATTTACTTGGAAAAAATTACAAAAAAATATGCATCACATCGAGACATGAGTCCCCTAATTATATCTAAAATATTATAAAAAATAATTATCATTTTATTGTGGTTAGGGTGGTCAGATAGACACCTACTTCTTATTTTTCCCTGAAATTTAAGGACTATTGCACTAAAATTTCAAATTTTCACCAAATAGATTTTTTTTTTTTTAAAACCTAGTATTTTAGAAACTACATTCAATTTTCTACACATTCTATTCTTACATATTTTTTAAATAATATAGATAACTTATTCAAATTTTTACATCAAATTGCCTAACTTTGAATTTTCTGAATTTTTTGCCACTTAAGGGCCTATTTTTTCCATGATGATCCTGCACATACCCAGTAACAAAAAAAGGAACCAGTTTAAAGATGCATAATTTTCTTAAAGACAAGGGGAAGGTGGACTACATACCCTATGAGAATGAATGTGATGTATATGATGACTTTCCCTTGATTTTGAGATCAATTTACAAGGAGACATTTGATTGTCAACTATATTGTGCTTGGCCTAGTGATCAAAAACTACCTAGAGTGTACGAGGTGTTTCAATTTTTTGGATACAGCTACATGATACAACCCTCCAATATTCATGGAGCGAATCTAGGCCTCTTTATTGTTGAAAATGTATACGTGGGATCTAAACATATAAACAATTCATAACAAACCACTAGGAGATTAATGCCATATTATGGTCCATCATATTATAGTGGTGAATGGAGAAGGCTAGCAAAATATAAACCTAGCATGTCAGCATATGATCTAAATCCGAATATGTATACACATTGTCTCCAATTGGAAATTGGAAAAGAAATGAATAGAGGTCATCTTATGTATATAGATGGATGTGCATACACACACAAAAATATTGCAGGATTTATAAATTGTAGTAAGGGAAGGGACCCTACTCGAAGACTAAATTGTTGAGGTTATAAATGATAGAGATGGAGATATGGAAAGAGAGATTGATAGATTGATAATGTTTGAGGCTATTATGGACCTTACTATTGGGGATGAGTTATTAATTGATTACCCCTTCTTAAAATGCACTCCAACATGAAATAAAAGGGAAGAAGAAGGTCTCCCTAAGGATGTTCTTAAGGGAAAAAAAAAAGAATAATAAATGAGTGTGGACTGATGTTTTATAAAAAATGTTGTCAAAATTATGTTTTATTTAAATTATTGTATAAAAAAGGTAGTCTATAAAATTATGTTCCATTATTCAATTGATGTATATATGTTCATACAATTTTTTATTTTTATTTTTTAACCCATATTTGATTATATTTCTTTGAAACTGATACATTTATGATTTATCAAATTGTTTCCAAACATTAAATAATGCTTTTGTTTGTTGATAGGTAGAATATGTTGATGAAACACATACTAATACTGAAGATCCAATTGGGTTATTAAGATTTGGATGAGATGATCCAAACCATCCTTTAAACAATACCAGGGTGAAAAGAGAAGGATTGAAGAAAATACTATAACTTGAGAAATTTGAAGAGCTAATGAGATCTACATACACTGATGACATGCCACCTAGCCTTAATGATGATGATCATGATATTGAAAATGAGTGCATGAAGAAGGATTGAATGAAATGCTTACAATTTCTTTGGGGATGGAAACAATGATGACAATAATGATCATATGGTTGACAGTAATGATTATAGCAGGGTTAATTACCACCAGCATAATGTTGATAACAACCTGAAAGACTCCATCAAGAAAGCATCAAAACACCCATGTTCAAATTGGGTGCAAGTAGAACCTCAAAACTGGCATGCACATTAATATTATTAGAAATCAAGTCACTATTTGGTTGGTAAGACAAAGGATTCACTACCCTACTAAAGTGAGTTGAAATCTATTTCTTACTTTGCATTATCAATTGTACATAATTCGTAAACATACATCAACTTTGTTTATATTTTTTTAAAGGGATTTTAAAACCATATATTGTATATAAATAGTCCTAGTATATATTGACATATCAAACATGTTCATCATAAGTCAAAAATTCAATTGATTTAATCTCTGGCAATCTTACAGGGCACTAAAATCTAAAATATTCCTTGGTGAGAATGTGTTTCCATCAACTTGTAGAGAGGCACTTCTATTGCTGGTTGAGTTGGGGATTGAATACAAGAAAATTAATTCAAATAAAAAAGATTTGATTTTATACATAGATGAATATCAGAATAAGGTAGAATTCCCTATATGCAAAGAGAAGAGATATCATACAGATGTACAAGGTGATATAGTTCTAAAAAAGGTTTTACGACATATGCCAATTATACCTAGGCTTCAACGAATGTTTTGTTGCAAGTCACTTGCACAATTGATGGACTAGCATGTAAATAACAAGAGTAAAGATGGATTCATGAAAATTCTAGCTAACTCCAAAGAAATGAAACACATAGAGGAAAAATGGCCAAGAAAATTCAAAGATGAACCCTGTAGTATCAGGTTTGGTCTTGAAATTTATGGAGTGTTCCCATTCTCTTTCTTGAGCTCAAATTATAGTGTCTAACTAGTTGGATTGATAGAATAAAATATTTCCCCATGTGGATGAGTGTTAGAAAGGAGCACCTTATGCTGACTCTCATTATTCTAGGAAAACATCAAGTTAAAAACATGGATGTTTATCTTGTGCTTTTTATTGATGAGATGCAACTGCTATGGAAAGGAATAAGAATGTATTACATATCATGTCCTTCATCAAATAGGTCCTTCATGTTGTATGGTGTGCTATGTTGGACTATTCATGATTTCCTAGGACTTTGTGTTTGTTCTGGTAAGATAAAATATCTACGTATTTACACTCATAATTTATTTTCATCCAAACTTTCATGCTTAGTTTTATACTTATTTTTTATGGTATTAACATTACTTTTTGAATTACAGGGCTTCAAGCAAAGGGGGTATTTTCATTTCCAAGATATGCAAAACAATTTCAAGGGCGGTATTCTAAAGATCTAGATAAATTTATTTATGCAAACAATAGGTTTTTTCTACCTCTAGATCATAGGTTTAGAAATCACATGAAGAATCAATTTGTGGAAAAGTTGAAAATAGAGGCTCTTGCATGATTATGGGTCCAGCTAATTGGCTTAAGAAGTATGAAGATGCTGAATTTAAAGCTTGGGAGGATTTTTTTGATCAAGGTGATTCAATTGAAGAACTAGAACAAGTTGTAGTTAATATGCCAAAAGGAATGAAAAGGAAATCCATATTTTATGAGCTCCCTTACTGGAAGGATCTATTAATATCTCACCTATTATATCATGTACACATCTTCAAAAATGTCCTAGATTATATATTTCAACATATATCAGGCAAAGAGAAGGACACATTGTCTTCAAGGAGAGATATTTCTCCTTCGCATATCAAAATTCATAGAAAATATTTGTGGTCAAACAGGGAAAATAAAACGTATGCAAAAGCTCCATGGATTTTTTTTAAAAAAAAGCTAGCCCAAATAAAAAATGTCATATGTTCAATAAGGACACCTACTAGTTATGGGCCATCATTGACTAAAGCTTTTACAATTGATGGACATATCACATGATTTAAAATACATGATTTTCATAATTTTATGAAGGTATTATATATCATCATTTAACATTTACTGGTAACATTGATTAAGTACTAAATATATTTTGATATTTTATCGTGTGAGAAAAAATTACTTATGACCTTTTCATAAATGTGTTTGATAGAATATCATGTCATTGGAAATTAAGGGGGATTCTTGTCTTACAGTTGACTTAAGGAATGCCATAAGTCGATTGTCAACATTTACAAGGAATGTGGTTATATGAAATGTTCATGTGTGAGAGACATAGAGATATTATAGTGCATTTTACTTTTTGACTAAAGTTTCATATTAATTTACTATTCTTATATTAGGTGGGTGACCTCCGAGGAGATCCACGAATGTGAAGTGCCAAAATGGCAGAAGGAAATTGTATAAATTGTATGTGTGTTTGAGAAGGATCTCCCTACAAGTTTCATAGATCTACAAGTCCATTTACTTATACACCTAGTTGATGACATTGAATTGGAAAGTGTCATATCGATGAGGTGGATGGTTTTCTTTGAGAGGGATATGAAAACTATTAAAATATATGTCCGAAAAAAGGGACATCTAGTGGGTTGCATGGTTGAAGGATATGTATGGAATGAAGAATTTTTCTTCTTGTGTGAATTCTTTGGTAAGGATTTTGAAGATGGACCACACTTCTAGGATGAAGAACGAGCATAAAATATTATTGATGGAAAAGAAACCACAATACATAATGGTGTTCAAGTAGAAATTAGTAAGTAAATTCAGGATCAGTGTGGTTGTTTTTCTTGCGATCATTAATTTACTTAGTAATTTATTTGTCAAATTAATAGCATGACATTTGGAGTTTGAAATAAACATGTTGAAATGTAATAGGTGTAGACAAAAGTGCTATACTCGACAAGTTCATTCTATACGACATGGACTTTATGAACAAATGGATTGATCTGTATGATAAAAATAGAGAAGTGTCAGAAGCAAGGAGATAGTTTAAGAGATTGAACCCAAGGAATACTCCATGTCCCATTGATCTACTTGGGGGGAATGGGGAAAATATTGCATAGTAAAATGGGTTACTGAACAAATTCAAATTCAAATAGAAGTTGTAGGTATAGATTTAAACATAACAGAAGATGAAATGAACATGTCTAGAGGATGTGAAAGAAAGGTATAGTTGGAATTTTACAAAATTTTGTTTCCTTATAGTTTTGACACTATTAACTATTTTAATAATTGTCATTATATTTTTTTCATTGAAATAAACGGTCTTTCATAGGCAAGGAAATATCCAACAATGTGGGCATACAGTCGACATTATCGTGTAGAAAGTGTAGATGTAAAGAGACAATCCTTCAATTGTGGGATCATGGTTGACTTCTTGGAAATCCATTTGATCAAGCTCAAAAGATAAGAATATGATTGAAGGGAATCTACAATATGTTGGGAAAATACAAGAAATTATTGAGTTGGATTACCGCACTTTTAAATGTTGTATTTTTAAGTGTAGATGGTATGAAGCATTTGAGAGGACATGAAGACATGATACCCATAGTGGATTTTTTTCTATATATTCCTCATGATTCCTACCAGAGGATAAGGAGCCTTATGTTCTACCAATTCATTGTGAGCAAGTATTTCTTTAACTCAAACAAGAAGCGGTAGTGATCATTAATGTATTAATTCATAGTTTATTGTGAATATATACATGTGTTTATTAATCAATATTTTTTTTATAACATACATCTAATATATGTATTTCATTCATGTGCATGTTATTTTCTATAAAGATATATTGGACCCAAAATGGATATTTGTCATACATTATGATCCAAGATTAAGGCATGCATTTGACGATGCATTAGTGGATACTGAGCAAAACAATGATGGTAAAGAAAATGAGAGAGAGGGATTAGAGAACATCAAATAAATTAACATCCATGATTATTTTGAAGATGGTTATGTTTAGGAACAAGAAGACAACAATCGAGAGTTAGATGATGTTGTGGAAGATACCAATATGGATGGTATAGAAAATGATGATCCAAATACATCTAGTAACAACATAGATGGTTCACACTCAAATTTCAATGATGATGAAGATGATGTAGGTTAAGATAAGGATGATGATAATATTAAATACTTGAAAGAACATATGAACATTGAAAATGATACACTGGATGACATTGTAGCAGACAATAATGTTAATGACCAAGACTTCTAAATTTTCAAATTTATTTGCCATCCATGTTTGAAAAATGATGATTCTTATGAACTAAACTTTGAAATGCTTAAGTAATATTATTTGTGTCGATATAAATTACCTATTGTAATATCCTTAAAATTTTCAATCTTTGGTATGAATTGTAGGCAGAAAAAATTAGAATTACTTGGATCCTTCTTCCATTCATTTTGTATCAACAAATGTTCATGAAGACACAAAAGTTTCTTATTTAAATAAGTAACTTTATTAACTTTATTAATCACAAAAGTGAGAGATGGAGGGAGAAGTGAGATAGAGAGGAGATAAGAGGAGGGAGGGACATAGATATATGGGGCTTGAGGATCCAATGTATAGCATAGAGGGTTAAAAATTGAGGGTATAGGGTTGAGGACCTATAGGGTTGGTGGTTTAGGGTATTGGGTTGAGGGAATAGGGTTTAGGGATTAGGGTTCAAGACCTATAGGATTGATGGTTTAGGGTATTGGGTTAAGGGTATAGGGTTCAAGTATTAGGGTTGGGGGTACATATGGTAGAAGGTTTAAGGGTGTAAGGTTTAAGGGTTGAGGGTTAATAGTTAACGGTTGAGGGTAGAGGGTTTAGAGTATAGGTTTGAGGGTATATGGGTAAAGGATTAGGTTTGAGGGTCCAATGTATAGAGTAGAGGGTATAGGGGTTGAGGGTATAGGGTTTAACGGTTGAGGTTTGAGGGATTAAGGTTTGAGGGTTGAGAATTAAGGGTTGAGGGTTTAATGTATAGGGTAGAGGGTTTAAGGATTGATGGTTGAGGGTTTAAGGTTGAGGGTATAGGGTTGAGGGATTAGGGTTGAGAATATATATGGTAAAAGGTTTAAGAGTTTAGGGTTTAAGGGTTTATGGTTGACAGTTAAGGGTTGAGGGTAGAGGGTTTATATTATAGGTTTGGGGGTATATAGTTAAAGGATTGGGGTTGAGGGGCCAATGTATAGGGTAGAGGGTATAGGGGTTAAGGGTTTAGGGTTAAAGGGTTAAGGTTTGAGAAATGAGGGTTTAATGTATAGGGTAGAATGTAGATGGTTTAAGGGTTTAATGTTTAAGGGTTGAGGTTTGATGGTTTAAGGTTGAGGGTAGATGATTGGGGGTATACTAGTGTTGAGGGATTAGGGTTGAGGGTCAAATGTATAGGGTAGAGGGTATAGGGGTTGAGAGATTAGGGTTTAAGGGTTTAGGGTAGAGGGTAGAGGGTTGAGGGTTTAAGTGTTGAGGGATTAAGGGTTGAGGGTTAAAGGATTAGGGTAGAGATTTTACTTGGGTTTAAAGGTTGAAGGTTGAGGGTAGAGGGTGTTGGGTTGAGGGTAGAGGAAAGAGGCCAGTTTAAGACTTCTAATTTTTTTGAATTATTTGCAATCCATATTTAAAAAATGATGATTCTTATGGCATAAACTTTGAAATGCTTTAGTAATATTATTTGTGTCGATACAAATTACCTATTGAAATATACTTAAATTGTTCAATCTTTCGTACGAATTGTTGGCAGAAAAAAATAGGATTACTTGGATGCTTCTTCCATTAATTTTGTATCAACATATGTTAGTGAAGACACAAAATTTAATAAAATAGTAATGCACATAACTCAATTATTTAAATAAGAAACTTTTTTAATTTTATTATTCTCAATAGGGAGAGATGGAAAAATAACTGAAATAGAGAGAAAGGGAGAAGAGGAGGGAGGAACATAGATATATGAGGGCTCAAGACCAAATGTATATGGTAGAGGGTTGAAAATAGATGGTATAGGGTTGATGGTTGAGGGTACTGGGTACTGGGTTGAGGGTATAGGGTTAAGGGATTAGGGTTGAGGTACATATAGTAGAAGGTTTAAGGGTTAAGGGTTGAGGGTAGAGGGTTTAGAGTATAAGTTTGAGGGTATATAGTTAAAGGATTAGGGTTGAGGATCCCATGTATAGGGTAGAGGGTATAGTGGTTGGGGGTTTATGGTTTAAGAGTTGAGTGTAGAGGGATTAAGGGTTGAGGCTTGAGAATTGAGGTTTGAGGGTTTAATGTATAGGGTACAAGGTTTAAGGGTTGAGGGTTGAGGGTTTAAGGTTGAGGGTAGAGGGTTGAGGGTATAGGGTTGAGGTATTAGGGTGGAGATTACATATGGTAGAAGGTTTAAGAGTTTAGGGTTTAAGGTTTTAGGCTTGAGGGTTAAGGGTTGAGGGTAGAGGGTTTAGATTATAGGTTTGAGGGTGTATGGTTAAAGTATTAGGGTTGAGGGACCAATGTATATGGTAGAGGGTATGTGGGTTGAGGGTTTAGGGTTTAAGGGTTTAGGGTTGAGGGATTAAGGGTTGAGGGTTGAGAATTGAGGGTTGAGAGTTAGATGATGTTGTGGAAGACAACAATATCTATAGTATAGAAAATGATGATCCAAATACATCTGGTAACAATATAGATGGTCCACACTCAAATTTCAATGATGATGAAGATGATGTAGGTCAAGGTGAGGATGATGATACTATTAAATACTTGAAAGAACATATGAACATTGAAAATGATACACTGGATGACATTGTAGTAGACAATAATGTTAATGACCAATACTTCTAAATTTTCAAGTATATTTTCCATCCATGTTTGAAAAATGATGATTCTTATGAACTAAAATTTGAAATTCTTAAGTAATATTATTTGTGTCGATACAAATTACCTATTGTAATAAGCTTAAATTGTTCAATATTTGGTATGAATTGTTGGCAAAAAAAAATTAGGATTACTTGGATGCTTCTTCCATTCATTTTGTATCAACATATGTTCGTGACGACATAAAAGTTAATAAAATATTAATGCACATATTTGTGAAGACACAAAAGTTTCTTATTTAAATAAGCAACTTTGTTAACTTTATTATTCTGAAAAGGGAGAGAGGGAGGGAGAGGTGAGATAGAGAGGAGATAAGAGGAGGTGGGGACATAGATATATGAGGTTTGAGGATCCAATGTATAGGGTAGAGGGTTGAAAATTTAGGGTATAGGGTTGAGGACCTATAGGGTTGATGGTTTAGGGTATTGGGTTGAGGGTACATATGGTACAAGGTTTAAGTGGTTAGGGTTGAGGGTTAACGGTTTAGGGTAGAGGGTTTAGAGTATAGGTTTAAGGGTATATGTGTAAAGGATTAGGGTTGAGGGTCAAATGTACAGGGTAGAGGGTATAGGGGTTGAGGGTTTAGCGTTTAAGGGTTGAGGGTTGAGGGAATAAGGGTTAAGGGTTGAGAATTAAGGGTTGAGGGTTTAATGTATAGGGTACAAGGGTTAAGGGTTGATGGCTGAGGGTTTAAGGTTTAGGGTATAGGATCGAGGGATTAGGGTTGAGAGTACATATGGTAGAAGGTTTAAGAGTTTAGGATTTAAGGGTTTAGGGTTGAGGGTTAAGGGTTGAGGGTAGAGGGTTTAGAGTATAGTTTTGAGGGTATATGGTTAATGGATTAGGGTTGAGGGTCCAATGTATAGGGTAGAGGGTATAGGGGTTGAGGGTTTAGGGTTTAAGGTTTTAGGGTTGAGGGATGAAGGGTTGAGGGTTGAGAATTGAGGGTTGCGAGTTTAATGTATAGGGTAGAATGTAGAGGGTTTAAAGGTTTAAGGTTTAATGGTTGAGGGTAGAGGATTGAGGATATACTAGGGTTGAGGGTCCAATTTATAGGGTAGAGCATATAGGGGTTGAGGGATTAGTGTAGAGAGTTTACTGTGGTTTAAGGTTATTGGGTTGAGGGTAGAGGGTAGAGGTTGGTTTAAGACTTCTAAATTTTTAGAATTATTTTCAATCCATGTTTGAAAAATGATGATTCTTATGGCCTAAACTTTGAAATGTTTCAGTAATAATATTTATGTCAAAACAAATTACCTATTGGAACATCCTTAAAATTTTCAATGTTTGGTATGAATTGTAGGTAGAAAAAATTAGGATTACTTGGATACTTCTTCCATTCATTTTTCATCAACATATGTTCCTAAAGACACAAAAGTTAATAAAGTATTAATGTGTGTAACTGACAATTATTTAAATAGTCAACTTTGTTAACTTTATTATTCTCAATAGGGAGAAATGGAGGGAGAAGTGAGATAGAGAAAATGAGAGAAGAGGACGAAGGGACATAGATATATGATGGTTGAGGATCCAATGTATAGGGTTGAGAACCTATAGGGTTGATGGTTTAGGGTATTGGGTTGAGGGTACATATAGTAGAAGGTTTAAGGGCTTAGGGTTTAAGGGTTTAGGGTTGAGGGTTAAGGGTCGAGTGTAGAGGTTTTAGAGTATAGGTTTTAGGGTATATGATTCAAGGATTAGGGTTGAAGGTCTAATGTATAGGATAGTGGTATAGGGGTTGAGGGTTTAGGGTTTAGGTGTTGAGGGTTGAAAATTGAGGGTTGAGGGTTTAATGTATAGGGTAGAGGGTTTAAGGGTTAAGGGTTGAGGGTAGAGGGTTGAGGGTATAGTGTTGAGGGATTAGGGTTGAGGGTACATATGGTAGAAGATTTAAGGGTTAAAGATTTAAGGGTTTAGGGTTGAGGGTTAAGGCTTGAGGGTAGAGGGTTTAGAGTATAGATTTGAGGGTATATGGTTAAAGGATTAGGGTTGAGGGTCCAATGTATAGGGTGAAGGGTATAGGGGTTGAGTGTTGAGGGATTAAGGATTAAGGGTTGATAATTGAGGGTTGAGATTTTAATGTATAGGGTAGAATGTAGAGGGTGTAAGGGTTTAAGGTTTAAAGGTTGAGGGTTGATGGTTTAAGGTTGAGGTTAGATGATTGAGAGTAATAGGGTTGAGGGTTAAGCGATTAGGATAGAGTATTTACTTGGGTTTAAGGGTTGAGGGTTGAGGGTAGAGGGTAGAGGTCGATTTAACACTTCTAAATTTTTAGAATTATTTGCAACCCACGTTTAAAGAATGGTGGTTCTTGTAGCCTAAACTTTGAAATTTTTAAGTAATATTATTTGTGTTGATACAAATTACCTATTGCAATATCCTTAAATTGTTCAATCTTTGGTACAAATAGTTTGCAAAGAAAAAAGGATTACTTGGATGCTTGTTCCATTCATTTTGTATCAACATATGTTCCTGAAGAAATTTTTTTGATAAAATATTAATGCATGTAACTCACAATTTTTTAAATAAGAAAATTTGCTAAGTTTATTATTCTCAATAGGGAGATATGGAGGGAGAATGGAGTTGAAAATTTAGGGTATTGGCTTGAGAACCTATAAGGTTGATGGTTTAGGGTATTTGGTTAATGGATTAGGGTTGAGGGTATGTATGGTAGAAGGTTTAAGTGCTTAGGGTTGAGGGTTAAGGGTTAAGGGTAGAGGGTTTATAGTATATGTTTCAGGGTATATGGTTAAATGAATAGGGTTCAGGATCCAATGTATAGGGTAGAGGGTATAGGGGTTGAGGGTTTAGAGTTTAAGGGTTGAGGGTTGAGGGTTGAAAATTGAGGGTTGAGGTTTTAATGTATAGGGTAGAGGGTTTAAGAGTTGAGGGTAGAGGGTTGAGTGTATAGTGTTGAGGGATTAGGGTTGAGGGTACATATGGTAGAAGGTTTAAGGGTTAAGGGTTTAAGGGTTTAGGGTTGAGGGTTAAGGCTTGAGGTTAGAGGGTTTAGAGTAGATATTTGAGGGTATATGGTTAAAGGATTAGGGTTGAGGGTCCAATGTATAGGGTGGAGGGTAAAGGGGTTGAGTGTTGAGGGATTAAGGATTAAGGGTTGAGAATTGAGGGTTGAGATTTTAATGTATAGGGTAGAATGTAGAGGGTGTAATGGTTTAAGGTTTAAAGGTTGAGGGTTGATGGTTTAAGGTTGTGGTTAGATGATTGAGAGTAATAAGGTTGAGGGATTAGGGCTAAGGGTCAAATGTACAGAGTATAGGGTATAGGGGTTGAGGGATTAGAGTTTAATGGTTCAAGATTGAGGGTAGAGTCTAAAGTGTTGAGGGTAGAGGGTTGAGGGTTTAAGGGTTGAGATATTAAGGGTTGAGGGTTGAGAGATTAGGGTAGAGTGTTTACTTGGGTTTAAGGGTTGAGGGTTGAGGGTTGAGGGTAGAGGGTAGAGGTCGGTTTGACACTTCTAAATTTTTGGAATTATTTGCAATCCACGTTTAAAGAATGATGGTTATTATAGCCTAAACTTTGAAATTTTTTAGTAATATTATTTGTGTTGATACAAATTACCTATTGAAATATCCTTAAATTGTTCAATCTTTGGTACAAATAGTTTGCATAAAAAAAATGATTACTTGGATGCTTGTTCCATTCATTTTGTATCAACATATGTTCATGAAGACAAAAATGTTAATAAAATATTAATGCATGTAACTCAAATTTTTTTAAATAATAAAATTTGATAAGTTTATCATTCTCAATAGGGAGATATGGAGGGAGAAGAGAGATGGTAAGAAGGAGAGAAGAGAGGGGAGGTACATAGATATATGATAGTTGAAGATACATTGTATAGGGTCGAGGGTTGAAAATTTAGGGTATAGGCTTGAGAACCTATAAGGTTGATGGTTTAGGGTATTTGGTTGATGGATTAAGGTTGAGGGTATGTATGGTAGAAGGTTTAAGAGTTTAGGGTTGAGGGTTAAGGTTTGAGGGTATATGGTTAAATGATTAGGGTTGAGGATCCAATGTATAGGGTAGAGGGTATAGGGGTTGAGGATTTAGAGTTTAAGGGTTGAGGGTTGAGGGATTAAGGGTTGAGGGTTGAAAATTGAGGGTTGAGGTTTTAATGTATAGGGTAGAGGGTTTAAGAGTTGAGGGTAGGGGGTTGGGGGTATAGGGTCAATGGATTAGGGTTGAGGGTAAATATGGAAGAAGGTCTAAGGGTTTAGGGTTGAGGGTTAAGGTTTGAGGGTAGAGGGTTTAGAGTATAGGTTTGAGGGTATATGGTTCAAGGATTAGGGTTGAGGGTCAAATGTATATGATAGAGGGTATAGGGGTTGAGGATTGAGGGATTAAGGGTTGTGGGTTGAGAATTGAGGGTTGAGGGTTTAAATGATAGGGTAGAATGTAGAGGCTTTAAGGGTTTAAGGTTTTAGGGTTGAGGGTTAAGGGTTTAAGGTTGAGGGTAGAGGATTGACGGTATACTATGGTTGATGGATTAGGGTTGAGGGTCAAAAAAATAGGGTTGAGTGTATAGGAGTTGAGGGATTAGGGTTTAAGGGTTAAGGGTTGAGGGTAGAGGGTTGATGGTTTAAGAGTTGAGGGATTAAGGGTTTAGGGTTGAGGGATTACAGTAGTGTGTTTACATGGGTTTATGGGTTGAGTGTTGAGGGTAGAGGGTATTGGGTTGACGACAGAGGGTAGAGGGTAGAGGTTGGTTTAAGACTTCTAAATTCTTAGAATTATTTGCAATCCATGTTTAAAAAATGATGATTCCTATGTCCTAAAATTTGAAATGTTTTACTAATATTATTTTTTGATACAAATTACCTATTGCAATATACTTAAATTGTTCAATCTTTGGTATGAATTGTTGGTAGGAAAAATTAGGATTACTTGGATGCTTCTTCCAGTCATTTTGTATCAACATATGTTCCAAAAGACACAAAAGTTAATAAAATATTAATGCATGTAACTCACAATTTTTAAATAGGTTACTTTTTTAATTTTATTAATCTCAATAGGGGGATTGATGGAGAAGTGAGATAGAGAGAAGGAGATAAGAGGAGGGAGGGACATAGATATATGAGGGTTGAGGATTCAAAGTACAAGGTAGAGAGTTAAAAATTGAGGTTATAGGGTTGAGGGTACATATGTTAGAAGGTTTAAGGGTTTATGGTTGAGGGTTAAGGGTTGAGGTTAGAGGGTTTAGAGTATAGGTTTGAGGGTATATGGTTAAAGGATTAGGGTTGAGGGTCCAATGTATAGGGTAGAGGGTATTGGGGTTGAGGGTGTAGGGTTTAAGGGTTGAGGTTTGAGGGATTAAGGGTTGAGGGTTGAGAATTGAGGTTAGAGGGTTTAGAGTATAGATTTGAGGGTATATGGTTAAAGGATTAGGGTTGAGGGTTCAATGTATAGGGTAGAGGGTATAGGGGTTGAGGGTGTAGGGTTTAAGGGTTGAGGTTTGAGGGATTAAGGGTTGAGGGTTGAGGGTTTAATGTATAGGGTAGAGGCTTTAAGGGTTGAGGGTTGAGGGTTTAATATTGAGGGTAGAGGGTTTAGTGTATAGGGTTGAGGGATTAGGGTCGAGGGTTCATATGGTAGAAGGTCTAAAGTTTTAGGGTTTAAGGGTTTAGGGTTGAGGGTTAAGGGTTGAGGGTAGAGGGTTTAGAGTATAGGTTTTAGGGTATATGGTTAAAGGATTAGATTTGAGGGTTTAGGGTTTAAGGGTTGAGGGATTAAGGTGTGAGGGTTAAGAATTGAGGGTTAAGGGTTTAATGTATAGGGTATAATGTAGAGGGTTTAAGGGTCTAAGGTTTAAGGGTTGAGGGTTGAGTGTTAAAGTTTTAGGGTTGAGGGTTTAAGGTTGAGGGTAGAGGATTGAGGGTATAGTAAGGTTGAGGGTCTAATGTATAGGGTAGAGTGTATAGTGGTTGAGGGATTAGGTTAGAGAGTTTACTCGAGTTCAAGGGTTGAGGGTAGAGGGTAGAGGCCGGTTTGAGGGTTTAGGGTTTAAGGGCTAAGGGTTGAGGGTTTAGAATTTAAGGTTGAGTGTTTAGGGGTTTAAGGGTTGATTATTTAGGGTTGAGGGATTAGGTTTGTAGAGGAGAAATGGATGGAGCGAGATATAGAGGGAGAAGCGAGATAGAGAGAAGGAGAGAAGATGAGGGAGGGAGAAAGATATATGAGGGTTGAGGATCCAATGTATAGGGTAGAGGGTTGAGAATTGAGGGTATAGAGTTGAGGACCAATAGGGTTAATGGTTTATGATATTAGGTTGAGGGTATAGGGTTGAGGGATTAGGGATGAGGGTAGAGTGTAGAAGGTTTAAGGGCTTATGGTTTAGGGTTTAAGGGTATAGGGTTGATCATTAAGGGTTGAGTGTAGATCACACATTTAGGGTATAGGTTTGAGGGTATATAGTTGAAGGATTAGGGTTGAAGGTCCAATGTATAGGGTAGAGCCCATATAGGGTTGAATATTTTCACTGTGTTGTTGCACTTACATTTCACTTGCACAAAATGCTTTCACAATAATATTAAAAAAAATCAATGTTAGAAAGTAGTAAAGAAAGAAAAAGATCAAAGAGATAGTCTTTTGTTAGTAAAATAAAAAACTTCATCACAACTAAGAGGGAGTTTTGAAACTTACCTCCAATATAACCTTCTCATCTATGATATAGAATGGGAACATATAAAGGAAGGTGTGCAACCATATAATTAATTAAATAACTAAAATATTTTAAAAAAAGGGTATTAATGAATGTGTATACCTTGTAATACAGTTTGAAGCCATTTTGACTAGGTGTACATGAGAATTTAGAAAAGAGAGCACATGTGTCCACTCTTTAATCAATATCTCTATTGGAATTGAAGATGGTGAAGCCTTTGCCAAAATTTATAGAATATGATAAAGAGAAATATATATATATATATATATATATATATATATATATATATATATATATATATATATATATATATATATATAGAACAATATTCACAAAAAAGGTGGGGTGGTAGAAAGACACATCCACTTAAATATTTACAAAAATTAGAAATGAATCAAATTAGAAATGACAACTATTATGAAATCAAACATAAAATCACATCCTTTTTTTTACAAAAATGAAATCATATAGGATTAATTTCTCCAAAAACTATAAGGTTCCATTAATGACTTCTACCAATATTTTCTCAAGAAAATTAAAATATCTTTATTATCCATTTAGAGCACATACACTATCCTTAAAAAATAGAATAATATGCTATGTTTTATAATTTTTCTATTGGATAATGATTGAATGAATAAGCTATATCATTATATAGTTTGTCTCTCTCAAAGAGACACATTTTGATTTAGTAAGAAAAATTATATGTTATCTACTTGTAATTTTCTTAATGTTTAAGTTTGAATGAATAAGATATATGGTTATATGAAATTAATCACTCTATTACACTTATGAAGAAATACTAGTTTAGGATTATTTTATTAAACTAACACACATGTCTAACAAGTGATAAAATAGAAGTAAACATCATAGTACATTTTATAACTATAACACATTTTTTATGCATAACAAATGCCTAGGATATTATTTATTAAATATATTCTAATCCCTAATATTTTCACATAGGACCAAGCAATCATCAATTCAGCCAAAAACTTATCTAAGAAATAATTTTAAATAAAATTTATAAAAAAAATCATAAAAAATAATATTAATCAAATTGTGTTATCTCATTTGTTATGACTCTTTTTTTTTCGTAATAAGCAACAAAGCCGCATGAATTATATTGAGTGCAAAAAATTACATCCTTTTAGCCCAACTAGTAACTTGGGAAAATTCAAATGGCATTGAGTGCCCACAACCACCCTTACAAAACTCCAAAATTAACAAGATCCGCCATAGGCTTCAGATTCAATAATGAGCCAAACAAGTCTATACTAATTCAAAACATTAGACAAAACACCCAACAACCACCCCACCCGATACCATCCTTCATTCTTCTTCATTGTAGAATCTGGCAGATTCCACCAAGTTTACAAACACATGAAACCATTCCAAGCCTTCCATTTCATTCAATCCCAACCATCTCGATAGGAAGTTGTAGCCAACATTTCCCATCTCCTATAGCACTCCAGACCGTCAACTCTAATGTCCATGATGAAGGGATGCCACTCCACCTCTACACCTTGTAGAAACATTTTATTCATGTCATCCGGTAATGGAATTCCAAATCCTAGTTGTGCCACCACCACCACATCCACATCATCAAGAATAATTGCTACCTTGAAGACCATCCTTAGCAGGATTAAGCACCTTAGTTTTAGTAGGTTTAGATCTAGCAATGATGCCAGAAAACGAGAGGCAATGTCTGAATTTTCCCTTGTCCGATTAATAAAGAAGCAAACATTCTTCCCAATCACCATCCACATAGGTTCCAGACACATGATATCTTTGTTCAAATACATATTCTTGAGCCTTTGATCCCTTGTGAATCCTGAGAAAGCAGATTGCTTTTTTGAGTAGCGTAACTTAATCGGAGTGTCCAATTTTTAGGCTATCTGCACGATTCTTGATGCTTCATCGCTTGATATAGTTGCTTGGCTTGGCTAAGTCCATTAATTATTTCTACCTCTAGCTTCACGCCCTCTTAATTTCATATAGATCCCTAGAGGTGGCATTTAATTTCCTTTTGGAGGACACTCAGTCTGATGCCACCAACTCTTTTTAATAAACTCCACAACTGCTATTTTGGAGGGCATTTAATATTTGAATCCCTAGATGCAAATATGTCTTGTGTATTTGATATTTAAATTTTGATGAGATGACAAGGCCTACATCATCATCCTCTTGAGGGATGCCCAATTTTCTAATATAACATTGAGTAATATAACACCGAGTGAGCAAAAAACCTAGCAAGGGGTCCGATAAATATATGTTGCAAATGACTGAAGTGATTGGTGACCGAATAGGTAAGTCAACAAGGAATACAAAGCTAACAAGTTTTGATTCATTGGAGAAAGAAACAAATATCACCATAACACATCTTATTGTCTCCTCGATAGCCTGAGCAAAGCATATCATAGACACCAAAGTATATCAGGGAAAGATGACATGTTGTCTCACCGATGGACCGACATAGCGGCATGATGAAGATAGTTATTAATAAAGTACATAGTGGTGTCATGTTAGACACAAACCTACTAGGCTAACAAAAATCACGGTTTCCCCAATACAGTGATGAACTGACAGAGAAAAAGGGTATTGGGAGGAATGGTTGCTATCGGTGGAATATAAAAAAAGTTTCCCCAATGAGCTGATAACACAAAGAATTTCATAAGTGATTAATTACACACCTAAGGTACAATATCAAAGAGACTAAGGCGTATTGAGGAGATATCATCTAATATCTCATTGATGCCCCAAAGTAAAAACAATGACATACATTCGCTTAGATGGGAAATATGGATATTAGCTAGACTAAAATCATGGTTCCACCAATACAATGATAATGATTAATTTCAAGAGTGATTTGACAACCTGAGATATCAAGGAGATATTCAAATTAAATGTTCTCCCCAATGACAAGATTGAGAGCAAGTGGAACCAAAGTCGAGCAAAATATACCTCAGTCAATTAGGAAGAAATTGGTTTTTTTTTGCACACATTTGTGTAGTGTATGAGGTCAATTGGTAGGTCATTTATAAATTGATTTTAACATTATTATTAATTTTATTTTATTTTTGTATTATAGAATAATATTATTATATTTATTTTATAAATTTTATGTATTAATTATATAGTATTATAGAAATATTTATTATTTGTCATTATTTTAGGTATTTATTATTATATTATTATATTAATGTCATTATTATATTACTATTTTATATTTATTATTTATGTATAGATTATATAAAAGTTTATTATTATATTAAAACCTAAATATCCTCATTATTAAGGTCTTGGCTGTAATTTTCATTTTATTTTATAACTATTATATTGTTATATTTATTCTTTAAAAAAACTCTTATATTACTATATTATTATATTTGTGTCATTATAATATTATTATTTATACTAATTTATACTTAACTATGTAGGGGGTATGTGCAAGATTATGATGGGCCAAAAAGTGGCAATATGATGGGTATGTGTAGGGTATGTGTCTGACGACATTTTTTTTACCCAAAATTGATGAAACAAAAATGGTTTTTAAAGGAGATTCATAGGTTTCCACCAATATAAATTATGCTTTACTTTGAATTTAATAAATAATTATTATTCATTTTCTATTTGAATTACGACTAAAGTCCTAATTGATAAACTGATTAAAAAACATATATACATTTCAAACAGTATCACATTTTTTGAATCCGAAACATGTGTAAAATTATATGCTTTGCATACTATAGGATTAAAAAATAATAATAATTTCATGAATTTTTGACCAAGTTGGTCAGACATACAATTTTTTATATTTTTTAAAAGTTGTAATAAAAAATTCATAACTAATTATTTACTTGGAAAAAAATTACAAAAAAATAGGCATCACATAGGGACATGAGTCCTCTACTTATATCTAAAATATTATTAAAAAATATTATCATTTTATTGTGGTTAGGGTGGTCAGACAGACACCTACTTCTTATTTATTCCCTGAAATTTAAGTACTACTGCATTGAAATTTCAAATTTTCACCAAATAGATTTTTTTTTTAAATAAACCTAGTAGTTTAGAAACTACATTCAATTTTCCACAAATTCTATTCTTACATTTTTAAAAATAATCTAGATAAGTTATTCAAATTTTTATGCCAAGTTGCCTAACTCTGATTTTTCTAAAATTTTTGCTACTTAAGGCCCTATTTTTTCCATGATGATCCTACACATACCCTAGGGTAAAGGATGCTATAATTTTAAAACCTAAATTTCCTCATTATTAGGATCTTGGCCATAATTTTCATTTTATTTTATAACTATTATATTGTAATATATTTCTTTATTTATTTTTTAACAAAACTATCAAATAAATATTTTTTTTATTAAATAAAATATACATTATATATTAATTATGCTAATTTATACTTAACTACATAAAGTAGAATGCCAAAATTTTAAAACCTAATATATATGTATTTGATAATTTTGTTAAAAACTAATATAATTATATTAAAATATGTATATATATATAATATACATTATATATTAATTATACTAATTTAGACTTAACTACATAGAGTAAAGGACTAAATGTCCTCATTATTAGGATCTTGGTCATAATTTTTATTTAAATTTAAACATACTCTAAAACCCTCATTGAAATTTTATTTTAGTTTGTAGCTCACCAAATATGACATTATATTAGCCAAGCCAAATACAACATTATATGTAGGGAAATCGATAGCAGCGGGGAAAGCAATAGTGAAAACTCAAGGGTAAAACCACAAACTGTGTCACACTTTATAAAGGAAACGACCAACGCTAATCTAATTTTCAAAATTCAATCACTAAAAAGTGGCATATATGTTTTGAATTTTGAAATGACGTAAACTATTAAAATATGTATTTTTTAGTATATTTTATGTTTGTATTTTTTAAAAAATTTAAAAAATTATTTTAAACTAGTTTTTAATAGATTAAAACTACAATTTAGTTGTTGATAAAATGCTAAAAAATGAAGTTGCATGGGACATCAAACTTTTAATAGTTTTTTTTTTTTTCTTTCAAATATTTTGTGTGTATTTATAACTTGAAATTTTAGTGCATGGATATATTTTTTTTTCCAATGTTGATAAATATATAGTTTTAAATAAATATTAAAATGTGCATGAATAAAAAAATAACTGTTTTCACTGCACGTCAACTTTCATATTAAATATTTATCTAAAATAGAAAAAAAATCTACCATCCTAAAATAGATTCTTTTATCTAGTGCATCATATTTTTTTTTTATAAGTTTTAGTATTTTTCCTTGGCATAGTAATCAACCTAATATTTTGTGTTGATAACCTAATTTTAGTAAAAATAAAAATAATAATAATAATAATAATAATTAAACTATTAAAATAAATATATTTTTGAAAACTTTACTTATGGATCTACAAAAGGGTATTTTTATTGTTTTAAAAAAAATGTTATTTATAATAGTAGGAGTTATTGAAACTTCAAGTTTTTTAAATAATTTTTTTTTTTGGTAAATTGGACTCAAAGTGGCACTCCATATAGTTTTAGCCAACAATTTTAGTTGAAAAAGTTGTTGAAGCATCTAACTTAGCTAGAATGAATCTTATTAGATCATATGTTTGATGAAAATTCATTTTTAGTTAGAAATACTTAAATTCAGTTGTGCCGATAAGTTGGCTGAAAGTGTGACACAACTTTGTGCTTTTACCCTCAAGGGAAACCAATAGCAGCAAGAAAAGCAACACAAAACTGACAGAAAAATGGTGAAAAATGATGAACGACTGAGATTCATTTTACTATCAACCAAGGTCTCCTGTTGCTTTTCAACCGTCCGTGGGTAAAATGAGTTTGTGAAGGTCAAATAAGGAAACACCTTCAACGTAAAAATGATCACATCATTCCATACAGTACAAACACTAATATTCTTTGACATCATCTACTAACTCAAAATTTATAATTATACTTAATTCACATATTTTCTCAATGATGAAAAAGTACAACAAATTAACCAAATAAAAAGTATTTATTTATGTGGAGACTAAATAGAGTTTTATGTCCATCTAAAGAAATTTAAATAAGATTAATTTTAAAATATAATAAATGTAAGCTCAAGATCTTTTGATTCAAACACATTTAAGACAAACACATAGAACTAAATTATCAGGATCATAGCTACATGGCTTTGAAGAATAAAAATTTTCATATCTGCATTGAGCTGATTTGTCAATGGTGGTTAATTCCCTATCAAGGAAGGCTTCTAAAAAATAACACTTGAATTATTTGGTGGGACATATATTATCTCTTGATCTTTATAATCTTTCTTCCTTTGAGATTATGAATTTCTATAGGGAAGCTAACATCTTGGTGGATGCACTTGCTAATAAGCAATTGATTAGGTTTGAAGATTGTATAGGATTGGTGGTTTAGGGTATTGGGTTGAGGGTATAGGGTTGAGGGATTAGGGTTGAGAGTAGACGGTAGAAGGTTTAAGGGTTTAGGGTTGATGGTTAAGGGTTGAGGGTAGAGCATTTAGGGTAGAGCGTTTAGGGTATAGGTTTGAGGGTATATGGTTGAAGGATTTGGTATGTGTAGGATCGTCATGGAAAAAATAGGCCCTTAAGTGGCTAAAATTCAAAAAAATCAGAGTTAGGCAACTTGACATAAAAATTTGAATAAGTTATCTATATTATTTTAAAAATATGTAAGAATAGAATCTGTAGCAAATTGAATGTAGTTTCTAAACTACTAGGTTTATCTAAAAAAATATATCTATTTGTTGAAAATTTGAAATTTCAATGCAGTAGTACTTAAATTTTAGGAAAAATATAAGTAGGTGTCTATCTAACCACCCTAAGCACAATAAAATGATAATATTTTTTTTATAAGATTTTAGATATAAGTAGAGGACTCATGTCATATTGTCCCTCTCCATTTCTCTCACCCTCCCTCTCTTCCTCCCCTTCTCC
>VDFB02271358.1:705399573-705468712 GCA_007258455.2 Sequoia sempervirens | reverse complement strand
TCTCCCACTCTCCCTCTCTCTCACTCTCTCTCCATTCCACTCTCCCTCTCTCCCACTCTCCCACCCTCCATCTCTCCCACTCTCTCTCTCTCCCTCTCTCCCTCTCAGGTCTCTCTCTCTCCCTCCCTCTCTCCCTTTCAAGTCTCTCTCTCTCCCTCTTTTTATTATATAATGATTAAATATATATTAAAGATCTGAGAGGGAGATGGAGACTTCAAAGGGAGACTATGTATTAAATGTATTATATAATATATTTAATAGATATACATTATATCTAGAATATAAATAATATATATTATATATAATATATACTATAATATATTTAATATATAATATATAGTATATATGAAATATATTATAGTATATTTATATATAATAAATTGATAATAGAGCAAACATATATCTATTATTAATTGCATTGGATTTGAAACCTCGTGAAAAATCAAAATGGTGTTACAAAATAGATATCCGTTTTGTTGAGGAGAAACCCTACCTCATTTTCAAATGGAGACTGTATTAAATATATTATATAATATAATATATAATATATTTAATATATATTACATAATTTATAATATATTTTATATATATTACATAATATATAATATATATAATATATATAATATATTACATAATATAAAGTATATGTGAAATATGCTATTGTATATTTATGTACAATAAATTATATATAATATATATAATATATTACATAATATAAAGTATATGTGAAATATGCTATTGTATATTTATGTACAATAAATTTATTATATAATAAATAGATATCTGTTTATAATGGATATCTGTTATGAATGGATATCCATTTCTGTAAGGACTTTATAACATGAAATATTCCTCATTTTCATGATGCAGCAGTCGAGTAGCGACCTCCAGCGAGTTCTAGGTATGTGTTTTTTTTCATTTTTTTATTTATTTTTTTAATTAGTGATTAATTTAAATTTTTTTTTTGCATTCTTTGTAGTTTTATTGAATTTTTTCATTTCTATATAAACTTACAAAAAAATTGAAACCCTAGTTAGTGGAAAACAAAAAGAAAACATCAAACAAAAAAATGGAACCTTCATTACTAGGAAAAAAAACATAAAATTAAACCTAGCATACTAAACAAACATAAAATAGAACCTTCATTACCCCCTTTATAGATATTTTTAAGACTATTTTACATTTTGTCTATTTTTCCTTCTTCTTTATCATTTATTGTAATGTTTCTTAAATTCTTGCTTTGTTTCTTATTCTTAAGTTAGTATTTCTTTGCTAAACAATTTGATTTTTAATTTTTAATTGTTATGACTATCCTCAGCTCTCAAAATAGAAAGGATTCTTGTTGGAAGTGCTATAAATTTCCAATACATGGTGAATCTGGATCCATTGTTATTACCAACTAGACAAAACTTGTCCTTGCAACCATAGGGCAATGGGAAAAGTTAATGGGTAATAATCAGTTGGCTATGCAAGAGGCTATCATATTTTATCATATACAAATGATAGCCTCCCACATAGTGTAACACCCCTTTGATCTTAGGCTGGTAAGATAACATTTGATTTTGATTTGGTATTCTAACTGTTAAATATTGTTATAATGAGATTAGACATTGATGATTAGTTATTATTTTGGATTACATGCTTAAATGTTCATATACTATTATCATCGATTTTGTATGATTATGTGAAAGACAGGGATGATGTCGTAACACTCATATTCGAGAGGCTTACAATATCATGACTCCCTTTCTGATGATTGATGTTGCTATGGAATATATGTATATGCACATGTTCTTTGACATGTAATTGGAAGTGATGCAAGTACTGAGTATCGACTCTGCCTAGACCCACAGGCCTAAGCGTACTCCTATTCCCTGATGGTGGTTACTGTAGGTAGTCACAAGCCAAATTTTCCCTATCCTAGCCACTATACCTTGTTAGGGAAGTGTTTTCCTTGTTGATGTCTTACCGTCTTGTTACCTAATGGTAACATCTAGAGCTGGAACTTCCGTAGCTAGAACTTTTGTAGCTAGGAGTTCTATAGCTGGTAGATCCGTAGCTAGAACTTCCATAGCAAGAAGTTCCATAGCTGAAAGTTCTGTAGCACCTTTCTGTTGCATGTGGTTTTCCTATTTGTCTCATTGAGTTATTTGGTCTTGGTTTTCATTAATATCTTATGTGTTATATCTATATTTAATTGGTTGATGGTGTCTTAATGTGGTTTCGTTGACGTCTTTTTGTGATTTTATATATGGTATTTCATTGTGCTAAGTTGATTTTATATTTAAATGTTTTTATCCATGAGATTTTAAAATATTATATTTTAAATGATTTTTATTGATCATTCGAGAGAATGATATATTTCATTCCAAAATTGTAAATGATTTTATTAATCTTTTTGGGGAGCTTTGTGTATTTGTTCGATTGGATTTAAATTATTATTTTTTATATGATAGGGGGATATTGGATATTTAGTGATTTTAATTTGACAACATTATTAGTTTGCTTAATAAAAATTTTTATTTCATTTTATTGTGTGGAGGAGTTGAGTTAAAAAAAAAGGGGGAAACCTTATCTTTGAAAAATATATATATTCTTTTTTGGTTTTTGGGGAGATTCATTCTTTTGGAGGGGGAAGAAGAAATTTATTGTTTTCCATGGAGGAGAAAAACCCCACAATTTGGGCAACTGAATTGTGCAAGTTTTTTCAAGAAGAAATTTGTGGGTAGTTGACTGTTGAAATCAGCACGCCATTTGCCAATTGTTGTCCCAGTTTAGAACCCAACCGCGCTTCATAGTTAGAGCACTATCTCTCTCTTTTCAGTTTTGGGGAAATTTCGAGGTATTTTTCTGTAGTTCTTGAATTCCTTGAATTGTTTTGGTGGTGTTGAATGCAATTCAGCTTGGGAATGGAAGCTTTGTAAGTTTCCTTGTGGAAAAATGATTTTTCTGTTCATTTTATGAATACTTGGAAGATGAATAATGAGTGTTTGAATTCAATCTGAAGTTTTATAGTCTTGCCATATGACATATTTTTGGTGTAATCATGTAAATCTAAAATGGGTCTTTGTTAAATTTGATTCATGGTCACTCTCATTCCATTTCTTGTTCTGCCCAACTTGTTTAAAATCATTTTTTTTTATTACTTCTCCTTAATCACCTATTGGAAATGAAAAATAAAGGTGGATTCCTCATAGAAATGCCAAGATCTCAACTGGGTCTTTGACAAATTTTGGTTTCGGGCACTTTCATTTTTGCCCAAATTTGTGCCCATTGTTAAAATCAAGTTTTTTCATTGATTCTCTTTTACCTCATGTAAAAAATGTAAATTAAAATTGGATTCCATGTAGAAATGACAAAATACAAATTGGGTCTTTGTCTGATTTTCAATCCAGACACTTTCATTTTTCACGTTTTTGTCCATTCATGCATTAAATGACGTTTTTTATACAACACATCATTATTGGTCCTAGAATTGAAAATTGATGGTCGATTCCAATTTGGAATTCCAAAATATGAACTGGGTCGGGTTTATAATTTTAAACCGGGCACTTGAATTTTTATGCCTCTACTTCATGATTGTAATCAACTATTTGAATGATTAGCAACAATGATTGTTTGACCATTTTAAAAAGATTTTGTGATGGATCTTAGTGGCTTTTCCATGTTTCATATTTGTTTTTGGATTCCTTGTTTGGATAAATGAGAAGGCTTATCTGTCTGCGGGGCGTTGATTAGGCATGTTTGAGTTTTACTCATCCATAGGAGAGATGTACTTGATTCCATGTGGTGCCATTCCTTCAAGCACACATGAAGACATTTTAACCAGTCTGCACTCTTGCTCCTCATACCTTACTAGCTATGACTATTACCCAACATGTTAATGTATGTTCATCTTCTTGTTGTGACATTGGCTTAATGTATTATATTCCATGTTTGCTCCTTGTCTGGCATGAGTATTGGCCATATGTTACCCTTGCCTTGTTTTCTGCTTGGGCCTTGTGACTACCTCCAAGTACAGTGGGGTGGCCTCTTTTGAGTCCACATGGTAGGGAGGAATTGCCACCGCCATTGGGGACTGGTGTACAGGTTACTAGAGCATCAGATGGAGCTGCTCTCCCTTGCGCTTGTATTATAGGTTGATGTATTTTATTTCATGTACATTCATTTATGTATATTATACTCTTTTGAAAAAGAAGATAAAATCATATAGATTAATGAGGAAAAATGTGATGTTTTATTTTGGTTTATGAGTTCTGATGTTGGTATCGAACTCGCTCGTATTATGATGGTCATAATGGCTTTTTCTTCAATGGTTTCCATGCAAAAATCCATGTTTTAGTTGTATATTTCCTTCATTCTTTAGTCTGCAAAGGTTACAAAGCATCACCACCTTTTGTTAATGTTTTGTGCTAGGGCTATAAAGGTTCCAGAGCATCACCACCTTCTATTTTATTTTTTGTGTCACTACTACAATGTTCCAAAGCAGTGTTATTAAGGTTATCAAGCAATGCTATTAAAGTTCTAGAACAGTGCTAAAAGTTTTGAAGCAGTACTGTTAAAGTTCTGGAGCAGTGTTGTTAAGGTTCCGGAGTAGTGTAGCGGTTCTGAAGTAGCACTGTCAAAATTTCCTGAGCAATGCAAAAGTTCTAGAGCAGTGCTAACAAAGGATCCAGAGCAGTGCAAAAGTTCTAGAGCAGTGTTGCCAAGGTTCTAGAGCAGTGCTACCAAAGTTCTTGAGCAATGCAAAGGTTTCAAAGCAGTGCTGCCAGAGGTTCCAGAGAAGTGCAGAAGGTTCTGGAGTAGGAAGTTCCAGAGCAACGGTTCCATAGCTAAAAGTTCCTTAGCTGGAACTTTCATAGTTAGAAGTTTTGTAGCTGGAACTTCCGTAGCTAGAAGTTCCGGAGTAGGAAGTTCTGAAGTAGCAGGAAGTTCTGGAGTAGAGGTTCCAGAGTTAGAACTTTCATAGCTGGAAGTTCTGTAGCTGGAAGTTCCATAGCTGGAGGTTTAGGAGCAAGTTTCTAGAGCTATTATGTTTGCTATTGTTTGGATTTTTCTCTGGAGGTTGGATTATTCCACTCCTTTTACTTGTGTTCAGCCATGTTTTGCCATGTATGTGGTTGTTATATTGTATTGTAATCTAATTTTTGTGTAAGTTATTCTTTGTGTTAAAAAAAATAATAATTATCTTGTCCTCTTTTGGCTCTTACCCTTCGAGATTGCGTAGTGGGATGTTACTTCTAGTATCAGAGCCCATGTTCACACATTGGGATCTCTGGCATACTTGAGCCTTCTATGTTATTCTATGTTTTGTGTGTGGGGCGTGAGCTTGTTAGAGTCTTGTTGTTTAGCATTCATGCCTTAGTGTGGTGTATAGATCATCCTTGTGATGATCTATTTTAATGTGTTTCTTGCTTCCTTTAGGATTCCCCTAAGAGCAGAGCCAAGGGAAGAGTTAGAGGTGGAACCCATGTTGTAGTGTTGGGATCCTTGCTTATGGTAGATGCTTCTTGGGTGTTGTGTGTGGTGGATGGAAACAAGTGTTGTTGTTTCCCACCCCTTGCATGTCCTATCAAGGAATGCTTTTGTGAGGGTTATTTAGACCCTCAAGCCTACCAAGAAGTGTATTATGATTGGTTTCCTTCTTGATGTGTGGCTTTTGTTGTGTAAAGGGTTGTGACCCTTGAGTGGTTCCTGAGTGTGGTTGTAGCTCATGTGGTTTCCATGTGCTTGATGTGTGTGTTTCAAGTGCTTGTTGTGGCAAGATAGTCATAGGACCTCTTGCCTTGGGTGCCTTAGTATGGATATTTAGAGGGTTGAGTTTCCTAACCCTATCTTGTGTTGTGGAGGAATGATGCCTCCTAGGTCTTGCCTTACCCTACAAGATAATTAGAGTGATTCCCTTGGTTGAGATTGATTATTTTCCTATATCTTATGTTGCAGGTGGGCATGTTGGACCTTAACTTGTTGGTGGGTTGTAGGTGTCATGTATTTTATAAAATTACCCTTGCTTGGTTTCCTTGTTCATGATGTGGGGAGGTCTATTTGACCTTGAGGGTGCCAAGAAATTCCTTTTGTGTGTATTTTCTTCTTGAGTTTTATGTGTTCATTATCATGCAAGTTTCAGTGCATGCCTTCTTGTGCTTTACCTAATTGTGCAAGTGATGGCTTGATTGAACCTATGAGGCTTTGAAGTTTTTTTTCTCATTATATTGTCTTGAAATTATGAAATATGGCGATAGAAAATTCATGATCATGTTGTTACTTCATGGAGATTATTGTGTGATCTCATATGATTGATACATTTGTGTGAAAGTGTTAGTGTGATGATGAGACCATGTGTGCATTAGTGCTTATGTCAGAATTGTAAATCTATCTCTCCCTCTCTCTCTCTTCTCATTGGTTTAACGAGGATGCCTATCTTTAGTTTGTGGAGTATTGAAATTTATTGTATGCTTTTCTGTTATGAGCAAATGTTTATTCATTCATGAAAGTTTGTTTTATTAGATCAACCTTGAGTAAAGGACCTAAGTCCCCAAGTTGAATTCATAATCATGGAACATGTATGAATTTGATTAAGAAATCATGTAGATGTTAACTTATTGTACTTGGACTCAAAATGCAAATATTAAATGAATGCTGAAATGATGATGTTGCATACCTTGTTTTGAGTAAACATTGTAATGATATTGCACTATGTATGGGAAATAAATGTGGTTAACATATGTGTAGGGTAAGGTGATTTATCACCTAATAAAAGTTAATTTGGATGTGAAATTTATTATGGAATTGTTGATTTACTCCATGTAGCACTATGATGTATTTTATGGATGTTGGGAGTACATGTTCTTTGAAAGTTGTATTGATCTTGCATAATTAGAGTTGGATATAGGTTTATTTTGGTATGAGGAAATTGGAAAAAGGTACTTCGTGTTATGTGAAAATCCTATGTTAGTGCACATGTTGTTTGTTGTGAATACCCCATACTTGTTTTGTGTGCCCATGGGACGGTGAGACTATGTACCCACCCATGGAGGATATGTTGCATCTAGGGTGTGGGATTAACCATACCATTATGTGTGCTTGTATGTTTGTTACCTGATTGAGGGCCAACCCACGTGTGGTTGAAATTTACATATATATATTAAGAGTAACCAAAATTTATTTTCTTAGAACCTCTTCTCTTGGTTCTCTAGTCCCTCAATCTGAGATGGGGTAGTAGCAACCACAAAGCTCCTTGGGCGGAATGTGCAGCGTACGCATGTTGTGGCACAAAACATTTTTAGCTCAACTGATCCCAAGGAAAGTACTCACCACTTCCCCTTATGATGGATCAGGGTACTTGATCCATATATGCTAGCCTAATCTCGACAGTTTTTTATACAGCAGCATTGGTTTGTTCGTATTTCCTAGCCGTCCATAGGGACGTTGAGCTAGCATTAGTGAGTTGACCTTGTCCACATGAGAGGTGAGACTCAAGTAGTCCCATATTTATATACTCATATACACACTATTTATTCTATATCTGCACATATTCTACCGCGATGCCATAGATATGATACCACACCACACTGATGTTTTGACATAGTGTTGGTGATGATTCCATGTGCTTAGGCATGTGAAGGTGCACTATGAGATTTTGTTATGGTAGCCTACTTGTGTGATGAGTGTAATGGGACCTCGTACACTTGTAGAGGGACACTCATGTTTTCTCTCGACAGTGTTTGGGTTAGTTGGCATATGGGTATGTCCTAGCCATGTATACCTCTGGCTATGGCAAGTACTTGCGTGTGCCCTTTCCATGAGGTATCACTTTGCGGGGTTGTTCTGCACGTGCCTACTTCTGTAGAGCCATAGACACACTACCATGTGGTGTACGACTAGTACGTGCCTTCTCTGGCTGGTGTATGACCATGCCGTGCTGAGACGTGATGCGAGATGTGGCCGAGATGCACATTCCATGCAGATAGCCAAGGAGTGTGTGGGCCACTTGGCGAGTCCATGCCACATGACAACTTGATGTGGGGTGTAGCCGAGGAGTACACCTCATGCCATGTAGTTGGTGTGCTCACTCCGCCACACATGAGGGGCTATTGCGATAGTCAGACGTTGTTCCCTACTTCCTCATCTGGTGGCTAGTTAGTCACATAATTATGTATTGTGTCATTTCAAAGATTGTGAATCTTCTTTTGGTTATTGATGATTTTCAATTTGATTGTGAGGACTGAAAAAATTTGGGTTATCTTGTTTGTGAAGGTTTAGCCATAGATTGTGAAATTTCTTTGCTCGTAGCCCTTGTGGTTACATATGATTTAGTGTTGAAATTGTGTGCATTTCTTGCTTTATTGCTGCATTTGAATCCTTATTTGATATTTATATATGATCTTTGGTGGCTAAACTAATTTTCTATTTGTTGTTATCAAAATCTGGTCTTGTGTTGTAATGTGATTCCTCATTGAGAACGAGAGGGCTACACTCGATTGAGTGTATATGAGGAAGTAGACTCAGGGAACCTTGAGGATGGAGGTATGTGAGGCTGTTACACAACTAGGATCCACTACCTACCTATGTGTGATGACGATCTCTTGGAGGCTAACCACCTTATTCAACAAGAGATAGGTCATTGTGGTCTATTTTGGATGGTCTGACCATGTGTGTGTGGCCTAACACCATCAAACCACTGAGTGTGAGGTATGGATTATATGAGATGGATTTTGACTCTTGGCTCATGGATTAGTATGTTGCTTACTAGTGTGCAGATGGACCCTTGTGTAGCCTTGTGATGTGATTCCCAATGATGTAAGTATGTATGTATGGATAAATGCATGTTTCATCTTGGATATGGTTTCATATGAAAAGTTCAAAAGTTGGCTTATTGTGCTTTAGAGAGTGTAAATTGTTATATTTTGTTGAAAATAATTCCAAATATGTTCTCATGTGTGAGATTGGAAGTGTTTGGAAAAAAAATATTGTTGCAAATTATGGTGTTTTGAAAAGAATTGAGTACTTATGCATCTTCTTTATCCTTTTCTTAGTGGAATTAATGTGTATCTTAACCTATCCTTGGATGAATATAAATGTTAAAATAAATGCTTATTTTGAGGATTGTGGAATATGTGATATTAGTAAGATTAATCATGTTATTTCATTTCATGTTGAGATCTTATGAGTAAGGTATATGTCAATATTTTGGTAATGATTCTTAGAAAGGTGAATGTTAAATGGATGTCCTCTCTATTTCATTTAGTGATGAATGTTGTATATTATAGTTCTCATCCTTGGAATGAAGTACAATCGTTTAATGTTGATTACTATATTTTGAGTACTAATGTGTGCCATGGCTGCATATTAAGTTTACATGACTTCCAAGAGTAAGTAAAATCTTAGGGAGGGAGGATGTAACACCCCTCTGATCTCAGGCTGGTAAGATAACATTTTATTTTGATTTGGTATTCTAACTGTTAAATATTTTTATAATGAGATTAGACATTGATGATTAGTTATTATTTTGGATTACATGCTTAAAGATTCATATACTGTTATCATCGATTTTGTATGATTATGGGAAAGAAAGAAATGATGTCGTAACACTCATATTCAAGAGGCTTATGATATCATGACTCCCTTCCTAATGATTGATGTTGCTATGGAATATATGTATATGCACATGTGCTTTGACGTGTAATTGGAAGTGATGCAAGTACTAAGTATCGACTCCGCCTGGACCCACAGGCCTAAGCGTACTCCTATTCCCCAATGGTGGTTACTGCAGGTAGTCATAGGCCAAATTTTCCCTATCCTAGCCATTGTACCCTGTTAGGGTAGTGTTTTCCTTGTTGATGTCTTACCGTCTTGTTACCTAATGGTAACATCCAGAGCTAGAACTTTCGTAGCTAGAACTTCCATAGCTGGGGGTTCTGTAGCTGGTAGATCCATAGCTAGAACTTCTATAGTAGGAAGTTTCGTAGCTAAAAGTTCTAGAGCTGAAAGTTCCATAGCGCCTTTTAGCCATATGTTCTAGCGCACCTTTTTGTTGCATGTGGTTTTCCATTTTTTCTCATTGAGGTATTTGTTCTTGGTTTTCGTTAATATCTTATGTGGTTATATCTATATTTAATTGGTTGAAGGTGTCTTGATGTGGTTCCATTGACATCTTTTCATGATTTTATATTTAAATGGTTTTATATATGAGATTTTAAAATATGATATTTTAAATGATATTTATTGATCATTCGAGAGAATGATATATTTCATCCAAAAATTGTAAATGATTTTATTAATCTTTTTGGGGAGCTTTGTGTATTTGGTCATTTGGATTTAAATTATTATTTTTTATCTGAAAGGGGGATATTGGATATTTAGTGATTCTAATTTGAGAGCATTATTAATTTGCTTAATAAAATGTTTTATTTCATTTTATTGTGTGGAGGAGTTGAGTTAAAAAAAAGGGGGAAACCTTATCTTTGAAAAATATATATATTCTTTTAGGTTTTTGGGGAGATTCATTCTTTTGGAGGGGGAAGAGAAAATTTGTTGTTTTCCATGGAGGAGAAAAACCCCAATATTTGGGCAGCTGAATTGTGCAAGTTTTTTCGAGAAGAAATTTGTGGGTAGTTGACTATTGAAATCGGCGCACCATTCGCCACTTGTTGTCCCAGTTTGGAACACAACCGCGCTTCACAGTTAGAGCACTATCTCTCTCTTTTCAGTTTTGGGGCAATTTTGAGGTATTTTTCTACAGTTCTTGAATTCCCTAATTTTTTTTTTGTGGTGTTGAATGCAATTCAACTTGGGAATGGAAGATTTATAAGTTTCCTTATGGAAAAATTAATTTTCTGTTCATTTTATGAATACTTGGGAGATGAATAATGAGTGTTTGAATTCAATATGAAGTTTTGTAGTCTTGGTATCTGACAAATTTTTGGTGTAATCATGTAAATCTGAAATGGGTCTTTGTTAAATTTGATTTCTAGGCACTCTCATTCCATTTCTCCTTTTGCCCAACTTGTTTAAAAATGTTTATTTTATTACTGATCCTTAATCACCTATTGGAAATGAAAACTAAATTTGGATTCCTCATAGAAATGCCAAGATCTCAACTGGGTCTTTGGCAGATTTTGGTTTTGGGCACTTTCATTTTTGCCCAAATTTGTGCCTTTTGTTAAAATGACATTTTTTCATTGCTGCTCTTTTACCTCATGTGAAAAATGTAAATTAAAACTAGATTCCATGTAGAAATGACAAAATACGAACTGGGTCTTTGTTCAATTTTCAATCCCAACAATTTCACTTTTCATGTTTTTGTTCAGTCATGCATTAAATGACGTTTTTCAGTACAACACCTCATTATGGGTTCTAAAATCAAAAATTGATGGTGGATTCCAATTTGGAATGCCAAAAACTGAACTGGGTCGGGTTTATAATTTTAAACCGGGCAATTGAATTTTTATGTAATTTTTATGCCTCTACTTCATGATTGTAATCAGCTATTTGAATGATTAGCAACAATGTTTGTTTGACCATTTTAAAAAAAAATTGTGATGGATCTTCATGGATTTTCCATGTTTCATATTTTTTTTTGGATTCCTCGTTTGGATAAACGAGAAGGCTTATCCGTCTGCATGGTGTTGATTCGGGCATGTTTGAGTTTTACTCATCCATAGGAGAGATGTACTTGATTCCATGTGGTGTCATTTGTTCAAGCACACATGAAGACATTTTACCTAGTCTACACTCTTGCACCTCGTACCTTAGTATTCATGTGTAGTACCCAACATGTTAATGTATGTGCATCTTCTTATTGCGACATTGGCTTAATGTATTGTATTCCATGTTTGCTCCTTGTCTAGTGTGAGTATTGGCCATATGTTACCCTTGCCTTGTTTTCTGCTTGGGCCTTGTGACTACCTCTGAGCATAGTGGGGTGGCCTCTTTTGAGTCCACATGGTAGGGAGGCATTGCCACTGCCATTGGGGACCGGTGTATAGGTTACTGGAGCACCAGATGGAGTTGCTCTCCCTTATGCTTGTATTATAGGTTGATGTATTTTATTTCATGGCTATGCCTTTTATTTCATGTACATTCATTTATGTATATTGTACTCTTTTGAAAAAGAAGATAAAATCATATAGATAATGAGAAGAAATGTGATGTTTTATTTTGGTTTGTGAATTCCGATGTTGGTATCGAACTCGCTCGTATTATGATGGTCATAATGGCTTTTTATTCAATGGTTTCCATGCAAAAATTGGAGTTTTAGTTGTATATTTCCTTCATTCTTTAGTCTACAAAGGTTCCAGAGCATCGCCACTTTTTGTTAATGTTCTGTGTTGCGGCTGCAAAGGTTTTGGAGCATCACCGCCTTCTGTTTTCTTTTTTGTGTCACTGTTGTAAAGTTTTGGAGCAGCGCTGTTAAGGTTACAAAGAAACATTGTTAAAGTTTTGGAGCAGTACTGAATGTTCCAGAGCAGCGCTGTTAAAGTTCTGGAGCAACACTGAAAGTTCCAGAGCAGTGTTGTTAAGGTTCCGGAGCAGTGTAGAGGTTCTGAAGTAGCACTGCCAAAGGTTCCAGAGTAATGCAGAAGTTTCAGAGTAGTGCTGCCAAAGTTTCTGGAGCAATGCAAAAGTTCCAGAATAGTGCTACCAAGGTTCCATAGCAGTGTTGCCAAAGTTTCAAAGCAGTGCAAAGGTTCCAGAGCAGTGCTACCAGAGGTTCTGGAGTAGTGCATAAGGTTCTGAAGTAGGAAGTTCTGGAGCAAGGGTTCCGTAGCTGGAAGTTCCATAGCTGGAACTTATGTAGTTAGAAGTTCTGTAGCTAGAACTTTCGTATCTAAAAGTTCCAGAGTAGAGGTTTCGTAGTCAGAACTTCCACAGCTGGAAGTTTCGTAGCTAGAAGTTCAGGAGCAAGTTTTTGGAGCTATTATGTTTGCTCATGTTTGGATTTTTCTCTGGAGGGTAGATTATTCCACTCCTTTGAGTTGTGTTTGGCCATGTTTGGCCATGTTTGTGGTTGTTATACCATATTGTAATCTAATTTTTGTATAATTTATTCTTTGTGTTAAAAATAAATAAAAATTTGTCTTGTCCTCTTTTGGCTCTTACCCTTCGGGGTTGTGTAGCGGGATGTTAATTCACAGCCCATCAATTATTTCCCATTAAATTTTCACATTTCCCTATGAATCCAAGGACAAGGTTTGTTTAACCATTACTAACTATGTATATAGCATCACTTAGTATTGGAAATTTGGAGCTTAACACTTCCACCTTTGTTGAATCAATTTGGAGCTTAACACTTCCACATTACATCAATGTAAAAATTTAATGTATTTTTAAATGAGATTTCACATCACTTTAACAATTTTTTTTTTTCCACTTACATGCCTTAGACATAAATGATCTTTACACATTTTTTCATTTGTATTCAATTAAGTCATTTATATTGAATGGTTTAAGGGGATTTTTAAACATGTATCTTACATTTTTAAATTATAAATTTAATGTAGGTTCACTTATATCTAAATCATGGATCCATGCTCTCCAGCTCCACCCACTCCACCTCATAACCCCCCACCTCCACCACTTGCATCCAATGGTGCTCGCTTTTGAGAACAAGTCAATATGAATGATAAAACCATTCAGGATCAAGCTAACACTATTCAAAATGAAGAATGTGTTCACCCATTATTGAGGCATTTTCAATAAAAAATGCAAACTATTCTTGATGCAGTTAGGTCCATGCAAGTGGACTTAGATGAGCATCAACGATGGCTAGAGGAAAGGAGATAGTCCCAATTTAAAGAGAAAAACACAAAGAAATCAAGAGATACAACTGAGAGCCACAAAACTTTATTGAAACCTTCAATGAATATTTTATAAAGAATTTTGTTGGATGGATATTTTATAAATATTTTGGTGGGATGGATATTTTTAGTGTTGAATTTATGAATATTATAGTATAATGATGAGACAAAAATTAAGTAATAAACATTAAAAAGTTATTAATTAGTATTTTTTCATATATAGTGTGCATACATAGTATTTATTCATGCATCATGGTTAACTAATGTCTTATATGTATCTTGATGTCTTCAAAGGATTTTGTTTGAAAGTTGCATCAAACCCCTTGGGTGTACATATTGTTCTATTTATGTATCATGATTGGAAGATAGTGATTCTTATTCATGATGATTTTATACCTTTTATGTAATGCCCCGCACACAACCTTAGAGGAAGATGCAATTAACTACACAAACTGACTAATTTTTTATTTTTTTAAGAACAAATAACATAAAAGTTCACTACTCATTACCAACAACCTCTAAGGTTACGAGACTGAGATTACCTAAAACCCAAACAAGAAACATGAACTGACAACATCACATTTAATTACTTAATAAATTAAGAATCACATACGTCCAAACATGATAAAATTACAATAATAACATAAAAGAAATAAAGCATGGAATAACTGGATCCCACGAGCTCTCCAACTAGAAATCACATCCACATGAACAAGAAGAAAACCCAATGAATTAAGGTGCACATTCCACCCAAACATGTGATACCCGAAGGCTCACCCCTCGTGCTAGGAGATAGTAACAAGGAATTCTAGACAAGACCATCCACCCCTAGACACTAGCTAACTCACACTGACACCACCAATCACATGAACCATACTACCATAAGGATGACACAAGTACATCTCCAACATCACTGACATAGGTCACATTGCTTCCAGAAATAAAATAGCTTGAGTATGATAAGAAAACCAAACACATAAAACTAAATACCAACTATTGTCATAGAAAGAGTGTTATCACACAGCTCGAAATGGGATATCCTCTGGGAATCTTCCTAGGCTCCGATCCCCACTATGGGTTATCTTGGTGGCCTCTACCGAATCCTGGCACCCATGCTCACTCATGCGGAATCAAATACCTCTCGTAAGGACAAGATAAATGACCTTTCCATTCCAATCCTTCCTATCTCATCCCAAGTCTATACAAGCCCTTGCGTCCATGAGTGAGGCTTAATTATCTTAATTAGTGTCAAATACCACCTAAATTCTAAGTATATTAAATTAGTTATCACTTGATTAAACCACTTCTGAAGGTTTCCCAATTTACCTCTTTGGGCTCCAGCCCCTAACAGAAGCCACTCTTCTACTTCACAACATACCAACCAAAACCAATCACCAAGGGAATTCCAGGTGCATACCAACAAGATAAAATCACTCCAACTCTAGGAGAAACACAAAATGAAAACTCACTCCAAACAGAAGAGGCAACAACAGTCAAAACCCTCTCCAAACACTAGAGGCAACAAAACAAATAATCCACTCCTTCCACAAGAGGCACGAATCAAAAAAACCTCTCCTAATCCATAGGAGACACAACCATCCCCGTTTGTGAAAACTAGGTAAAACAACAAGATAAAACTATACGCACTACCCAAAGAAAAATAAAGGTTGACTAACATACTATGACAACCCTCAAAATCGAAAGAAAACTTAATCTGTAAGACTTCAGAATATTTACTCTATTTTCCCAACGACGCGGAAGAGGGAGGATGCATAACACAAGGCAACTTGATGATTAATCACCTTCCTTGGGACTTCCTAAATCCAAGCCAAACAAAGAGATATTGTTTATAATCAAGTACAAATAATTAGAATTGATTGCAACTACTCCAAGGTATCTAAAATTACATTTGTAATAACGAAGAATTTAGACTAAAACCTTATCTCCCTATTTCTCCAATTTACACAAAATAATCAAATCAACTTGCTAGTTAAAATCATTTGATTAAAACAAACAATCTTATTTCAACATCCATAATGAATATAATCAACTTACAATTAACTATATTTAAATACACACATAAAAGTATATACTTAATGTATATACAAATTTATATATACATTTAAATATATAGTTACCATTTAAATATATCCATTAAAACTCAACTAACTTGATTATTTAGCTCCAAATTTCCTCAGTTATACTTTACTTGAAAATAACTAATTTTGTCATGATTTCGCTTCCAAGCAATAAAAAAAAATGTAACTCCAAATATTCATTTCAATTCCCTGATTACTACCAATGTTAGAATCAATTCTCCAATATAAAGAAAATGAAAATCGTTTTAATTATAAAATCAGTATTTGCATCTTCATAATAAAATAACCTCCTTGAAATAATTATATTTAAATATAAATATTATATATATATATATATATATATATATATATATATATATATATATATATATATATATATATATATATATATATATATATATATATATATATATATATTTAACACATATATTATTTAAATAAACATTTAAATTCCAAATTCAAAAATTAAATAATTTCCAAATTATTTAAAATATATAATAGAAATATTAAAATAACAAATATAACCATATATTATATATAATATATATATTATAGTCATATAATAAAAAAAAATTAAAATAAAGTTCAATGCTTTTGGGAAGTCAACCCATCCACAAGAGAGGGGACGCAGCCAAGGTTGCACTGCCTGTGGCAGCGCTTCCCCCATATTGTGTGTGTGGGGAGTGTTGCCACAACAACGCCCTCCACAGGGGGGTATGGTTGTGGCAGCCATGACTACAACCCCCCCCTCACAAAGCTTTAAAATAAATTTTATTTTACTAAAATTTGGATTAAACGAAAAACACAGGGCTAAAATTTTCCTTTGTAAATTTTCTTTGAAACAAAATTTTTTTCCCGGAAAAAAAAAACAAAACAAAACAAAACAGAGTATATTTATAAATATGCTTGTGTGTATATATTTATAAATAGTGGAATATATATATATATATATACAGAGGTATATTTATAAATATATATACCCAAAAATTCCATTTTCAGCCAAATTGTGCAAATGCACAACAAAATTTTGCAATGAAAATAAAATTGTCAACACAATTTAAGGGTTTTTAGTTTTCAGTTTGAAAAGAGATTTTCTTTTGGTTTTCCTTCATTTTTCATTGTGTAATTCTTGTTTTGTTTTCTCTTCCAAAATTTCAACAATGTTTGCAAGTTTTGAAACAAAATCTCATGGGTTTTCACTGATCTTCAAACAGAATTTTAACAATTTTCCAATAGCATAACAAAATTCAAAACTCTTTCAAAATGAAACAAGAATCAAAGAACTTGATTTTTTTCTCCAAAGCTTGAAGAAATCAAATGGTGCTTCCATATTTGTTTCCAGCCCACCAAGAAATTCAGCCTCCTTCCTCAAAATCCAAATCAAGCCATAGCCAAAACTCCCCAACAAAATTGATTTTTTTTTTTTTTTAATATGAAATAGAAAATACTCAAGTAGAACTTCCCCAAATTTTTGGTCCAACCCCTAAAATATCCCACCGACTAATTTTATTGAACATTTGGAGGATATTTCTATTTTAAAATTTTAAAACAATTTTACTTTCAAAGAGATATTTCATGCATTTTCAAATTTTCATTTATAACACAAGAATTTCAAAGTTTGCAAAGAATTTATTTTATCCAAAATTTCAAAAAGGTGAATCTTAAATCACATTTTTATTTTAATTATAATTTAACTTTAAATATCCAACATGATTTCCATTTTCATTCTAAATTTGAATCTTAATATACAATAATGGCAAAACAACTATTTCATTTAATTTATCATCATTAACCTAGTTAATCAATAAAATAAAAATTATTTTATTAATTAAATCAAATTAATCAATGAAATAAATAATATTTCAACCTTGAAACTAGATATGTTAAATCATCATTTTAACTATGCCCACCATTTAATAGCCTTTAAAAAAATGAAACGAAATAGTTAACCAAAGAGGAAAGAACCAAATCAAAACCGCTAAACCTGATGACAACCCGACGACAAACTATGACTAGGGTGAGGACTTGACATGGAAAACCTAGCTACTATCTCCCAATTGATAACCATTGGTCAATGGACACACTCAAACCTGTGAAGTCAGGTGGAGTCGATGTCCTGTACCTGTCAACCTGCAAATAAAGAGTCTATCGAACATGCATATATATGATAACTAAAACACACCGTGAAGAGGAAATCTCAAAATCGTAGGGCACTTGCAAGCGAGTGATGTGATCTCATCCCCTTCACCAATACACTCATCATAGACTAATAGTTCCATCATAAACAGATATCCCATGCGATTACATGTTACAAGAACTAGTCATCATTACGCCAATTAAAACATGCCAAATAAAGCATCAGATAAGATACATCACATCACACAAATAGACTATCGCTCTATAACTAGTGATCAAATAACACAAACATGATACAATATCTCAATAACCAAAAATCACATCAAAGCATCTAAGGACACACTATCTAGCCAAAAAGCAAAACAGAGGGGTATTACATCCTCCCCCTAGGGTCAAGCTTACTCCTAGAAGCCTGCAAGTACCCTTAGTACAAACTCCGTAAAATGACACAAAAATAATGGTTCAAAACTTACCCACTCCATATCTCAGTGTAAAGACAACAACAACCCGTGCTAAAATCAACACAACCAAGTACACTGTCAATCTATACAAATCAACATGGTGAAGCGACCACCAACCAAATCTCCAAAACACATATCCGTGGATTAACATACATAATACACATATGCACCAATACACATCATTGAGAATCATCACAAGGCCACACATAGTGTGATATCATTACCATGTTTACTCAAAACAAGGTATACTATCACTTCAACATTCATTTAACATTTTGCATTTTGAATCAATGTACAATAATTTAACATCTACATGATTTCTTAAGACTCAAAAATAAATTTGAGGACTATAGGCCTCACCAACATGATGCACCTATTATGCAATTATCATTAACAAGAAATGGTTTCCCTAATCCCTTTTCTCTAAACTCTTACTTACTGCGAAATGATTTTCTTTTCATATTATACATTTTCCATGATTATGAATGCAACTTGGGGACTTAGGTCCTCTACCCAAGGTTTGATCTAATAAAACAACCTTCATGAATACATAGGAATTTTCTCATAAGATACAACATACCATGGGTTTCAATACACCACACACTCCAAGACAAGCATCTTCGTTAAACCAATGGGAAGAGAGAGAAGACAAGAGATATTTACAGTTCTAACATAGGCACAAATGCAATCATGGTTTCATCATCACACAATAACTTTCACACAAATGCACCAACCATATGAGAGTATGCACAAATCTCTATGAACTAACAGCATGATCATTTATTTTCTTTTACCATATTTCATGATTTCAAAACAATATAACATGCAAAAGCAACTCCAAAACCACATAGGGTCAATCAAGCAATCACTTGCATGATGAGGTAAAGCACAAGAAAACATGCACCAGAAACCTTTCCTAGTGAAGAAAAAAAGACTCCAGAAGAGAATATATGCCTAAGGAACTTCTTGGCACCCTCAAGGTCAAATAGACCTTCAAAGAACATGAGAAAAGAAACCAAGCGAGGGTAATTTCAGGCAACACATGTCACTTGCAACCCACCAACAAGCTAAGGCCCAACATGCTCACCCGCAACATAGGATAGAGGGAAGTAATCGATCTCAACCTCAGAAGACTCTCAACCAAGGGAATCACTCCAATCCTGAAGGGTAAGGCAAGCCCTAAGAGGCATCATTCCCCCACAACTCAAGACAAGGTTGGAAAACTCAACCCTCTAAAGCACCATACTAAGCCACTCAAGGCAAGAGGTCCAATGACTATCTCACCATAATAAACACTTGGAACACACCCAACCAACACACTACAACCACACTCAAGAACCACTCAAGGGTCACAACTCTTTGCACAACCGAAGATCCATACATCAAGAAGGAGACCAATCAAAACACACTTCTTGGTAGGCTCGTGGGCCTAACTAACCCCCACCAAAGCATTCATCAAAAAGACATGCAAGGGGCGGAAATAACAACAAAACTGGTTGTCGTCCACCACACACAACACACCAAATTCACACACTACATAATTGTCAATAATGCATTCTTCTAGTAGGAAGGATATTAGTGCATTGTACACTACACTGAGGATCCTATCCTTTCCACTAGTTTCATGCACCGTTGGACCTACACCACTTAACAAAAAATTTTGGGTAGACAAGTGCGATCAACCCAAAAGGAAAACATAAACTAATGAACAAAGCACCTAGGTCAACGCCATGGCTCATAGTGCCTAGAGTATAACCTACGCAAATAATAGCTTAATGGGTTCCACATTATCCCAGAGTACCCAGTGTTTAAACCTAGGCTCTGATACCATGTGTAATGCCCCGCCACACAACATTAGAGGAAGTTGCCATTAACTGCACAAATGTACTAATTTTTTTTTTTAAGAACAAATAACATAAAAGTTCACTACTCATTACCAACAACCTCTAAGGTTATGAGACTGAGATTACTTAAAGAATAACAAGAAACATCAATTGACAACATCACATTTAATTACTTAATAAATTAAGAATAACATAAGTCCAAACATGCTAAAATTACAATAATAACATAAAATAAATAAAACATGGAAGAACTGGATCCCCTGCGCTCTCCAACTAGAAATCTCATCCACATGAACAAGAAGAAAACCCAACATATTAAGGTGCACATTCCACCCAACCATGTGATACCTGAAGGCTCACCCCTCGTGCTAGGAGATAGTAACAAGGAATTCTAGACAAGACCATCCACCCCTAGACATAGGCTAACTCACACTGACACCACCAATCACATGAACCATACAACCATAAGGATAACACAAGTACAACTCCAACATCACTGACATAGGTCACATTGCTTCCAAAAATAAAACAGCTCGAGTATGATAACAAGACCATACACATAAAAATAAATACCAACTGTTGTCGTAGAAAGAGTGTCATCACATAGCTCGACATGGGATCTCCTCTAGGAATCTTCCTAGGCTCTGACCCCCACTATGGGTTATCCTGGTGGCCTCTACCGAATCCCGACATCAATGTTCACTCATGTGGAATCAAATACCTCTCGTAAGGAAAAGATAGATGACCTTTCCATTCCAGGCCTTCCCGTCTCATCCCAAGTCTATACAAGCCCTTGCATCCATGAGTGAGGCTCAATTATCTTAATTAGTGTGAAATACCACCTAACTTCTAAGTATATTAATTTAGTTATCACTTGATTAAACCACTTCTGAAGGTTTCCCAGTTTACCTCTTTGGGCTCTGGCCTCTGACAGAAGCCACTCTTCTACTTGACAACATACCAACTAAAACCAATCACCAAGGGAATTCAAAGTGCATACCAACAAGATAAAATCACTCCAACTCTAGGAGAAACACAAAATAAAAACTCACTCCAAACAGAAGAGGCAACAAAATTCAAAACCCTCTCCAAACATTAGAGGCAACAAAACACATAATCCACTCCTTCCAGAGGAGGCACGAATCACAAAAATCTCTCCTAATCCATAGGAGACACAACCATCCCCGTTTTTGAAAACCAAGTAAAACAACAGGATAAAACTATATGCACTACCCAAAGCAAAAGAAAGGTTGACTAACATACTATGACAACCCTCAAAATTGAAAGACAACTCAATCTGGAAGACTTTAGAATATTTACTCTATTTCTCCAACGATGCAAAAGAGGGAGGATGCATAAAGAAAGGCAACTTGATGATTAATCACCTACCTTAGGATTTCCTAAATCCAAGCCAAACAAAGAGATAATGTTTATAATCAAGTACAAATAATTAGAATTGATTGCAACTACTCGAAGGTATCTGAAATTACATTTGTAATAACGAAGAATTTAGACTAAAACCTTATCTCCCTATTTCTCCAATTTACACAAAATAATCAAATCAACTTGCTAGATAGAATTATTTGATTAAAACAAACAATCTTATTTCAACATCCATAATGAATATAATCAACTTAAAATTAACTATATTTAAATACATATATAAAAGTATATACTTAATGTATATATAAATTTATATATACATTTAAATATATAGTTACCATTTAAATATATCCATTAAAACTCACCTAACTTGATTATTTAACTCTAAATTTCCTCAATTATACTTTACTTGAAAATAACTAATTTTCTCATGATTTCGCTTCCAAGCAATAAATTAAAATGTAACTCCAAATATTCATTTCAATTCCTCGATTACTACTAATGTTAGAATCAATTCTCCAATATAAAGAAAATAAAAATCGTTTTAATTATAAAATCAATATTTGCATCTTCATAATAAAATAACCATCTTGAAATAATTATATTTAAAAACATCCAATTTAAATTCCAAATTCAAAAATTAAATAATTTCCAAATTATTTAAAATATATAATAGAAATATTAAAATAACAAATATAACCATATATTATATATATAATATATATATTATATATATATAAATATTATATATATATGTATATATAATATATATATATATTATATTCATATAATAAAAAATAAATAAAATAAAGTTCAATGCTTTTGGGAAGTCAACCCTCCCACAAGAGAGGAGACACAGCCAAGGCTGCGCCCAACCTCCCCTGTGTGGAAGTTGCGCTGTCTGTGGCAGCTCTTCCCCCACACTATGTGTGTGGGGAGCGTTTCCACAATAGTGCCCTCCATAGGGGGGTATGGTTGTGGCAGCCATGACTTCCGCCCCCCTCTCACAAAACTTTAAAATAAATTTTATTTTACTAAAATTTGGATTAAACAAAAAACACAGGGCCAAATTTTTCCTATGTAAATTTTCTTTGAAACAAATTTCTTTCCAATAAAAAAAAAAAAAAACACAGTATATTTATAAATATAATTGTGTGTATATATTTATATATAGTGGAATATATATATATATACATAGGTATATTTATAAATATATATACCCAAAAACTCCATTTTCAGCCAAATTGTGCAAATGCACAACAAAATTTTGCAATGAAAATAAAATTGTCAACACAATTTCTGGGTTTTTAGTTTTCAGTTTGAAAAGAGATTTTCTTTTGGTTTTCCTTCACTTTTCATTGTGTAATTCTTGTTTTGTTTTCTCTTCAAAAATTTCAACAATTTTTGCAAGTTTTGAAACAAAATGTCATGGGTTTTCACTGATCTTCAAACAGAATTTTAACAATTTTCCAACAACATAACAAAATTCAAAACTCTTTCAAAATGAAACAAGAATCAAAGAACCTGATTTTTTTCCCCAAAGCTTGAAGAAATCAAATGGTGCTTCCAGATCTATTTCCATCCCACCATGAAATTCAGCCTCCTTCCTCAAAATCCAAATCAAGCCACAGCCAAAACTCCTCACCAAAATTGATTTTTTTATTTTTTTTAATATGAAATAGAAAATGCTCAAATAGAACTTCCCCAAATTTTTGGTCAAACCCCTAAAATATCCCACCTGCTAAATTTATTGAACATTTGGAGGATATTTCTATTTTAAAATTTTAAAACAATTTTACTTTCAAAGCGATATTTCATGCATTTTCAAATTTTCATTTATAACACAAGAATTTCAAAGTTTGCAAAGGATTTATTTTATCCAAAATTTCAAAAAGGTGAACCTTAAATCACATTTTTATTTTAATTATAATTTAACGTTAAATATCCAACATGATTTCCATTTTCATTCTAAATTTGAATCTTAATATACAATAATGGCAAGACAACTATTTCATTTAATTTATCACCATTAACCTAGTTAATCAGTAAACTAAAAATTAATTTATTAATTAAATCAAATTAATCAATGAAATAAATAACATTTCAACGTTGAAACTAGATATGTTAAATCATCATTTTAACTATACCCACCATTTAATAGCCTTTAAAAAAAGAAACGAAATAGTTAACCAAGGAAAGAACCAAATCAAAACCGCTAAACCCGACGACAACCCGACGACAAACTATGACTAGGGTGATGACTTGGCATAGAAAACCTAGTTATTATCTCTCAATTGATAACCCTTGCTCAATGGACACACTCAAACCTGTGAAGTCAGGTGGAGTCGATGTCCTGTACCTGTCAACCTGCAAATAAAGAGTATATCAAACATGCATATATATGATAAATAAAACACATAGCGAAGAGGAAATCTCAGAATCGTAGCGCACTCGCAAGCGAGTGATGCAATCTCGTCCGCTTCACCAATACACTCATCATAGACTGATAGTTCCATCATAAACAAATATCCCATGCGATTACATGTTACAATAACTAGTCATCATTACGCCAATTAAAACATACCAAATAAAGCATTAGATAAGATACATCACATCACACAAATAGACTATCGCTCTATAACTAGCGATCAAATAACATAAACATGATACAACATTTCAATAACCAAAAGCACATCGAAGCATCCAAGGACACACTATCCAGCCAGAAAGAAAAACAGAGCGGTATTACATTTTACATGAATGATCTAATGACATGTTATTAAACTTGAAGGTTTTAATGGCATGAATGTTGAATTGAGTTGTAATGGTTTTTTTGATGGTTGGGTATGTGCAGGATCATCATGGAAAAAATAGGCCCTTAAGTGGAGATGAAAATTCATAAAATTAGACTTAGGCAACTTGATGTAAAAAATTGAATAAGTTATCTATATTATTTCAAAAATATGTAAGAATAGAATTTGTAGCAAATTGAATTTAGTTTCTAAACTACTAGGTTTATTTTTTTTTAAAAATTGTTTGTTGAAAATTTGAAATTTCAATGCAGTATTACTTAAATTTAAGGGAAAAAATAAGAAGTAGGTGTTTGTTTGACGATCCTAACCACAGTAAAATGATAATAAATTTTTATAATATTTAAGATATAAGTAGAGGACTCATTTCCTGATGTGATGCATTTTTTTTAAAAAAAATTCAAGTAAATAATTAATTATGAATTATTTATTACAACTTTTAAAAAATATAAGAACTTGTATCTCTGACCACCTTAACTTGGTCAAAACTTTGTGAAATTCAATTTTTTTTAATCCTATAGTATGTGAAGCATAGAATGTGATGAATGTTTCAAATTCAAAAAATGTGATATTGTTTGAAATCTATAGATGTTGTTCAATCAACCTATCAATCAAGACTTTAGTCGTAATTCAAATAGAAAATGAATAATAATTATTTATTAAATACAAAGTAAAGCGTAATTTAAATTGGTGGAAAGCTAATAATCTCCTTTAAAAACCCTTTTGTTTCATCAATTTTGGGTAAAAAGGTCATCAACCACATGGGCCATCATATCACTTACATATCGCCACTTTTTGGCCCATCATGATCCTGCACATACCCAGTTGTATCACTTCTTATTCTAGAGGGTTTCAACAAGGGAAAATTCTCTTCCTCTCAACTCTCTCTCTCCCTCTCTCTCAGGTATCTCCCTCTTTCCCTCTCTCCCTCTCCCTCCCTCCCTTTGTCTCTCTCTCCCTCTCTCTTTGTCTCTCCCTCCCTCTCTCCGTCTCAACTCTCTATTTGTCTCTCCCTCTCACTCTTAGATCCCTCACCCCTCTCTCTATCAAGTCTCTCAGATCTTCCTCTCTCCCTCCCTCTCTCCTTCTCAAGTATCTCTCTCTCCCTAGATCAAGTCTCTCTCTCTCAAGACTCTCTCTCCCTCTCTCGCTCTCAAGTCTATCTCTCTCTTCCTCTCCTTCCTCTCCCCATCTCTCTCTCTCTCTCTCTCTCTCTCTCTCTCTCTCTCTCTCTCTCTCTCTCTCTCTCTCTCTCTCTCTCTCTCTCTCTCTCTCTCTCTCTCTCTCTCTCTCTCTCTCTCTGCCTCTTACTCTCTCTCTCAACTCTCTCTCTGTCTCTCTTAATTCTCTTCCTCTCGATCCCTCTCTCCCTCTCCCCCCTCTCTCTCTCCCACTCTCTCTATCTCTCACTCTCACTCTCGGGTCCCTCCCCCCTTCTCTCTCTCATGTCTCTCAAAGCTTTGTCTCTCCCTCCCTCTCTCCCTCTCAATTCTATCTGTCTCCCTCACTCTTAGGTCTCTCTTTGTAGTGCCCCACTGTGTTCAGCCCTTACTTGACATTTGAGAAAGTTTGTTTGGATGATTGGTGATGTCCCATTGTTGTTCGTTAATATGTTGTATAATTTGATTTTGAAATTATGTGGTAAATTAAATATTGTGAATGGCCTTGCTTAATAAATTAAATTAAATTAAATTGATTATAAAGTAATTTAAATTAATTTGTATTTAAAATAATAATTAAATGAATTATGGTTGTGAAAGGTATTATGTGGATATTTATCATTCATTATTAAATTAATAATATGATTAAATGTTTTAATAATTGAAAATAAATAGAGATAAATATTATTATCATTGAAGTTTAAATTAAATGTGGAGAGTAATATAACTTTAAATTAACTAAATGAGATAAGATTTTTGAATTGATTGTAAAAGCAAATAAAAGATGGAAAAATAGGATTGTGTGCACATGCATGACTCCAAACTGATTTTCAAATTGGAAACTTATCAATTTTGTTGATTTTTGTATTTGAAAACTTATCTTTTACTTGGATTTTTATATTAAGGTTTTTGGGGAGAATTTAAAGAGAATGTTATTTTGATTTTAACAAGAAATATTGCTTTGCAATTATTTTTCTATATCAAATAAAAATAAAGCTTTTGATATTTTGGAAAATTATTCTTGGAGAAAGGATTTGTGACTATGAAAGAGGAATCTTTAACTCATATTCTTCATGTTTGAAGCATTGTATTCTAGATTGGTCTTGTTATTATGTATTTTTGGTTTTCAAATAACTAAATGAATATTTCCTCTTTCATCTATTGAAAATTAATGTTTGAATGTTTGGATGCATTGAGAATTGTTATATTTTGGGTTTTGAAATATCTCTTTCCAACTTCCCCTTGTTTGTAGTGCAGGAATCTTCCTTCTAGTTGTATCATGCAATCTTTTTTCTACATTTGGGTATATCCATTCATCTCTTTGATGATAGTCGACTTATATCATAGTGTCAACTTTGTAATTTTTTTAATCTGATTTTTGAGAGTTTGACTCCATTTGAAATCTCCCTTATGTCATTTAGTATTTTGTATGAGCATTCAATTTCATCCATCTTATCCTTGTTGTCTAACCTAGCATTTGGTATTTGTATTTATTTTGACCAATACTGCCTTATTTCATTGAGTGTTTTGATCCCTGTAGAAGGACTAGAGTTCAGCGTTTATGCAGATATTTAAGGCATGTGTGTCATCATAATTCATTTAACTTGACTAGCATGTGCCCCATCTCCTCCTTGTTGCATAGCCCTATTAGATTTGATGACTATGCCTTTAAGAGCTATGATTTTAAGAGTTCGACTTATCCAAAATCCCAATGTGGTTTTATTCCTATTCAAGTCATACATTTTATTGCAGGTTGATAGCAAATCCATAGTTACATTCTTATGTGTTTTTATGTCTTTGATTTAATTGTTGAATTTCATTTGAAAGGAGTTCGAGTTTCTTGTGTCACTTATACTTAGGAAACTCCACTTGTTTAAAATGAATAATTCTGGAAAAGACTATCGGCTGTAACTAGTGTGTCCCATACATTCTTATTTAGTTCAATTTTATTCAGTTTATTCTTACTAAATTGATATGGTAGTTGGTAACTACATTCCCTAATATATATATATATATATATATATATATATATATATATATATATATATATATATATATATATATATATGTTTCCTTGTAGTTTATAGTTGATGCAAATAATATTGGGAATCTATGCAATTTTATACGCTATTGATTTATTAAATCAACACGTTGTTGGTTGTATACACTATGCTTAAGGCAATTTATGTGTGTGTGTGTGAGTGTGTGTGCACACATTTCATGGTTAGTGTTGGGCGTTTACTCTAGTCATAATAAACTGAAAAATTTGTGCCTTAAACAACAGTATATTCTAAATTAAATATATATATATATATATATATATATATATATATATATATATATATATATATATATATATATATATATATATATATATATATATATATATATATATATTATGTTATAATTAAAGAGTAAATTGTTGTGTATAAACGTGTATTTTGATAGCTATAAATTTATTTTAATGATTTCATATTGAATGTATAAATGTAATTGATGATTTAAAATACTCTTCAAAACTTTATTACTTCGAATGAGTTAGAGAAATGGAAGATTTATTTTAATGGTCCCATGAAGCTATGTCTTCTTCTTGTATTGATTCTTGAATTAAGAATATTATATGTGTTGATTTCATGTTTTGAGATTATGTTGGGAACCTATAGTGTTTTGAGATACCATTAGTTGGGAGTTTATGGGTAGTTGGTTTATTAGGCTTCCAAAGGCTAAGGAAAAAGTTTTTTACATGTGGATTTTTTATATTTGGCTCTTTGAGAAACTTCTAGTCTTGATTCTTGTTTTGAGCTCATGTGGGTTGTTACCTTGCACCAGTATTTTTCTTTTTGATGTGGTATCTATGTAGGAAGGTTCATGCCTCATGTATGATTATAGTTTTATGATTTGGTGCTTTGTGTGAGTGGGTACACCCTAGAGGTTATGTGGGTATTAGTCTTGCATAGTGGAAATTATTCTATTATGGAAGTGCATGCCTAGCTTTACATGATAGTCATGTGACTTTCTATAATGTGCAAGATGGCTTACCTAGTCAGATGTGTTTTTGCATCTTCTAGCTATGAGTAGGAGGAGTGGCTCTCAATGGGGGCCATTGCACAAAGTGGCATCAAGGTAACTCATTAGGAGTTTTATAATTAAGTGATAAAATAAATAATTAATTAGGGGGAAAGGGTAATTGAAACATTAATCAAGGTGAGTAGATGCCTCGCCCATCCATGTAGGTCTTTTGTAGACGAAGGATGGGCTAAAAAGGCCTAGTTGACAAGATCACTACCTTGTCCTCACAAAAGGTAATCTATTCTACATGTGCCACCCTATGGGGTAGACACCTAGGGAAAGGCAATCAGGGTAATGATAGATGGGGGCCATCTAGATTGCCAGGGTAACTCAGGGATGGGGGCCGACAACTAGACTATGGGTAACTCAGGGATGGGGGTCAGTGTCTAGACTGTCAGGGTAACCCATGTTAGGGCCATGCGATGACACTCCTCCCCATAGCAACCTTGTATTTTTGTTGTTTTCTCCATGTTGCTCATGTACCTCTAGAAGTAGTTGTTCTTTGTGTTTGTTGTTGCACTTGTTTGTGGAGTCTTGTTATCCTTTTATTCTTGACTATTTTTATGTTGTGGGTCCTTCTTGTCATCTCCTAATATGGGGGGTGGGCCTTAGGGTCCACATGGTCAGGTGGAACGTGCTATGCACCCCATTGGGTTCCCAGTCAGAGATCGTGATGCATGGAGTTGTATAGTTACAATTATTCCAGAGTGTCACCAGATTTGGAGATATCATTGAAGATATGTATCATATTCATTTTAGTTGTATTACTCTATGTGATTGATGTATCATTCCCACTTTGTATTGGGAAGCACTGTTGTACAATTGTAATCTTGAAACTATTTAACTTCATATAATAAATGTGATGTATATATATTCTTTGTATTATCATGCATACGAATATGGATGTATGTAAATTGTATAATTACTCTATATAATGGATTTGAAATGTAAACTTGTGAGTAGTTGTCATCGTTATGGGAACTAGGTTAGAACATTTATGAGTAACGCAGCCATGTTACCCCAAAGGACTAGATAGATGATATGTATATGTAGATTTTCATTATTAGTGTTGTATGTTAATGTACATCTCATGTTAGTTTTACTTTTAAAACAAATTGTGCTATAATTGTTAGTTTTAAGTTGTCCTTTGGGCTTTTTATGGTGGGACGTTAAAACTTTGTATCAGAGCCTAGGTTCATACACTAGGCACTTTGGATACATGTGAGCCCATTACATTGACCTAGTTGCTCATACTCTTGAGGTTACATTTTTTATTTTTGTGTCATCCTCGCTTAGCAACCCAAGTTTCTCCTTAGGTGGTGTTGGTCCAGTGGTACAAAAAACTAGTGGAAAGGATAGGACCCTCGGTGTAGTGCACAATGCACTGATATTCTTCCTACCGGGGATGCATTATGGACCTTTGTGTTGTCTTGTGATTTGACTTTCAGTGATGTAAATTTGTGTGTGTATGTGAAGAACATGTGTTTAAACCTTGGAATTAGTGCTTATGAAATGATAAATGGTGTTACCTTGTTTTTGAACTAGTGTAGAATTATGATCATGGGTCACATATGTTATGAGATTTAGTTTTGCATGTCGAATGAAGTGGAATTTCTTGTCATTAACAAGGTAAATTCAATGAAAAATGTGTGATTTAAGTGATTAAAAATCTTGTTTTTATTTGAAGCTTAGGGTTCAACTCTAGGCCTAAGAGACCTCAGTTGTTGAAATTAGGGTTAGTCGACCCTCCGATTCAATTTTAATTTTAATGAAACTGATTTGAATGCAGGCATGGGAAGGTCAAAGTCTGCAAAGAAGAAGGGGAAGGAAATTAAGACTACTAAAAAGAAAGTTGTTGTCGAAGAGAACCCAACACTTGAAGACCAACCTAAGGTTTTTGATGATGAGACCTTAGCACATGCCATCATTCAACTCAAGATAGAAAGGGGTAAGAAGGTCAAAGAGTCTAACCACATTGCTAGAGCTAAGAAACCTTCGATAATTCATGATTAGTCGTTGGGGTGTGGACCCAATGTACCCATTCTGAGTAGAGAGAAAAAGGAGTGCCTACGTGCACATCATTCCTCTTTCTAAAAATTTGTAATAGATTCAGATGAGGACCCAAAGGAGTGTCCTCTATCTGATAAAAATAGCCCACTTAGTAAGGAGGAATATTATAAATAAGGATCTATGTAATCCATTATTATAATAAATAAAGTCGTTCTTGTGTGTTCAAAGTTGTGAGCTTGAATGACTTACCCTTGTTATGAATAAACATGAATATTTTTAAAAGATTGTGTGTCATAATAATTATAATTGTATTTGAAATGATTAAAAAAAGTAAATTTATGTTAGTTTCTCTAAACATGAGTTATGAATGTATGGATTTAGTTGTGTATTTGGATTAATTTGGTGTGTTTATCATGTGGAATTATGACTATCCTATTATGCATCTGGTTAGTGATTATTCTATGATGTTGATTTTGATATAATTATTGTTTGACATCTTTGTGAGAGGGATGGTGTAGCATCACTCATTTGTGAGCACCCTGCTATTTTGCAATTTCCTCTCATAGTTTGTTTGTTGTTTGATATATATATATACATACATGTTTCTCGATAGTGTGTTTGATGCAGGTTGCAGGTACCAGGCATTGACTCCACCTGCACTGTCAAGTCTTAGCGTGCCTCAAAAAACCCAATGGAAATGATGTGGAAAAAGGAGTTGACAAAAGGTCCCCAACCCTTGCCATCATCCTTGACGAGGATGAGTACCCTTCTTGTTACCCCATTTGTCTGGTTTGTATTCCTTGTCAATTGTCTTGCATTTTGTCTCTCATTATTTCATTAAATTGTGATGTCATGTTGATTACATTATTATATTGTTTAATATGTGGTTGCTTGAATATTTGATGTTGCTTGCATTTGTGTATGTTTTATTTCACCTTACAACTTCCAGGAGTAGCTCAAAGCTTAGGGAGGAGGATGTAGTGCCCCACCGTGTTCAACCCTTCCTTGACATTTGAGTAAGTTTGTTTGGATGATTGGTGATGTCTCATGTTTGTTTCTTAATATGTTGTAAAATTTGATTTTGAAATTATGTGGTAAATTAAATATCATGAATGGCCTTGCTTAATCAATTAAATTAAATTAAATTAATTATAAAGTAATTTAAATTAATTTGGAATTAAAATAATAATTAAATGAATTATGGTTGTGAAAGGTATTATGTGGATATTGATTATTGATTATTAAATTAATAATGTGATTAAATGTTTTAATAATTGAAAATAAATAAAGATAAATATTATTATCATTGGAGTTTAAATTAAATGTGGAGAGTAATATAACTTTAAATTAACTAAATGAGATAAGATTTTCAAACTGATTGTAAAAGAAAATAAATGATGGAAAAAGAGGAGTGTGTGCACATGCACAACTCCAAACTGATTTTCAAATTGGAAACTCAAGTCAATTTTGTTGATTTTTGTATTCGAAAACTTATCTTTTACTTGGATTTTTATATTGAGGTTTTTGGAGAGATTTTAAGGAGAATGTTATTTTGATTTAACAACAAATCTTGCTCTACAATTATTTTTCTTTATCAAATAAAAATACGTCTTTTGGTATTTTGGAAAATTCTTCTTGGAGAAAGGATTTGTGATTGCAAAAGAGGAATCTTCAACACATCTTCTCCATCTTTGAAGCATTGTATTCCAAGTTGGTCTTGTTATTCTGTACTTTTGGTTTTCAAATAACTAAACGAATATTTCCTCTTTCATCTGTTGAAAATTATTGTTTGAATGTTTGGATGCGTTGAGAATGTTAGATTTTGGGTTTTGAAATATCTCTTTCCATTCACCTCTTGATTTTAGTGCAGGAATCTTCCTTCTAGCTATGTCACATAGTCCTTTTTTTACATTTGGGTATATCCATTTAGCTCTTTGATGATAGTTGACTTATATCATGGTGCCAAATTTGTAATTGTTTTTAATCTATTTGTTGAGAGTTTGACTCCATTCAAAATCACCCTTATTGTGTTTAGTATTTTGTATGAGAATTCAATTTTATCTATCTTATCCTTGCTGTCTAGCCTAGAATTTGGTATTTGTATTTCTTTTGATGAATGTTTCCTTATTTCATTGAGTGGTTTGATTCTTGTAGAAGGATTAGAGTTTGGACTTTATGCAGATATTTAAGGCATGTGTGTCATCATAATTCATTTAACTTGAATAGCATGTGTGCCATCTTCTCTTCGTTGCGCAGCCCTATTAGATTTGACGCCTATGCTTTTAAGAGTTCAACTTATCCATACTCCCAGTGTGGTTTTATTCCTATCCAAGTCCATAGATTTTATTCTTGGTCGATAGAAAATCCATATTTACATTCTTATGTGTTGTTATGTCTTCGATTTAATTGCTAAATTTCATTTGAAAGGAGTTTGAGTTTCCTATGTCTCTTATACTTAGGCAAGCGCTTGTTTAAAATGAATAATTCTAGAAAAGCCTATCAGTTGTAACTAGTGCATCCCATATAGTCTTCTTCAGTTTGATTTTATTCAATTTATTCTTGCTAAATTGATATGGTAGTTAGTAAGTACATTCTCTAATATATATATGATGCCTTGTAGTTTATAGTTGAAGCAAATGATACTGGGCATTGAAGTAATTTTAATAAGTTGTTAATTTATTAAATCAACTTGTTGTCAGTTTTATACATTGCACTTAAGGCAGTTTCCTTTTTATCGATTTGTATAACATATATATGTGTCTGTTTGTGTGTGTTCATTTCATGGTTAGTGTTGGGTGTTTTCTCTGGTCTTAATAAACTAAAAAATTTGTGCTGTAAATAGTATTATATACTAAATTAAATATATTTATATATATTTATATCTGTATATATATATATGAATATTGATGATGATAAATATATATATGTATAAATATATATTATGTTATAATTAAAGAGTAAATTGTTGTGTATAAATGCATATTTTGATAGCTATAGAGTTATTTTAATGATTTCATATTGAATGTATAACTCTAATTGATGATTTAAAATACTCTTTAAAAATTTATTACTTCGAATGAGTTAGAAAAATGAAAGATTGATTTTAATGGTTCGATGAAGCTATTTCTTCTTCTTGTATTGATTTTTGAATTGAGGATATTATATGAGTTGATTTCATGTTTTGATATTATGTTGGGAACCCGTAGTGTTTTGAGATACCCTCAATTGGAAGTTTGTGGGTAGTTGGTTTATTAGGGTTCCAAAGGCTAAAGAAAAGTTTTGTTACATGTGGATTTTTATATTTGTCTGTTTGAGAAACTTCTGGTCTTGATTGTTGTTTCTAGCTCATGTGGGTTGTTACCTTGCACCAACATTTTTCTTTTGGATGTGGTCTTTGTGTGAGAAGGTTCATGTCTTGTGTATGATTATGGTTTTATGATTTGGTGCTTTGTGCGAATGGGTACATCCTAGAGGTTATGTGGGTATTAGTCTTGCAGGGTGGAAATTGTTCTATTATGGAGGTGCATGCCTCCCTTTACGTGATATTCATATGTGACTTTATATGTTGTGCAAGATGTCTTACCCAGTTGGATGTGTTTTTGGGTCTTCTGGTTGTTAGTAGGAGGAGTGGCTCTCAATGTGGGTCGGAACATAAAGTGGCGTCAAGGTAACTCATTGGGATTTTTATAATTAAGTGATAACCTAAATAATTAACTAGGGGAATGGGTAATTGACACATTAATCAAGATGAGTAGATGCCTCGCCCATGCCTATAGTGCTTTCATAGGCTAAGGATGTGCTGAGAAGGCCTGGTTGGCAAGATTACTACCTTGTCCTCACAAAAGGTAAGTGATTCCACATGTGCCACCCTATGGGGATGACACCTAGGGAGAGGAAATTAGGGTAACCATAGATAGGGGTCAGCATCTAGACTGTCAAGGTAACTCAGAGATGGAGATTGGCATCTAGACTGTTAGGGTAACCAATGTTAGGGCCATGCGATGACACTCCTCCCCATAGCAACCTTGTATGTTTCTTGTTTTCCCCTTGATGCTCATGCACCTCTAGAAGCAGTTGTTCTTTGTCATTGTTGCTACACTTGCTTGTGGAGTCTTGTTAGCCTTTTTTGTTTGATTGTTTTTATGTTGCGGTTCCTTCTTGTCATCTCCTAGCACGAGGGGTGGGCCTTAGGGTCCACATGGTTGGGTGGAACTTGTTATGCACCAAATTGGGTTCCCAGTTGGAGATCAAGATGCAAGGATTTGTACTGTTGCAATGATTCCAAAGTGTCACCAAATTTGGAGATAGCATTGATGATATGTATCATATTCATTTTAGTTGTATTACTTTATGTAATTGATGTATCATTCCCACTTTATATTGGGAAGCACTATTGTACATGTGTAATCTTAAATGATGTAACTTCATATAATAAATGTGATGTATATATATTCTTGGTATTATATTGTGTTCTCTGTATAATTAATTTGAAATATAAACTTGTAAGTAGTTATCATCATTATGGGAACTGGGTTATGTTAGAACATTTGTGAGTAATGTAGTCATGTTACCCTAGAGGACTAGATATATGATATGATATGTATAGTTTCATTATTAGTGTTGTATGTTACTGTACATCTCATTTTAATTTTACTTTTAAATTTTTTTTTGCTATAATTGTTAGTTTTAAGTTGTCCTTTGGGGTTTGCATGGCGGGGAATTACACACACTCTCTCTCAAGATTCTCTCTATCTCTCTCCCTCTCTCCCTCTCAAGTCTCTCTCTCTCTCTTCCTATCTCCCTCTCTTCGTCTCTCCCTCTCTCTCTCCCTCTCAAGTCTCTCTCTCTCACTCTCTCTCTCTCTCTCTCAAGTATCCCACTCTCCCTCTTTGCCTCCTGCTCTCCCTCTCAACTCTCTCTCTCCCTCCGAGGTCTTCCTCTCTTTCTCTCCCTCCCTCTCACTCTCAAGCCCCCCTCTATCTCTCTCTCAAGTATCTCTCTCTTGGACTCTCTCCCTCCATCTCTCCCTCTCAATTTTCTTTCTCTCTCTCTTCGTCTCATGACTCCCTCTCTCCCTCTCAAGTCTTTCTCTCTTTCTCCCCCCTCTCTCTCTATATATCTCTCTCTCCCACTTAACTATATATATCTCTCCTTCCCTCTATCCCTCACTCTCTCCCTCTCAACTTTCTCTCTCTATCTCTCTCTCCCTCTCAGCTCTCTCTCCCCATCCCTCTCAGGTCTCTCACTCTGTCTTAGGTCTTTCTCTCTCAAGTCCTTCCCACTCCCTCTCTCTCTTTTGTGAATTGGCCACACATCAATAAATATATAATATATACTATGTATTAAATGTATTATATAATATATTTAATATATATTATAGCAATATATATTATATAATATAGTAATATATAATATAATAATATATAATATAATAATATATAATATAATAATGTATAATATAATATAATATATAATATAATATAATATATAATATATAATAGATATTATATAATACATAATATTATATATTAAAAATTATGTATTATAAATACATAATACATATTATATAATATAATATATTATAAATAATATAAATACATACAAATAATGGATATTTGTTATGAATAGATATCCATTTCGGTTTGGTATTACCAAACCAAAATAGATATTGGCTCAAGATTTGGTTTGGGATTGCCTAACCTAGAAAGTCAACCCAAAAAATGTGTTTTTTAATTTTTTTTAGTTTTTCGAAGTTCTCCCTTATGGCTGATGGCATTTTTTTGACCCAAATGTCATCAAATGAAAGGGTTTATAGAAAAAATTGTCAGCTTTTTACCAATATAAATTTTCTCTTATTTTGAATTTAATAAAAAATTATTATTGATTTTCTACCTACAATACGTCTAATGTCCTAATTGATAGGCTGATTGAAAAACTTCTATAATTTTCAAACTACTTAACATTTTTCAAATCTACAATATGCACCACATTCTATGCTTCGCATACTATAGGATTAAAAAAAAATGAATTTTAGAATTTTTTGACCAAGTTATGGTGGTCAGACATAGACATTTTAATAATTCTAAAAAGTTCTAATAAAAAAATCATAACTAATTATTTACATGGAATTTTTTTTTAAAAAAAATCAGTATAATCGGGCATGTGTCCTCTACTTATATTGAAAAATTTAGAAAAAAAGGTATTTTTTTCTTATACTTAGGGTGGTTAGACATATACCTACTTCTTATATTTTTCCTAAAAATTTAGTACCACTCCATTGAAATTTCAAATTTTGTAAAAACAAATTTAATTTTTTCCAAGAAAGGACTAGTAGCCTAGAAACTACATTCAATTTTCTACAAATTTTGTTCTTACATATTTTTCAAATTATGTTAATGACCTATTCAAATTTTTATGTCAAGTTTCCTAACTCTAATTTTCTAAATTTGCATTGTCACTTAGAGGCCTAGTTTGGACCCCCATGATCCTGCACATACCCACCTAGGTAATGTTGTTGAGGTATTTTTAACCAACATAGTTTATTTCCTCTCACTTTTGAATAATTTTCTATCTTGAAAAAATGAGTGGTTAGCCTTTGTATTTGTTTCCTTATCCAACATGTTCTCTATTTTGGGTTATTTGTTGCTTTATCGATCGACCATGTCAACCTATGTAAAGCCTGCGATGTCTAAGTTGCTTTGAAGGCTCTGTGTTTTCAATTTTATTACTTGATATGAGGACAGGTATACCATACCCATAGCGATATCTTAATACCTGTATAATATTAAATCACCATGATCATGGCCTTTCGACTGACCTATGTTAATTTGTGTTTTTAGCTTCCATGTATATGGTCACCCTGTAGGCGACTAGACAAAGTGGACATACTATTTATCAATATCTTTTGAGAAAGATGCTCACTGTAATTTGAATCCCACCTAACCATGTGTTAAGATAGTGATGTGCACCCTACAAAGTGCAAGGTCCAAGTGGTATACAATCCGCTTTTATTTCATTTAAAACTCACTACCCATTGTAAAAGGGGTTGGTGGTATCGAAGGATATTTTGTTTGATGAATCAATATACTATGATATCCATGAAAGCCCTTTTCTAGCCATGGGTGTTGTAAGAAATTGATCTAAAGTATGGATGAATGTATATATTTAGATATATGTATATATATAAATGTAAACCCACAAATGTTGATTATATACGACCATTGTTGAACTCCCTATGTTTATTTTAAGTGAGTCAAAGCATCGACCATGCTTTGTTATTATACATGTATTTTAGGGTCTTAAACACCAAATTATGGAATTAAACTCATGGATCAATAGATATCAGGTGCTATTAACAAGCCCAAAGGTATTGATTCCATGTTATTAATGGATGATAACATGAGTATCATATCCTCTTGAGGGATTGCTTCAATGGGTAGAGTATAAGTTTAATTTATAGTGTTCTTTAAACTGAGTGTTATATGTTGATTGAAGAGAACCAACATGTATACTTAGATTTATAACAAAATGAAGGTATAATGTCTCTATTAATATTGTTTATGGGTGTTGCAATTCATCTATGTTTCATCGATCTATTTCTTTTAGTCCTTAGGTAAGACGAGTGACTATGAAATACATGTTTTCTTTTGAATCTAAATAGATATTAGATAATATTATAACTTAAGTGAATAGTTGAATGAATTAATGTTATTTCTTTCTTATTAGGTGAAGAAATTAGGGCTTATCAAGATCTAGATAAACCACTATAATTTTTCACACTAAATCACTACAATTCATGCAATTATGAGGGCCAAAAGATATAAATAATAATCTTAAATTGACCCTAACTATTATAACAACTATGAGGGGAGTTTTTAAGGCTCAAAGAGGTGTGTACCTTGCTACAAGAAGCCTATTTTTAGGGTGCATAGGACTCATTCGCCTTTAGTGAAAAATAGGTCCCTATTAGGGTTTCTAAAATTGAGATCTAGGTTATTTTCCTTGATTTCAACACTTTTAGATTCCCGGTTGTCAGCTCCTCAAAACCTATAATTAATTATATAGCCTCAATTCTTTGTTCTTTCACTTTGAAGGACAAATTTGCAACTTGACAACTTTGACAATTTTGCTCTTAACTTCTTCTCCACTTCATCTTCAACCTGTAAACCTACAAATACACACTCAATGAGAGAAACACTTGTTGATTTTTAGTGAATAGGATTTTTCCTAATTCAAACCCCTTGTAGGTACCTGATTAAACCAAATGATGAAATAATGTAATTGAAGCATGAACATGAAATGATGCAAAGTTAATACCTTGGAAAATTTATTGGAAGATAATTCTACAATCTAACATGTAGTTGCCATAAATAATGTAGATCTTGATCCTTTGAATTGATGTGAAACAATTCTTGCAAGAGATCCTCAATGCTACATCAACATTCTTAGCTCAACAACATGCATGAATGCACTAAAATTTAGACATGATGAAATGATCTTGAATTCTTGTAGTAAACTCTTGATAATATTCCTTGAAATGCCTTTGAAAATACTCTTCAAGTGCTCTATAATGCTCTTTATAAGGTTGCTAGGATGGTTCATAAAATTGCTAGGTGAAACAATGTGAATTAACTCCTTATTTATATTGAATCAAGAAATTAACTCTAAAATTCAAACACTCAAACCAACACCAGATCTGGAAATAAAATTATTATTAAATTCCTATTAGAATGAAATTAAAAAGGGGGCCCTCATTAAGGGAGGACCCATTCGCCACCTAGGGAGAATGGGTCCTGGCATTTTTTTTCAAGACCTTTCCTTTGGGGAATGAAAGAACACAAAAAAACCATTTGAAATATGTTGATAAGGGGGTTCCTATAGAGGGAGGACCCATTCCCCACATAGGGCGAATGGGTCCTAGCACCAATTTCTAGGACCTTGATTTTTCCCAATTAAATGTTATGTAATTTGAATTGTGGGTGTTAGGATAGATCTTCAGAAGGCATCACAAATAAGGCTTAAATTTGAATTAAAGGAGCCAATTAACTCTAATTAACCACAATTAATTAAGAGGACCCTAGATAAGTGTGAAAGTGTGTTACAACACTTTACAACACTTAAATAAGGTACAAATGAAGTTTATTTTATTGAAAGGGGGCCCAAGATCAATGTGAATGTGTTACAACACATTACAACATTAAACCTAGGAAAAATTAGGTTAACTCAATGATAATTATTCCCAAATCAAGTAAGGAAAAGGATAATTTTTTTGTTACTACACTGTCTTCTTTGAATATGAAAGTATACTTGCATGAAGAGTAAAATTTATTTAAATTTTCAGAATGTATATATGCATATTTTAAATTTATTCATTTCTAGGAATATATGTGAACATGCATAAGGATCCCTTTATGCATGCTCACATGCATGTGGTATACCTTCTAAATCATCTATATCATTTTAATCATTAAGAATATTAAAACTCTTACAAATAGAACAAATTGTAAACAGGGAACAGTGTTGAATTGCATATTTATATGATGAATAGATGAATGGTTTACCCTTCATGAGTGAATAATGGTTGATTAATTTAATGGAATGATACAAGAATTTAGTGGTATACTATAGCACACTAGAATTTTGGTAATAGATGGATTAGAAGGGATGGATACTCCTTTGATATGATAAGATTTCTTCCAAGAATGAGTGCTAGAAAGTGTATATATTATTTTCCAAATCTAACCCGAGTTGTATTTCATGCAGCATCAGCTTGCCCAAGATTTGTAGTCATTTTATATACATGTATGAAATAGACTATTATTATTTACATGCTCTTTGTTGTATTATTTACGTAACATGGAACTTGCATATTCTAATAGTAGATAGAAATGGATGAAGTTAGGCACGCACAAATTCCACCTTACAAATTGTACATCTCTTGCTATGTGTTCCATGCAGGGTCAGGCATTCTTCAATTGAATAGAGAATTCCTAGGAAGCATTTCCTTGTGGTTGGTTGGAAAAGCACATCAATCATGTACCTTTCCACCAGTGGAGGTGAGATGTCATAGAGGAATCATATCATAATTCTATATATATTGTATCATTGATGTAAAATAATTTGAAATGATGTAACAGAAAGAGAAACTTGTAAATTTGTAATGACTAAGAGGAGTTGAATTCCAAGTCAACTTGTATGTGATTATCGACATTTGGAAATACATACACTTATATTTTTTAGTTTAATTGGAAATTTATGAATATAATTGTTGAATAGATTTACCTATGAAAATTTTGTCACAAATTTGATTCTTATAATGTTAATGATTAGGTTTGAAATTAAATCTAGTTGGGCATGTTACATTTTGGTATCAAAGCTCAAGATTCAGCTCTAGGCCTATGAGCCCATGATGACTAAACTAGGGAATAATAGACCCTTAACTAGATTTGAGATACCTAGAGAATGACCAAATCTAATTTGGTTGTAGGAGAAATGGGAAGGTCTGAGCTGGGAAGAAAGAAAGGGAAAACCAATAGGGCTATGAAAAAGAAATTTTTTATTGAGGAGAATCCCAAACCCAAAGACCAATCGAATATTTCTGATGAAGAATCTCTAGAACACGGCCTCACATGTATCAAGCTAGAGAGAGGAAAAAAGATAGAGGAGGCGAAACAAACTCCTAAGAAAAAGAAACCCTCTACATTTAGATATTTACAAATAGGATGTCGACCAAATGTACCACTATTGACTAATGAGGAGGAGTTCCTACGTGCACTTCCTACCTCATCCAAGAGGCAAGGTGTAGATTCAGATGAGGATCTTGAGGAATGTCTTCTTTTTGATAATGAGGGAACTTCTTATCTAGTAGATAAAATTTTGTAAATAAGGATCAATGCAAAATCCAACTTAATATCAATAAAGAATTTTTTTTTTTATTAAAGGAATGAAGCCTAAAGGCTTGTCTTGTTGAAATGAACACATTTATATTATTTTTCTAGGCTTATATATTGAGTGCTTTGTATTTCATATATGCAATAGAATTAACATAAAACATTGTTCTTAAATGATAAATGCGACTATGACACAGGTCGAGTGCGAGTCACCATGGTGACCACCAGATAAGATGTAGATGGTAGTAGATAGGAAAATGGACCAAGCAAGAGGCTAGACCAAATCCTGGTGTAGTAACAAAAATAGTACTCCCCACCTTGGAGGAATAGAGAAAAAGGATAGGGTTCCTATTTCACACTTGCTACAGGGTATGTGCAGGATCATCATGGAAAAAATAGACCCTTAAGTGGCAAAAAAATTAGAAAAATCAGAGTTAGGCAACTTGACATAAAAATTGGAATAAGTTATCTATATTATTTAAAAATATGTAAAAATAGAATCTATAAAAAATTTAATGTAGTTTCTAAACTACTAGGTTTGTTTAAAAAAAAAATCTATTTGGTGAAAATTTGAAATTTCAATGCAATAGTACTTAAATTTTAGGAAAAATAAGAAGTAGGTGTATGTCTGACCACCTTAACCACAATAAAATGATAATATTTTTTTATAAGATTTTATATATAACTAGAGGACTCATGTCCTGATGTGATGCATATTTTTTTGTAATTTTTCTTAGTAAATAATTAATTATGATTTTTTTATTAATTTTTTTTTTAAATATAAAAAAATTGTATGTCTGACCACTTTAACTTGGTCAAAACTTCATGAAATTCAATTTTTCTTTATTTAATCCTATAGTATGTGAAGCATAGAATGTGATGCATGTTTTGGATTCAAAAAATGTGTTACTATTTGAAAGCTATAGATTTTTTTCAATTAGTCTATCAATCAAGACTTTAGTCGTAATTTGAATAGAAAATGAATAATAATTAATTATTAAATTCAAAGTAAAGAATAATTTATATTGGTTAGAAGCTAGGAATCTCCTTTAAAAAACCTTTTCGTTTCATCAATTTTAGGTAAAAAAAAGTCGTCAGCCACATACCCATCATATTGCCACTTTTTGGTCCATCATGATCCTGCACATACCCTACACTCAGGAACACCTTAGAGATCTCAAACTCAAGTGTGGAATGGTGTAATTCCCCATTGCACAAACCCCAAAGGAAAAAAATAATTCACAATAAAAGCACAATATGTTTTTTTTGAAAGTGGAACATAACATATAATGAACATGGATAATCAACACATACATTGTAGTTAAACATATACATCATATACTACATCTGTTGGGGTACACGTGACAACATTACTAAATGTAAACCCAAACCAAGACGATGATTAACTAACTACAAGTATTCCACTTCACCATTAAATATAATTATTAATTGACGGACAAATATCCACATCATAACATTAGTAAAACCATCTATCACATCTATGGACATAATTATGCATATTTCCATAGATACAACACCATTAAAAATTGCACACTATGAAACTAAAACTCATAATAGTACTTGTAACAATACACATTACAAGCATGGAAAGAATCCATCAAAGATCATAATTTAAGGTCAAAGGCTACATTCATTACAATGATGATAAAAGTTACATCGCATAAGAGTTACAGTAATAAAAATGTGTTCCCCAACATAAACGGGAACAATACAAAAAGATAGAATAATTCAACTGAAAAGGTGAATACAAGGTAACAAGACTAGCTCTGACTTGGATATAATTCTAGAGTCACTGCAAGTGGCACAATCTGCAAATCTCGATCCTTGGCTAGAGACACAATGGGGTGCATAGCACGTTCCACCCAACCACGTGGACCCAAAAGTCCACTCCCCATGCTAGGAGTTGACAAGAAAGATCCCCATTCCTCAACCAACATAGTTAAACAAACCAAAAGAAAACCAAACTCCACAACAAGGATAACGACGATATAAGATAACAACCCATAACATTTCCATCACATAGCCACAACAAAAATAATGAAAAGTCCAACAAACCAAATGCCAATATTATAGATCAACATTAAGTAACCATAAGAGGTGCCAACAATAATAGGATCCAAAGCCTTCAAATGAAATCATAATATCAACCAACAATAAATATCAAGGGAACCTTTCATTAATATCAATCAAGTTGCCATGAGGCATGTGTGCAACACTAAAAGATAGAACTTGGAGCCTTCAACAACAAACAACAAGAATAAATTGCCTCAACAACATCTACAATTCAAACAACACTCCCAGAGGCAACCAAACAAGTGAAAATAAATGGGTACTATACGAGAGTGTCATCGCATGACCTTACATGGATTATCCAGACAACCTATCACTAGGAGCCACCTCCATCTATGGTTATCCTGACTGCCTATCTCAAGGCGCCACTCCATAGGGTGACTTATGCAGAACCACTTACCTTTTGTGAGGACAAGGAAATGATCTTACCAACCAAGTCTTATCATCCCATCCTTAGCCTGTGAAAGCACTAATGATATGGGTGAGGAACATAATTAATCTTGTTTAATGTTTAATTACTCAAAATCCACCAGCTCATTAATTAAATTATCACTTGTTAAGGAAACTCTTCCATGGGTTACCCTAACAGCCTCTTTGTGCACTGACCCCCATGAAGAGCCACTCTCCCTATGACACCCAAACCAAAAACACATAGGGGGTGTACCTCATCTCTCATAGAGTCAAGGTGTACATAAAACACAACATGCAAAGCAAGGACCATCTCGCAAACCCATTCCATATCACTGAAACAAGAACAAAGGAGGTACCACCCACAAGAACTCAAAATCAAAAATAAGATCAATAAATCATAAAGGGTCCAACCAAGGGAAATCAATATGAATCAAGTTCACTATTACCTCTAGAAGCCTCAAACACCAAAAACCCACAATCTCCTACTGAAGGTAATTCAAACTCTTCAGGTTCCCAACCATCTCATAATATGACAATAAGAAAGTCTTTGCAAATAGCTTCCTCAATTTAAATTAACACAAAAAGGAAGACTCACATCAAGGAACCCAAAAAATGATTATAAATTCCACACTCACAAAATGATAAGTGGGGAATAAAAGAGACAATATCATAACGAGACATTCAAACTAAATCAAGATTACATAATCAAGTTAATTCAACAACAACCACTCATACCAACAGTAAACCAACTAGTAGGGTACCCAAGGGAGACCTCAATTTTCCCCGCACATGATACCCTAACAAGCTAACAATTTGTAACCAATCATATTTAAGAATAACTATATATCATCAAATAACCCATCACCTCAATCAATCTCACTACTATGGAACCCTAACATCAAATTGCAACCTTGATTAATATTCAAATAATAAGATCTTAAATAATTGGGTTCTCGAGGAAAATCTACTAATCAATTATCTGGCTAAACCTTCCCAAATTTAGTTAAAAGAGTAATACAACATATCATAACATACACATTTATTTCAAAAAACTTTAACATCATTTTCATTTTAAAAATCATCCATTAATAAGAAACCGCATAAGGAGAGATGGGTGAGATCATGAAAAAATTAATATAAACATAACCTTTCACTTACAATCACTATAACTAATAACAATATAATTAAATATAATATTGTTGTCTCTCATACAAAATTAAATAAATATGAATTGTTACCTTAATCAATCTTAATGTATGCACATAAACATAATACTATTAAATAGCCCACTAGGAGTTAGAGAAAATAAACATAGGATCCAAATATTATAGCTTTGATATAGAGTATTTATCTATTGTTGATCTAACTTGTCAAGAAAGAAATTTAAATAACTTTTCTTAAAAGAATCCATGTTATAATTCCAACACAAAGTTCACTATCCTAGGTTCAGTTATTCACCATTCATAACACCTTTAACAATTGCATGATTAATTATATCTATTCCTAAATATCACTTAATTCTCGATCAAACGAACCTTCTCAAAGATATTCAAGGACTTGACCTAGAATAAGTTTCAATAAAAATATAAGCTTGACCCTATAATTTTTATTTTTATTTTGAATCCATACTTAGAATATTTTTCTTCAAAATAACTAGACAATTAATTAATCCAGTTAATACCTTGCTTGAATCTTAGTTAATTTATTTACTTAATTAACTAGTCCTCTTTAAAAGAAATTACTTAAATATTTTAAATTGTAACTTAAAGAAAGACATTTGTTTATTTATATTTAGATTACTCATAATTACTAAACAAGGTCAATAAGAGAATATATTCCTCACATATTGTTTACCCTATAATTATTCTCTTAAAAGGAGTAATTAAAAAAAAAAATCATTCTTATTAAAAAAGGCATTTAATCATTTGAAGTTGCCCTCTATTACAAGACATATCTTATTTATTTATTCTTCTTAAAATGCAAACAATTTCATTCACATAATTACTAATTATCTTTAAGAGCACTTACTCAGATATTAGCATTACATAAGGAAGATATTCATTCATTCCAATCTACTCATATAGCTTCTACATAAAACCATTAAAAGAAACTAATTCAAAACATTTACACAAGCCTTATTAATTATAACTAAATCCAATAACATTTTCACTCCACAATCCACTATTTTATACATACAATTATATTCATATATGTTGTCATAGGTTTCAATCTAATTGTCGATTTTATATATATATATATACGTTAACATGCCACATTATTTCCTTTTCTAATAGAATTACCCAAGATTGCATTTAATAATTTCTATTATTTTCTATTTTATTTGAATGGAATCTATGTAAATCTATAATACTCCTTAACTATATCTTTATATATTTTATAATCAGCCCAATAGTACCTTATACAAATATATGAATGCTAGATCATAAAATGGTAATATATACATATATGAATACATATATTCAAATGCAACTTTCACAGAAATCTTTTATAATACCAATTCCTAATTAAGATATCATTACGTATTCTCTTGTTACCATTCTAATAAATATAAATATATGGAATTACATAATTTCTAACGGTTGTTAATAAAACAGATCAGTTTATGGAAGGGGAAAAACGCAACATTTTAGCTTACAGGGACACACATATAAATATAAAAGACACATTGTTGTTTACTAAACAATACAAGGTAAAGACTATTATCGCAGGTGGCTTATGAAGTCGCACTCAAGGTAAAACAAAAAATAATAGTGCACCAAACACAGACAACAAAATCCTCCAAGGTAAGGTTTCAGATAATGATATATGAAAGAATAGACGATGTCACTCTACTTAAATGGCATTGCAACAACTCTGGAAGACAGAAGTGTAAGTTGTGAAAGCATGGACCAAGCATGCAAAATGTTTGACGGAGTGACATCTCAGGACAACAGTGAATACAGGGTGTGCACAAAATGGATTTGTAGGAAGTGGGTTAGAATATGACCAGATTGTCGCACTACACCTAAATTCATCTCCAAGATTGTTGCAGGAGAAATTGTTCTAAGGAATGTAAACCATTCCCATGATTTTAATCAGGTACAATGCTCTTGTGGAGAATTTGGTGATGCTAAATGAAACAAACTGAAGGGTAGGCTTGCACTGTAATATTGCGCCCAGGCAGACTTGCATGCAAAACGCGTAAGTAAAGGCAGGGCACATGAATGGTTCGACAGACTGCTTCAGGGAATTGTGGTCTCATGGAATGCCTCAAATGTAAGATAAGCACCAAATGGATTTGTTAATTAGACTTTAGAAACTTCCAAGCAAATGAAATCGGTAGGTTTAGAGCCGAATTCCACCGCATTTGGTAGCAGGCATGAAAGAAAATTGTGGAAGCACAAACAAAGCACATGAACCATTTGGCAAAATGCCTCAAGGAAATGCAGTCACATGAAACGCCGTCCATGCAGTATATGCACACATTGGCTTTGTTTAAAGGCTAAAGGAACTTTTAAGCATATACTTGGCAGATGTAAAGCCCGAATACATAACCTTAGCCAACATCCTCGCTGCGACGTCAACAAGGGAGCTTTGAAACAGGGTATGAACACACATCTGGACAGCAAGAATGAAGAACATTGGCGGATTTGGCAGTTGCAGCCATGCTGGAGGACAAGGCCCGATCCATGCCTAAATACCATTGTGCAAGCCAAGTTCAAAGATGGCATTATGACAGCCAGTGCGTGCAGGTAAGTTTACTGAAAAGCCTAAACTTTCAAGCCCATTTGAAATCGGTAGGGATGGAAGGCAAGGCGCGAACTGGCTTAATAGGGCCACGTTAAAAAAAAATGCTCCTCCTAAATGGTTATAAGGATTCGGAGAATCATACATTGGAGAAAAAGATTTCACTTTCATTAATATTATAGCATACTTGGTAGTGCTTGAAGAGAATTGCAGAGAATGGTGGCGCAAACACAAAACCAATCTTCAGTCATAAAAGAGAGCAAACCTATGCTGAGAGTTGAGAAAACTCTTACACAGACCGAAGCTAGTCAATGTGAAGGGCAGCGAATACACCAAAGTATAAGAAAATCGATGACCATGGGCTTCAGGGCATAGCAGATTTAACAGGCATAAGCAATAAGAATACATTGAAATAGCAAATTATGGAAACATATGCAAGGCCAGTGAAAGGAAATTAAGGAAGCATAGACGCAGCACGTGAACTGTTAAAGGTAGGAGGACATGTCGCATACGCAAATGGCCATAGCTAAAAGGAAAGCAAGGGATCATGACAATGACTTACCTCAGTATTTCACTTTTACTGGATAAAATAAAAATCTGTTACAGAATTCTTTTCTCCGATGAGGTCTCCTCCCGTGGCTTCTTTCCTCCTTTTTCTCACCAAAATTCCCTCTCTAAAAACTTTGGAATTTTTTTCCCTTGAATCCAAATTGACCGATGCGTGAAACTCAGAAGCTTTAGAAACTTTCAAGCAAATGCAATTGACTGGTGTAAGCTTTAGTAGACATATGTACAACATACAAACTAACAGATGTAAGAGAATAAAAAGAAAGTTAGAAAGCTTTCTTTACTTCGTAACTCTCTCTTTAATACCTCCTCTGTATATATGTATATATTATTCAGCCTATAATCCTCTTTTTCTTCACTTTATTACTTTATTCACATATTTATTTATTTATTTGTTTGTTTATTTGTTTATTTGTTTATTTATTAATTATTTCTTTATTTTAGACTATTCTAAAATTATTTTATTTATTTTATAATATTTATTTATTTATCTATTAATAAAAAGTTAAAAGTTGTTTACATGTAAGTTCTAAATTGACTAAATCTTTTATCTTCCTTGTGTCTTTTAACATGTCCCAAATATCCTTAAAAGTAAAGAAACCCCTTTTAATATAATCTATTCACTTCTACAAATCAAACAATTGTATTATCGTTATTATTTTAATTAGAACACGTATCAGTATTGTGGAATTAAAATTCTTAGTTATAGAAATGAACTATATCATCAAGTCAAATTGGAATCAATTTAAAGACAATTAGTCATCTAAAACATATTACTTGGCAATTTCTTAATACATAAAATATAAGTAGATTATTATGGATTCCTAAAATCAATTCGTAATGATAGGGTGCATAAGCACTTTATACCCAAATAAAGATCATTCAAACAAGCTTATAATCAATAATCCAACAATCCCTGACCCTGATAAGCGACTAACTATGTTCTCATAATCAATCATCTTAGGTGTACATGATGATGAGGAGTGGTCTCACACTAGTTTATTTTCTAATGGTACTCAAATTCACATAGAAAAATAATTCTCAATTTTGAATAACTATTTTAAACAAAACCACTAAGTACACCAAAAAAAACAACCTTACTCAGAAACCAAAGACAACTGAACCGAATGGACACTACAAATGGAGGTAAGATATCTGCTAAAAGGGTATCCTAGAGAATGTTTGGAGATTAATTAGGGGTTCACCACCAAGATAGGGCTTGGAAATACTAATGAAATGTAAGACCTAATACTTAAATCTAATGCAATGAAAGATTTCACTAAATGACCCGAAAAAAGCATGTAAAATAGAACAAAAAACTAAGAGATGAAAGAGGTGCACCTAGGAAAATAAAGAGGCCTGAATGAAGTCTTGAACTAATAGAAATCCTAAAATTTAGGCCTACTGGGGCTTATTCACTAATTTGGGAAAATCAGTCCTAGATCTGGGTTTCTGCACAAAAACAGGTTTTTGGAAAAAGGGTATCTAAAACTGCAAAAATCTCAAAATTGACCTAAACTAGGACTCATTCACCAATTTGGGTGAATGAGTCCAGTTAAGGTCTTCTTGAGGTTTAATAATCTAAATCTTGTCTTCAATGTCTGCTCTTTTTGCTTCTCTTTGTTTCTAGATTTGAAACCCTGATTTTAGGGTTGTAGGTGACTTTTTAGTGAAGAATAACAACCTTGCAAATGAGAGGGAAATTCCAACAACTTTCTCCAAGCTTGTGACCCAATCTTAAATGATCCTTCAAGTCTTTGAAGCACCTATATCTGCAATTACACAAAGAAAGAGAGGGAAAGTGTTGATTGTTATGGAATAGGGGTTTGCCTTGGTCAAACCCCTTGTATTTAATTAAACCAAATGTTGAGACAATGTAATGAAGGCATGAAACATGAAATAAAGAACATGAATAATGGACAATGATACCTTGAATGATGCCTTGTAAGTGATGTATTGTAAATATACAACTCAACAGAAAATCGCCATGAAGGATGTAGATCATCTTGATCTTGACAATAGGAGTAAAGAAATGCTTGATCTTAGATCTTCAATACTACATCAGAACACTAGCTCAATAACATGCTTGATGCTTGATGTCCTTGACATGATGATGGATCTTGAATTGCTGCAACATTTGATGAAGAATCTATCCTTGAATTCCTTAGAAGTGATCTTGAATGCTATCTTGATGCTCTTGTGAAGTCTTGGAATGATTAACTCTCACTTGCTTGATTTGATATCATCAATACTTAATGAAATAATGATTTGAAAGCTTATTCATATAAGCAATCCATCTAATATCCTATGTATTAGATCCCAAAGGCCAACATACATAAAATTTGAACTTAAAACTTAGTTTTTCCTGCTCGAAACCTTGAATATGGGCCAAATGGGACTCATTCACCAAATTGGATGAATGGGTCCTGTCTAGATGGGGATCCTTCACCCAAAGTGGTGAATGGTGCCCACAGGGCATATTTTGATTGCTAAAGTGTCATGGAGTGTGTGAATTAAGCTTATTGGTTGATATTGTTGGTTTTTTTATTAAAATATGCTCTAGGATGCATAATATGGGGTGTTAGGGGCCTATTAATGATGATATAAAGGTCATAAATGCAATAGGGCCCAAAATCCAATGTGAAAGTATAAATAAATATACTTTACTACACTAAATTAAGCAAAAAATAGGTCTATGGAGCTAAAAAGTGCCCTATATCCAATGTGAATGTGTAGAAAAAATTACAATACTAGATTAGATCCATTTGATTTACAAGCCTCCTAAATGTAATGTGAAGGTGTAAATAAATACAATTTACAACACTAAATTAAGGAAAAGTTAGGTTTATTTAACTTAAAAAGGGCCCAAGACCTAATGTGAATGTGTAAAACACATTACAACACTAGATCAAGGTGATATCAAGTCCAATTTATCATTAATTATTCCCAAATTAAGTGTGAAAATGTAAAAAACAATTTTTTTTGACAATAAATTTTATCCCCACTTTAGTGAGAGGACGAGCTTGCTTCAAACTCACACTAAAGTATACATTCAAGAGGGGTCCAATTGTACTAATGTGGATGAACTAGGATAATAGAGATTGAGGAGGTGGTCAAGCCCCTAGGATCCAAGATCCCACATCAAGCCAACATAAGCACATAAAGGACATGCACAAGGTGTATAATATGCAGCATCAAGATACACAAACATGTAATGCCAATCACTGTTAAAAGAAAAAACGTAAAAATAAAAAATGAGGTGGATCAAGCTTTGACCATTTTTCCAACATGATATGGATAAGATCTAGGCTATTTGTCTAAAAAAGCATGCTCGCTTAGAGGCAACGGAGCTATTTCCTTTCTGCTGGGTGAGTAATCCAAGAATTTGAGACATATACAACCATTATGCACTCACACACACATGTGAGTGGCTAAGGGAAATTCATGGCTCAGATCAACTTCTCATCCAACCATACCAAATTTATACCTCCTGATAAATTTGATAAGGCACCACACAATAACGATCTTTGATCTTCATGAGACAAGCAAAACTTTGGATGGTTGGAACTCATGAACAAACAAGATGGCACCATAGGAAAGCAAATTTTTTTATGCAAGTTGTCCATATAACTAAAAATGCACATGAAAAGTGTAAATAATATTCAAAGGAGGCTTCCTATGTTCATGCAAGGTCTTTACTTTTGGAAAATTATGATAAGATAGATCATGCTCTTAAAGGAAATCATACCCGATGTCACCACAAAGCCAAAAATGCATCGTATGAAATAAGAAGACTACACCATGAACCATGAAAAAGAAAAAATATAAAATAATAATGCCAATGTATGCCCCCACATTAAATAAATTGCTAAACACCATGCTGTGAGAAATTACTTTAAAGTAGCAAATGAAAAATGAAAACAATAAAAAGGACATTAGAGCTAACTTGGAAATCCCTATGCCAAGTCAAATGTTTTTGAAGCGAACTACATCATGAATAGGTATGCCACATGTGAGCCAACTTAAGGCACGTCATCCACATCCCCAGCTTGCTCTTATATGTACATGAAAAGTGGTCAACTAGCCAAAAGAGACAACAACATGTGACATACGAGGAAAAGGCTATCGAACCCACTTCCCCCACTTAGTACAAGACAAGGATGAGCCAAATAGGATTTTAAATAAGTTTCAATTAGAGGAACTAGGTGCTTAAATACAAGGAAGAGTACTACAGTCCCTAAGATGTTGAATTTTGTTGCTTAAAGCCTCACATTCATTAGTAGAATTACCATGAACTCTGTGATATGCACAAAATGAATTCTTGTAGTAAAATTTATTTCATGTTCTTGGAGGGGGAGATATCAAATGGTCTTGGAACAGTCTCAAAAAAATACTCTCTTGATCAATAGTAGAAGATGTTCCTTTATTTGTGAAAGATGCCATACACAGACTAAATGATAAGGCTTTAGATGAAAATGGAGATAAGGGAGGTAAACCTAGATCTTTCTTGAAAGATTATGGTATGTTGGTTTTCTTTGTGTGTTTATTGTATCCATGTGTATGAGGGATATTGTATCCAATACCATAACAATATTTCAATTCAAACGAAGGGAGTTTATGCTTCTGAGAAGGATTGGTTTCTTCATGGGAAAACAAATCCTTTTTAAAGTTATGCATCATCCCCCCATGAGGGATGGGAGTTACATAGCCCCAATCATCACCATGGGGTAATGCTGTTAATGTAGAACCATGTTGAGCATATGAAACTCAAGGTTATTTTGGTTTAGGTTGTGATATTTTGCACTCTCCTATAAAGGAAGGTGTAAAACCCAAATCATTAGTAGAACTTGTATTTGAAATGGAATCATTTGTATATGACTATTTGGACTTAGAGGGTGAGATTTTGGAAACTTTATGGAAATGAGGTGTAAAATATAACAACCCCAAATTATCACTAAAGATTTTTTTTGTAGGTGAGGGATTAGCATCAAATTTTATAGGTTCAACTTTGGATCTTGGAATGAAAGTATTAGGGGAGTTGGAAGTGTTGTGATCATATGATTCATAGCTTTGTTCATCTACTTCAACTGTGTATATCTTGTAGTTGTATTGAAATTTCATTGTACAGTGGAGAGGATATGGTACTCCTTTCATAGCATTAATCCATGGTATCCTTAGGAGAAGATTGTATGAATGATATCCAAGCATGATATGGATAGGGGTAGGAAACACTACATATACGACCTCAATAGGTAATGTGATCATTCCCAGTGGTTGCCTATTAACATTGTCAAAGCCACAAATATGTATATCGTTAAGTTGAATGAACCTTTTTTCTGTGCCAATTTTGTCTAGGAGGTCAATGCTACAAAAATTAATTTTTTCTCCATTGTCTATGAGAATGCACCTAACTGCAATTTCATTAATGATCACGTTTATCTTCAAGGCTTCATTCTTGTTTTGAATCTCAAGTGAGGGAAATTCATGTTTAGGGAATGTGATTTCTGACTATGTGACTTGCATGTGATGAGAGGAGGATGTTGCATTATTCATTTCATATAAGATTGGATCTCCTCCTACTTTATTTTCAATATTTCTTGAAATAGAAACTTGTATGTAGGTGATAGTTGAATGAGTTTCCATATGGATATGTTAGCAGGAGTCTTTATAAGGTCTTCAACACTAGGAACAGTAATTGTAGGAAATGTTCATATTGTTGGAGTCATTTTTGCTCCCCTACATGTTTAATCAACTATTTTATATCTTGGTTACTGTAAAATATTGTTATATTCCATCCTAGATTTCAAGAAATCTCTTATTTTCTTATGTGATTCACTAATGGGAGGTGACATAGGAAGCTCACTAATTAAAGGGGATCCAATTTGTGTCATCATAACCTCAACAAGCTTGTGCTTATTTGCATGATCTCTTAGTGAAGAGGAGTCTAATGTCACTTCATCATCTTCATATAAGGAAGCCCCATTACATGTGTCAATGTTCAAATTTTCTTGTACCATGATATCCTCCATAGGAGGAGAGTTTTTAGGAGAAATACAAACTAAATGTTCATGAAATTCAAAGGTAGGTTCTTCTAAAATGACTTCATCGAAAGTAGGGGAATGATCAATGCTTGAATTCTCTTGTCCATCAATAATGTTATTGTCTTGTTCCATAAGATTCTTATGACTTTGATCAATCAAAGCATTCTTTTCACGACTAGGAAAGATACTAGGAGATGAACAAATCTTAAGATTGGCCAAATTTTCACTTCTTTGTCCCATAATTTCTTCCAAAATAGGATAGGTATAGGAAGATACATAAAGAGGGTTATCATAGATCTTGATGGTTTTCCTATCTAACACCAACATATCCTGATCATTACCACAAGAGGAGAAGATGATGGGAGATGAAAGTAGGTAGGTTTCAATGGTATTTTTTTTCTTATGTTATCATCATGATTACATAACACTATGTGCTCTTGTTTAGTAATTTTTTGCCTAATAGGAGAGGTGAGAGGAGAGAAACAACTTGGGTTCTCAAAACTTGCATCAATTAGTTCTTCTAATGCTAAAATATCTTCTTCACAAGTAGAAGAGATATTGGGAGAAGAAAAATGTTATTGTCATGATTACCCATGGTTTATTTCACTATACTATCCTCACTCTTAGAAGGGATACTTGGGGAGGGATCAATGATGAACGAAAAGAGAGGGGAAAGGACCTCATATTCATATTCACTTAACAAGATCCAAAAATAGAACATGAAGTGTGATAACTATAGATTATTGCAATGAAAATATGATGTAATGATTGTTCTACAAGCTTGAAATGAAACAATGATAAGGAAAACATGCAAAATGATAATGCAATTTTTCAGATGATAATTGACTGATTATGCTATGTAACAATGTGAGAATGCAAATTTGAAATTGAGCAATGCATGAAATGAGCCAAATTAAGCTAAATATAATGAAATACATGTAACAGAAACTCAACCAACTGAAACAAATAGTTAATGCTAGAAAAGAAAAGTGTAGAAAAAAGGTTTTTAATGTTGTAAAAGGTAGTTTCATATGAGCACTGGGATTGATTCGCGCAAGGTGGTGAATGAGTCCCAGTAGGGATTTTTTTCAAAATTTTCATAAATTTTCAATTGATTTTTATGCTTTTTTATGTTGTATGATTTGTAAATTAAATGCAAATGCAAATTTTTAGATGATTCTTTATGATTTGAGATGCAAATATGCAACCTATATTCACTTTCACTAATGCAAACCCTATATGCCAATTAACTAATGCAAAACCTAATGCAAATTCAATGCAAGCTAGATATAGGATGATGATGGACTCCAAATTAGTAAAGAAGGTATTATAAATGTAGATTCGGTAAAATGTAGTAATGAAAATAGTACTCCCCACCTTGGAGGAATAGAACACAAGGATAGGGTTCCTATTTCACACTTGCTACACTCAAGGACACCTTAGAGATCTAAACCTCAAGTGTGGAATGGAGGTAAGAGATCTACTAGAAGGCTATCCTAGGGTATGTTTAGAGATTAATGAGGGGCTTCACCACCATAGTAGAGCTTTGAAAGACTAATGAAATGCAAGACCTAATGCTTAAACCTAGTGCAATGCAAGATATCACTAAATGACTTTAAAAAAGCATGTTAAACATAATAGAAAGTTGAGAGATGAATGGTGTGCACCTATGAATCTAAAGAGGCCTGAATGAAGTCCTAAAATGTTGGAAATCCTAAAATTTAGACCTAATGGAACTCATTCTCCAATCTTGGTGAGTTGGTCCTAGATCTATGTTTCTGTATAGAAAAAGGTTTTTCAAAAAAGGGTATCCAAAACTGAAAAAATCTCAAAATTGACCTAATATGGGACTCATTCACCAATCTGGGTGAATGAGTCCAGTTAGGGTTTTCTAGAGCTTTAAAATCTGAATTTGGTCTTCAATGTCTACTTTTTCTATTCCTCTTTGTTTTCATATCTAAGACCCCGATTTCAGGGTTGTAGGTAGCATTTTAGTTAAGAATACAACCTTGGAAATGAGAGGGAAAATCCAATAGCTTTCTCCAAGCTTGTGGCCTAATATTCAATGATCCTTCAAGTCTTCAAAGCACCTATATATACAATTACACAAAAGAAAGAGAGGGAAAGTGTTGATTGTTAGGGAATAGGGGTTTGCCTTGGTCAAACCCCTTATAGGTAATTAAACCAAATGATGATACAATGAAATGAAGGCATGAAACATGAAATAAAGAACATTAATCATGGACAATGATACCTTGAATGATGCCCTGTAAATCTTGTCTTGGAAATTTGTAACTCAACATGAAATGTCCATGAAGGATGTAGATCTTGACCTTCACAATAGGAGAAAGCAATGCTTGATCTTGTATCTTCAATACTACATCACAACAGTAGCTCAATAACATGTGCTTGATGCTTGATGTCCTTGACATGATGATGGATATTGAATCACTGCAACAATTGATGAAGAATCTATCCTTGAATGCCTTATAAGTGATCTTGAACACTATCTTGATGCTCTTGTGAAGTCTTGGAATGCTTAACTCTTGCTTGTTTGACTTGATATCATGAATACTTAATGAAATAATGATTTGAAAGCTCATTTATATATGCAATCCATCTAGTATCCCATGTATTAGATCCCAAAGGCTAACATACATAAAATGTGAACTTAAAACCAAATTTTTCCTACTCAATACCTTGAATATAGGCCAAATGGGACTCATTCACCAAGTTGGGTGAATGGGTCCCACCTAGATCAGACTCATTCACCCAAAGTGGTGAATGGGTCCCACAGGGCCTATTTTGATTGCTAAATTGTCAGGGAGTGTGTGAATTAAGCTTATTTGTTGATATTGTAAGGTTTTTGATAAAATTATGCCTTGAGATTTATAATCTGGGTTCTTAGGGGCCTATTAATGATGATATAAAGGTAATAAATTGAATAGGGCCCAAAATCCAATGTGAAAGTGTAAATAAATACACTTTACTACAATAAATTAAGGCAAAAATAGGTCTATTTAGCTAAAAAGGGCTCTAAATCCAATGTGAATGTGTAGAAAACATTACAACACTAGATTAGGTCCATTTGATTTATATTCTTCCTAAATTTAATGTGAAGGTGTATATAAATACACTTTACAACACTAAATTAAGGAAAATTTAGGTTTATTTAGCTTAAAAAGGGCCCAAGGCCTAATGTGAATGTGTAAAACACATTACAACACTAGATCAAGGTGATATCAAGTCCAATTTATAGTTAATTATTCCCAAATTAAGTGTGAAAATGTACATGATGAAATTTTTTGTCACTACACCTAGAACTCTTGAACTAGCAAGAATCTCAAATGGATCATTTGGAATAAGAGGTCAGTGGGGTGCAGGAGGATCAGAAGTTTAGGAATCAGGTACCCACCCAAGTAGAAGGGGATTGTAATAGAGTTCAGATTGAGGAAGAAAATGGAAAATATCTTAAGGTAGCACCATCGTAGTTTGATTGCAAGGCCATTAGAGATGGGGCTAAGGACTGGATCATAGAGATGAAAAAAAATGGGCTTCACAACCTGCTAGATCAAACCAAGGCTTCTTGGGTTGTATACTAATTGTCTGGAGAAGAATCTATTTGTTCGAACAACAAGAAGGATGAAGAGAGATTTCCATAGGAAGGGATTACTTGGGAGTTTTTCCTTGAATCTTTTAGAAAGAGGTGGCTACCATATTTTTTCTTCAACAAGAAAATGACTAAATTTCATAACCTTACCAAAGGAGGCCTAACAATAGTTCAATACTAGAAGTTTACCAATTTTCTCAAGTATGTTTTGTAGTATCAATCTCCTGAGAGCTTTCAGATTCAAAAGTTAATATGGGAAAAAGACCACACATTGGAGCTGAGGTGGATATTCACAATCTCCATACTATGGATAAATCTTTTGAGAATTCCATTAAGGAAGAACAAAAGCTATGTAGTAGTTATCCAACCTTCATAAAGGAGCAAACTCCAAGCCTCGGTTTAGAAACAAAAAGTTTTTGAAGGGTGATAGACGAAAGGGAGATACGTCCCATCAGATTCAATGTTTAAAAAGGGAACGAAACCCTCTAGGAAAGGAAGAAGGTAACCATGGTGGAAGGAATAAAAGGGTTAAAAAAGAGAATGACATCTCCAACAACACCCAGAGGCACTCAAAAGAAGATAAGTCTGGAATTCAGAAAGGACCACGTGACAAATGTTACATTTATGGGGAATATCTTGTTATGCATCTAACTATCCTCAAAAGCCAAAATCACTAATGGAAGGAAACCAATAGTAGACCACACAACACAAGATTCATGCAGTAGTGGATAACAAGAAAGTAATGAATTTGTGTAGACCATGAAGTAGATTCATGTTTCTTTTGCAGCAAGTTGGAACTCTCCACCTTCATGACCCAAGTTAACCTTTATGTTGTACCACTAGGATCCTATGATGTAATCTAAGGAATCAACTAGTTTACTAAGCACAAGGCTATTGTAAATTGTGAGGATAATATGGTGAGTTATTTGGATGACTATGGTAACCTAGTTGATATACATGGAGTATGGAGACCCCTAGAGCTTAGGAAAATTTTAGCTATGCAACTTAAGAGAGCTCAAAGGAAGGATTGTGTCATTTATGATGTGCATGTTAGTGAAACTGACAATGAGAAACCATACCTTGACAACTATCCAATTCTTAGGGAATTCCAAGATGTGTTTCCCAAAGATCTCACCGAGATACCTCTAAAGCGAGAATTTGATTTCTCCGTCAACTTAGTGCCAGTTCTCGAGCCATAGTCTAAGGCCACATATATGATGACCACCATAGAGATTTATGAATTGGAAGCCTAGTTACAAGAATTGTTATGTAAAGGGCTTATTAGACCTAGTGTGTCACCTTGGGGAGCACCAATTATCTTTTTGAAAAAGAAAGATGGAACCTTGTGACTATGTATAGATTATCTAATGTTGAACAAGGCAACCATCAAGAATCACTACCCTCTTTCGAGAATTCAAAAATTATCTGATTAAATGAAGGAAACTTGACAATATTCTCAAAAATAGATCTTCGGTCTAGCTATCATCAGTTGAGAATAAAGGAGGAAGATATTCCATATACGGATTTTCAAACTTGGTATGGGAATTACGAGTTCACTAGTGTACCCTTTGGGTTGACCAACATACTTGTAGCCTTCATGAATCTTATGAACATTATGCTATGGGATTGTCTAGATGATTTTGTCCTAATCTTTATTGATGATATTCTAGTTTATTCCAAGTCTATTGAGGAACATGATCTACACTTGAGAATAGTCTTATAGTGTTTGAGCGAAAAGAAGCTTTTTGGAAAGCTATCCAAGTGCTCATTTTACTAATATAGGGTGGATTACCTAGGCCACATTATCTTAGCTAAGGAGGTCTTTGTGGACCCTAAGAAGATAAAAGAAATTATATAATGGTAGGCACCTCAAAATGTTTCATAGCTGTGAAGTTTTATGGGCCTTGAAAGCTACTATAGAAAATTTGTGCAAGGTTTTTCTAAAATAGTAGCCACAATAACGTCTCTTCAAAAGAAAGGAAAGAGGTTTGAGTGGAATTAGAAGTGTGATCAAGATTTCTAGCTCCTTAAGGAAAAGATCACTGCATCTTCATTATTAATTATCCTAGATCCCAATGCTCAATTTTTAGTGATCACAAATGCTTCAGGAAATGGAGTAGGAGAAGAATTAATGCAACAAGGGAAAGTGGTGGAATATGAGTATAGGAAGCTGAAACAACACAAATTAAACTATTTACCACATGACCTAGAGATAGTAGCTATAACACATGCCCTACAAATGTGGAGGAATTATCTTTTGGGAAATCCATTTGAGCTCAAAACAAATCACCTAGGATTAAAATATATTTTCACTCAATCTAACCTTAACACATGTTAGAGAAGGTGGTTGGAATTCTTTAAGGAGTATGACTTTGGGATTGAGTTTATAAAAGGAGAGGAAAATCAAGTGGTGAATGCTCTTAGGTAGACGAAGACATCTACTGGACATGACCTCTATGAGATTCAACTTGAGGCAGTAGGTGATGCAACACTTGCAGGGTGCTGAGCATTATGAGAGGATTAAAAAGGCTCTAGTAGACAATCTGTCACACCATTGATTTGATGGGTATGAGTTTGAGAAAAATGATATTTTATTATGCTACAGGTGGATGTACATACTAGATTTTGGAGAAGTTAAGAAGCTAGTCCTAGATGAGGTCCACAATCCACCATACTTGGGGCACCCCAGAGTTACAAATATGATTACATAATTGAAAGTCTTGTACCTTTAGTTGAAACTTAGGAAGGACGTAGTAGAATACGTAGCCAAATTCTCAGAGTGTCACCAAGTCAAGTTTGACCACATGCATCTAGCAGGGCTCCTTTATTGTCATGATATACCTGAGTATAAATGGAAAATGATCAGTATGGATGTTGTGTAGAGGTTACCTCTAAGAAATAATAGGCATGATACCATTCTAGTAGTAGTTAATAATTTGACTAAGGTGGAACATTTTATCCTAGGGACCCTTAAGGATGGATCATTGACCTTGGCCAAGACATTTATCCAAGAGATCTTCCATTTGCACAGAGTTCCAGAGACCATTATATCTCACAAAGATACATAGATGAAATTAAGGTTTTGGAAAACCTTAAATGTAGCATTGGGGACCAAGTTAAATTTTAGTTCAGCTTATCATCCTAATATTGATGGTAAAACTGAGAGAGTGAAATAGGTTGTAGACGATCTCCTTCAGATGTACTATATGGATCGATAGTATAAATAGGAAGAGTACTTACCACTAGTAGAATTTTCTTATATGAAAAATATCACCATGCATCCTTCGTTTTGGCACCTTTTGAGGCTCTATATGGGAAAAAGTGTGGTACTCCCATCAGTTGGGACATATTGGAAGATAGGATCATAGTGGGTCCTGAGATGCTAAAAGAAATGGAAGGGCAGATGAGGCTTATCAAGAGTAGTCTAAAGGAGGTAGCAGATAGGTAGAAGAGCTATGCCAACAGAAAAAGAACCTTTAGACAATTTTCAGTCAAGGACAAGGTCTTTTTGAGAGTCAATCTACATAAGAACTCTATTACCTTCAGGAAGTCATCCAAGTTGGCTCTGAGATACATGGACCCATTTGATGTGTTGGAAGTAATTAACCCAATTGCTTACAATATTGCTCGACCCCCTGTTCTAGCTCAACTCCATAATGTTTTTCATGTTTCTTTGCTAAAACCATACCACCTAGATTCATCTCATATACTTTATTGGTGTTCTTTATAGGTGGAGGATCTAGGACTAGTGGTAGTGGAGCCCAATAGAATTCTGGATACACACAATGTCAAGTTGAAAAATAGGGACATTGTTAAGTATAAGGTCCAATGGGACCAATATCATGAGGATAATGCTACTTGGGAAGATGTTGAGGACATAGAATGATCCTTCCCTCATTTGCTTTATTAGATAGACTAGTAATGATTATCTTTATATTGTTGCCTAATATTTTGGATTTGGTATGCTATGATGTTTTGGTTTGAAAATAATATGATTGATAAATATATGAAACAATTTTCTTTGATCATTCATCAGGGCGATGTCTCTTTCTATTGGGGAAGGATGTCATAACTTGATTTCATTTTTGTATTTTAAAATTCAGGAAAATTGAAATAATTTGAAAATAGAATTTATCATTTATTTATGGAAATTGATAAAGTGCAATTGATGAAATTGAAAATGAATATTATGCAATTTTCTCATTTAAGAAATTTCTTCATAAGATTATTAGATAAATGTTACTGACAAGAGGACAAGTCTTAGAATATGTGTGCAAGAACAAGTTGATGGATGGGAACTTGATTGGGGTAGGCACGCTTATTTGGATGACCACGATAAGAAAGAATGGAATATGGAATATCACACACCACAGTAGAATATGACATTTGTATATGTTTGAAATATTGACAAATTGCATTCTTACTTGGTGTGAGAATGATAATTAGTGGAAAGAACAAATTAGTGTATTCTTGTTTTATCTTGTTCATTTGAAAATTTATATTTAATAAAATGGAATAAGAAACTCAAACCATCTTGTATTGAAAGAAATTTCATTTTCTTGTGCTTTTGGATGAAATTGAAATACAATTTGAATAGACAACTATGAAAGTGATTTCATATGTATATAATCTCACAAGGAAAAAATTATTTGTGTAGAAAAAAATGTGAATAAATATGTAAATGTATGTATATATATATGTGTGTGTGTGTGTGTGTGTGTTTGTGTGTATACACATGTATACATATATATAAATATATATATACACATATGTGTACATATATACATATATGTATGTATATATATATACACATATGTGTGTATATATATACACATATGTGTATATATATACACACATATGTCTATATATATATATATATATATATATGTATACATATTAGTATACACACACACATGTATATATATACATGTGTGTATATATATATAAATATGTGTGTATATATATATATACATATACACATATGTATGTGAATGATTTTCCCTCAAATTTAATTCTATTCTTCAAAGAGAATAAGGGACCATAGGAAATTAACATATATAACTCCCACTAACAATGGATGGAGGCTAATTCCCTCATATGGAAAAAATCTTTGGTCAACGTAGAGGAAATGGAGGAGTGGATGACTAACTAATAAAATGAAGAGAGTAAATTAAGACCCACTAACTCTCCAAAATTAGAAAGGATGATTCAAAAAGAGAATCAAGAAGAATCCAATAAAAGGAAAGAAAATCAAGGAGAAAGTAGGGAGAGAAGGAAGGAAATTGTGGAGTTGGAGGAACGACAGTTCTTCAAAAATGAGGAAAAATCACCCAAGCAGTATTGTTGAGGTATTTCAAACTAGCCTCATTTCTTTCCTCTCATTTTTGCATAAGTGTATATCTTGAAAAAAATGATTGGTCATACCTCTGTATTCATTTCCTTATTGAGAAGGTTCCATATTTTGGGTTATTTATTGCTCTGTTAATCGACCACGTCAATCTATTTAGAGCCCATAAGGGTCTAGTCGCTTTGAAGGCTCTATGTTTTCATTTTTATTGCTTGATAGGATGATGGGTATACAATACCCATAATGGGATCTTAATGCCCATATAATATTAAATAACCATGGTCATGTTCTCTTGGCTGACCTATGTTAATTTCTAATTTTGGCTTGCATCATGTATATGGTCATCGTATAGGTGACTAGCTAAAGGGGACATACTATTTATGAATGTATTTTGAGCAAGATTCTCACTACAATTTGAATCCCACCCAACCATGCGTTAAGGTTGAGATGAACTCCCTGCTAAATGCAAGGGATGAGTGGTGTACATTATGCTTTTATTTCATTTAAAACTCACCACCCATTATAAAAGTGGTTGGTGGTATCAAACAATATTTTTTCTGATCAATCAATATACTATGATATCCATGACGGCCCTTTCATGGCCACAGATGTTGTAAGAAAATGATCTATAGTGCGAATGAATATATATATATATATATATATATATATATATGCATGGATGTGTATTATATTTGACCATTATTGAATTCCCCATGTTTATTTTAACTAGGTCAAAGCATCGACCATGCTTTGTTATTATACATGTATTTTGGGGTGTTAAACACAATCATGGAATTAAACTCATGGCCCGATAGATATCATCCACTATTAAAAATCCCCAAGGTATCAATTCCATGTTATCAATGGATGATATAACATGAGTATCGTATCCTCTTGAGGGGTGGCTTCAATGGGCAGAGTATAATTTTAATTTATAGTGTTCTTTAAACCGGGTGTTTATCTTGATTGAAGAGAACCAACATGTATACTTAGATTTGTAATAGAAATAAGGTATAATGTCTGTATTAATATTTTTTATGGGTTTTGCAATTCATTTATGTTTCATCAATCTATTTCTTTTAGTCCTTATGTAAGGCAAGTGACTATGAAATAAATGTTTTCTTTTGAATCTAAACATAGATTAGATGATATTGTAACTTAAGAGAATAGTTGAATGAATTGATGTTATTTCTTTCTTCTCTGAATATGAAAATATACTTGAATGAAAATGGAATTTTATTTAAATTTTTAGAATGTATACACATATTTGAAATTTATTCATTTCCAGGCATATAAGTGAACATACATAAGGATCCCTTTATGCATGCTCACATAAATGTAGTATACCTTCAAATTCATCTGGATCATTTTACTCATAGAGCATATTAAAACTCTTGCAAATGGAACAAATTATAAACATGGAATAGTGTTGAATTGCATATTTTATATGATCAATAGATGAATAGTTTACCCATCATGAATGAATAATATTTGATTAATTTAACAGAATGATACAAGAATTCAATGGTAGACTGTAGCGCACTAGAATGTTGCTAATAGATGGTCTAGAAGGGAGGGATATCCCTTTGATATGATAAGCTTTCTTTCGGGAATGGGTGCTAGAGAGTGTAGATTTGCTTTTCCAAATTTAACCTGGGTTGGATTTCATGTAATATGAGCTTGGCCAAACTTTGTAGTCATTTTATATACATGTACAAAATAGATTGCTATTATTTACATGCTCCTTGTTGTTTTATTAACCTAACATGGAACTTGCATATTCTAATAGTAGATAGGAATGCATGAAGTTAGGCACACACAAATTCCACCTTGCAAACTGTATATCTTGCAAGGTGTTTTGTGTAAGGTTGAGCATTCTTCGATTGACTAAAGAATTCTGAGGAAGCATTTCCTCGTGTTTGGGTGGAAAAGCACCTCAATCACATTCTTGTCCACTAGTGGAGGCAAGTTGTCATAGAGAAATCATATCGGAATTCTATATGTATTGTATTATTGATGTAAAAGAATTTGAAATGATGTAATGGAAAGAGAACCTTGTAAATTTGTAACAACTAAGAGGCATTGAATGCCAAGACAACTTGTATGTGATTATTGACATTTGGAAATAAATACACTTATATTTTTTAGTTTAATTGGGAATTTATGAATATAATTGCTTAATAGATTTAGCAATGGAAATTGTGTCACAAATTTGATTCTTATAATGTTAATGATTAATTTTAAAATTAAATCTAGTTGGGCATGTTACAAACATTCTCAATGTGATTAAGCTAGCAATTTTTAGAAATTTAGAAGTGTCACAAACTAATTAGTATATCGAAATAGAAAAATAAAATATTGCAAGCTAAAATACATCATTCTCTGATGTATATGCTTAGAAACATGCTATTCATTTTAAATAAAAAAACTAAAAACATATTTTTTTTTTATTTTAGAATATGTAAAATTAATAATATAATCCTATTTTTGGAACAAACACACTAAGAATTCAAGTTACATTTTTTCTTGATAACAACATTTAGTTTAAAATTAATGAACATTTTAATTAGATTGTGCATCCTAAGAAATTAATCTAGAAAAAATAAAATTATACTTCAAGTATCCACAACTCTTTTTACAAAGTGCACACTGGCAATAGACTATAAACATGTACACTAATATTTTACCATTCTTGAAAATCAACATTATTGTAATTGAAAAATGCATGAGATCATAATTCCTATCTTAAATATATGCAATTACTTCACATTGTTATAAAGTAAATATTGTTACAAAATAGTGCTGTAGGAAAAGTTTTGTAGTGATTAATATTCGTAGGGACTAAAAAAATAGTATAATTCTATCATTGTTATTGCATTACTTGAACAAACTTGTTATAACTGCAATTTTGAATCCTAATTTGGAGTCTACGGAGCTCAATATGATTGATGTAAGTTTGAAATATTTTTAATTTGCTTCTCACAACTTAGAGTTACAAAAATATTATACAGAATGAACGAACAATAACTGCCATACCTAAAGTACACTTGAAGGATAACCGTTCCATTCAAATTTAATGTCTGCATAGTATATAAATGACTACCTTTGAAAAGATAAAGTTATGATTAGAAATGTGTGATTAACTAAATAAGGTTAAATAAGGTAAAACATGAAACTAAATTATTTGGTCGTATATCTAATTTGCATATACGTAGACCATTTTTTATTATTAAACATAAGATATATCTTATCGGTGTATATCTAAACCATATTTGTAATATAAAGCATAAATTTTACTAGATGGGGTGTATCTGATGAGTATATATTTTAAACATATATGTTATATAAAACGTAAATTCTACTGGATGCTGTATATGTAGTCAATGAATATCTAAGCCATATTTTTATTCTAAAAGAATTTCGTGTTTGTAAGACATTGACATCGGCAAACGCATTAAGAGCAGAGGGCTTCACAGACGTTAAGAGCAAAAGAGATATTATGAAAAACTAACAATACGGAAATGGGAAAGAACAGTCTAGTATCATATATGATCTTTAATCTTAGTGTACTAACTGTAATTTGCAGCTGTGGCGGATTACCTCCTGGTAGGGGAGACTCCTTCCTTGGGCACCACACTTATTGGAAACATGCTATTCATTTTAAATTAAATTACTAAAATACATCCTTCTCTTTTCTATATTCTTAGAAACATGCTATTCATTTTAAATTAAATTACTAAAATATTAAAGTTTATCTATAACTTTACAATATGTACAATTAATAAAATAGGCATATTTTTGGAATTAAGAATAATATTTAGTTCATATTTTTATTCACTTTAAAATTTATGGACACTTATATTAGATTGCGCATCCTAAGAAATTAATTTAGAAAAAATATATATTTTAAATGTTCGTAACTCTTCACAAAATGCACAATATTAATAGACTATAAAATTGTACACTAATATTTTATCACCCTTGAGAATAAACATTAATTAATATTACTGCAGTTGTAAAATGTATGAGATCATAATTCCTATCTTAAATATATACAATTACTTGACACAGTTATATAGTGAAGTAAATATTGTTATAAAATAGTGTTGTAGGAAAAAGTTTGTAGTGATTAATATTCATTGGGATTACACAAGATTACTTTTGGAAGGATAAAGATGTGATTAAATAGATAAGATGAACGTGAGACTAAATGAGATGGTTAATTATATAAAATAAATTGTAGTAGATAAGGTATATATAATAAGTCTATATCAATCAATGATAAATAATTTCTTCCTCCCCTTTCCTTTATTCCATCTCTTATTTCACAACTACCTCTCAATTTCTTTGTCATGAATGATACAACTATATATACTTTTAAAAATGTATAATATTGATTTCAACTCAATAAAATCCGTAGGTGTTGAAACATTTCTTTCACCATTGATCAAAGTGGTGGGAAATTTATGTTTTTGTTTAGGGGTTTGGTTAGAGACCATGAGGCTCCATGACCCAATATGGTAGGGTGGAGTGTAGGCCTTCTTTTGTTGTGTTCATACTACATTTTGTTGTGTGCACAAAGTATGCCTACATTTTATTTATTTGATCCCTTCTATTCCAGGTGCATTACATATTATTTGTTATAAATTATAGAACTCTTTATATTTCCTAATTTAGATATTGTCTACCAATGACATTTTCCTTTCATTTTTGCATAACATACTCAAACCAAACAATTGTGCTTCACATAAGATAGTAATGTCTTAGTCAATGATCTTTCATCTCAGCTTATTTTCACCAGTTTTGTGGATGTTTTCACACCATTAGATCTTCTATGAAGTCAGCCTTGCCAGAAGGCTTTCACCCAAGCTCTATCGACTACTCTATTTTTTGGTTTTGAGGAGTCTGAACTATTAAAATATTTGGCCATTAAGGAATGCATTTATAATGGTTACACTGTCTATTATGATTCTAAAATTGTTGAGTTTTCAAATTGCATAATGGAGATTTTGAGGAAATCATGTGTTATAAATGACCTTTGAGAATAATCATACTGACTACAAAATCAGTCACAATGGTAAAATAAAAACTTACACGCAACAGTAATCTCTCAAGATATATTATCATCACATGTAAAGGTAGATTCAGAAATAAAATAAAAAAATATAGTTTAAAATTTTTGTATCAATCTACTTTTCGATTAACATTTTGTGGATGTAATTATCTCTTTATTTTTATGCTTGTGCATGACTTATGTAAGTACACTTATTTGAAATTTTATGTCCTATTCCAAACCAATAATATTCTAAGCTTTCAGATAATTCTATTATCCTTTTGACATTGTACTTCCATTAGCTTACACTTTATGTTCTTGCAAAACAGCCAACCAAGAACATACATTGTGCATCATTGCAACCAATGGTAGCATTAATGTTCCATATAAGACTTAAGATATAGCTTATCATTCCAAGAATGTCCCAAAAAAAAAAACATAGGGATCAATATGTATAAATGTTGTTACCATCTACTATGGCATACATACATGATATCTGCACATAGGGGAAATACATTGTCCATCACTATGAACAATGGTAGTATCAATGTTTGATTTAACACTTACAATATGGCTTATCATTCCAAAAATGTTTTGGTATGTATCAATGTT
>VDFB02271358.1:705325896-705398980 GCA_007258455.2 Sequoia sempervirens | reverse complement strand
ATATTAGAAACTAGGAAGATCTAGGAGATGAAATGACAAGCACAAGTGAACAATGTATAGATTGTATTAGCTAGCCCCATAGATAATGAGTAAAATACCTTGCTTATATAGGAAAGGATGAGGCAATCCACCTATGAGGTGAATTGACAAGTGTCCCATAAGGTGGCACAAATGAGTAGACAAGTATCCTATAGGTGTCAACCTTAGGATCACTTGGAGTTTGAAAACCAACAACCTCCATGAGCAAGTCATCAATCTTGTGTGCCAATTGTTGAGTGACCTACCTTAATGATGAAGTCATTAACCTTGTGTGCCAATTGTTGAGTGACCTTTGAGGTGAGATGGAAATGCTTCCAACCTCAAAAAGGTATCTCATAAGGTTTACCAAATAACTTGGTAACCTTTAGAGGTCTCAATGGTTGCACATTCAGTTAGACAAGAAGTTGTCTAATATTATATTTACCTAAGTGAGCTTAAGTATAGTCTGAATAGTAATTTCACACAACACCCCCCCTTTAGTGATACTTATGGGTGGCTGGCTTCAAAGATGAGTCTGCGACATCAAGGGTCTAAGATAAAAGATTTACATGTACAGGAATTTTTTGCATCATAAAGAGGTGGAGTAAAAGGAGAAACCATGTGTGAACGAAATCCTCTCAAAGGGATTAAAAATGCATGAAAAAGGAAAAAAGTGAAGAAGGAGGGGCTTATATCGCGACCGCCTGCCGAGACCGGCAGCAACTCTTGCAATTTTAAAATAGATAAAGAGGGAGGCCAGCACACCGCAGATATGTAGATGCACATAATTCTGATATGTTGAAAGGAAGGAATCAAAAGCGAACGGTGAACACATTTCTCCCCTTAGGAAGAAGGTGAACTACAAAAGTGTGCAAATAATCTTCCCATTCCTAATAGGAACATACAAAAAGAAGTATAAAGGTCTCTAAATTAAGAACAAGATCCAAATACATAGATAATTCCCATAATATCTTCAAAGAATGATCAATGATATCCAAGCCAAAGCTGATTTGCGATGAAGATTCAAGAATAGGGACCATAGGGATCATAGATGTATGATGATAAATGGAACCATAGGAATATGATACTATCACTATAGAAGCTGAAGTAGGCAAGGCATGAGCAAGAATATCTAAAGAAGACAAGGCTGATGCAACTTCAGTGAAGTTGACATAGAAAAGAAGACAAATCTCCTCAATAGTGACATCCAAGTAAAAAATATGAGATTCTATAAAAAGATGCGAAATTTCAGGTAGATATACATCCCAAAGTGGTGGATCTGGAAAGACGATAGTAGTACATTGTTTTCCAGTCTTCCAAAGTAGTGTAAAGATAGTGTGAGAGAAATGAGGACAAAATTCATCCCCATGTTGAGTGCTCCCAAAATATGTACACTTGACTATGCAACATGTGTACATGGTCTAAATGTGGAAAATATCAAATGCAAAAAGCCCCCTAAAACTGTTGAAAGATAGACCCCCATAGATTTTGGCACTTTATAACTTAGTGCATTTTATAAAATAAATTTGACTAATGCAAGGAGACTAAAAAAGAATTCACTTTGCAAAAAATGGTACTCAATTTCATGCTATTGAGCAAAAGTTATTAAATAGTTAATCTCCTACAAAAAAGGCCTAATTTACTTAACTGCACTTGAAAAACAAAAAATAAACCTATCGAAGAGGTGAATATGCCCTTCCAACCTTGGAATCACGGTGAAGTTTAGATTACAAAGGGTTTGATTGTGAGGGGGAATTGGCCTCCTGCAAACCCGGGCCTCATCCTTCATCTTCAATGGGTGATTAATATGTTTAACTTTATATGTTAGCTTTATATGTTAGCATTAGAGGCTAACTTTATATGCTAACTTTATATGTTATAGTTTAATAATGACTATGAAAGTCGCATTGTTAGCGTGAAATTACTATTCACACTATACTTAATCTCACTTAGGTGAATTTGAGGTTAGAAAACTTCTTGTCTAACTAAATCTGCAACCATTGATACATCTAAAGGTTACCAAGTTATTTGGTAAACCTTATGGGCTACCTTTGTGAGGTTGGAAGCATTTCCATCTCACCTCAAAGGACACTCAACACTTGGAACACAAGGTTGATGACTTGGTCATGGAGGTTGTTGGATTGCACACTCCAAGTGATCCTAAGGTTGACACCTATAAGACACTTGTCTACTCATTTATGCCACCTTATGGGACACTTGTCAATTCACCTCATAGGTGGATTGCCTCATCCTTTCCTATATAAGCAAGGTATTGTCCTCATTATCTATGGGGTCAGCTAATACAATCTATGCATTGTTCACTTGTGCTTGTCATTTCATCTCCTATATCTTCCTAGTTTCTAATATGGTATCAGAGCTTTAGGTGGAGATGTTTGCAAGCCAATAGCAAACAACTATATTGTATTTAGTGAAATTTGACCCCGTCCATGTTGCATGATTGGTAGATCCCTAGCTACATTTCAAATATATGATCATGGAATAATCTTTGCACAAAAAATCATGACACCTCTACTTTTAGAGGCACAATTGATTTTTAGTTTCTAGCATTTCTAATCTACTTGGCCATTTTCTTAATTCACGAGTTTTCTAAGCATATTCTAGGCATCCCCAATGCAGGGCACAATTTGCTTGAAGGTTGGTGACTTGTCCTTGGTAGGATGCACCTTTCTATAAGCCATAATTTTCATTCAAGGGTGTGGTTTTGTTGGCTTCTGCCTACATGGTGGACAATCATAAGTGACCTAAGCAATTGGAGACCACTCGCTTGCAGTTTATAGATCACTCAACCTTGCATCCTTTGACCCACACATTTTGGAAAGGCCACAGTTTAATATTTCCAAGCCATCTCAATGTTATAGCTCATGTTTTGGTGAGTAGAGGCATGAATTTTGTGGCCCTATGGAAAGAGAAATACCTAGGCCCAACCCACGGTGTGGGAAGAAAGGTGCAACATGAAGGCCATCCCAACTTGTGTCATCTTTTGACCATGCATTTTGAGAAGATGTTGAAATTGATGACCTCCTATTAGGGCTTCAAGAGGTTTCTAAGCAAGGGACACAAGAGTTTGTCAAACTCTTTATTCATCTTCACATCCCATGCAACATCTCCGACATGTCTCTTTTCTACTTGACTCAGTCAAAGATTCAATTTTCCACAACGCCCAAATCCACCATTTGAATATATCAATTCAGTTATCTAGCCTTGATATTTTCACATAAACATAGCATGGTAGCATTAACAACATTATGTTAACCTCTATTGTTAAAATTCTAAACATTAACCATGTTGTGGTCATATTGGTAAGGGGTATTTGTCGATTTTGGAAAATTATATGTGGAGGTTGATGATGTGTATTAGAAACTAGGAAGATCTAGGAGATGAAATGACAAGCACAAGTGAACAATGCATAGATTCTATTAGTTGACCCCATAGATAATGAGTATAATAACTTCCTTATATAAGAAAGGATGAAGCAATCCACCTATGCGGTGAATTGACAAGTTTCCCATAAGGTGGCAAAAATGAGAAGACAAGTGTCCTATAGGTGTCAAACTTAGGATCACTTGGAGTATGCAAATCAGCAACCTTCATGAACAAATCATCAACCTTGTGTGCCAAATGTTGAGTGACCTTTGAGGTGATATGGAAATGCTTCCAACCTCAAAAAGGTAGCTCATAAGGTTTACCAAATAACTTGGTAACCTCTACAGGTCTCAATGGTTGCACATTCAGTTAGACAAGAAGTTGTCTAACCTCATATTGACCTAAGTGAGCCTAAGTATAGTGTGAATAGTAGTTTCACACTAACATAAAATATTGAATATAGTTTTAAAATTATATTTTATTAAATAAAGTTTATTTTTATACAATTTATTATATATTTATATATCTTCTATTTAACCTATTTTAAATTCATAAATCATATCTATATTGTAATTATATTTGTTATTATGTCTCAAATTCAGTTTACTATGTTGTTAGATTTAAGTATAATATTATAATAATCCATGTACTTTTTAATATTTCATTAATTTTATTAAGTTATAAAAGAATAATAGTTTCAACATTGCATGGATTAAGAGGGAGAGGGGGGAGAGAAAAGAAACTAAGATTGATAGAGAAAATATAGGGAAAGAAAAAGGGAAAGATGAAGATAGATGGAGAGAGGTAGTTAGAGAGGTGGGAAGGGGGAGAGGAGGGAGTTAGAGAGAGGGAGTGAAACAAGGAGAGAGAGAAGGGATGTGTGCTAGTTTGATCAATCTTTGTTTATGTGAACAAAGAGAGAAAAAACACAATGTCTTTTCTCATGCTAGAAAGATTTTGTCAAATTTTAAGCCCAAATTGAAGTGTGGAGGCAATCCTTCTGACAACTTAATATCACCAAAATACTTTTGATTCTTGAGATTGTCGTGAAGCATGAGAGAAGTGCATATTCCTTTTGATGGTATTAATTTGAAAAAAATATTACAAAAAACAATAAACACATCTTCATTTTAGACCTCAAAAGAAACAAATGGATTCTTTTTATAGCACCAAATAAAATGTTTGAAGTTGTTTTTGTTCAATTCTTAAAACCCAAACAAAATATAGTATGTAATGTCACTATATAGCGACATTGGACTGATAGCATTGTTGTTTGTCTTTTGCAGTGTCGTCGTTTCCTACAAACACAAAAAATTGAAAAAATAGCAGAATTTTGACCAAAAAATGTGTTAATTTCTCAAGATTCACCCTCCTTCTAGTGCCAAAATGTGAATGCTTGGTCTAGACCTGTTTAAACATGGACACACAACACAATGTTAGTCAATAAATACATCTAAACTATCATTCCCCATAAGATTCATTCAAAGAAAAATGAAAAAGAAATAAAGCAAAGAAACCAAATGAAGACTATTTAAATCCTATTCAAAAGCTCAAATCCAGCATCGCATGGGGGAATTGGTGCTTCTTTGATGTGGAAAGAAGCCCTTTCCCAATTCCTAGTCAAGCTTAATGATGAATGTTTGATCCTTGATGAAAATTCTCAATAACCTAGCTATGAAATGATGAAAACTATGAAAATTCAAATGAAAATGATGAACTTGCTCAAAAATCTATAGCTAGTGACTTTGCATAAAAGTTGTGGATCCAAAATAAATAGAGAAATCCTCTATTTATAGAAAAGAAGGATGGAGAAAAGAAATATATGAAGAATGTGGGACTAAACATAATCTAATGGCATTGTGCCACTTGTCAACATGCTAGTGGAGAAAAGTGGAGAAAATTTTGATCAATGTGCATGATAAATGCAATTAGGTGGAATTTGAATCTGGACAAATGAAATGTTTAGGGGGGATGAAAGAAGAGTTAATGCCACTTGGCTCAAGAAAAATGACATGTAAGAGGATTTTAATACCATGTTGGAGGACAAGTCCTTTTGGGAGGGAGATTTCAAATTGATGGAATATTCCAAGGATATTCCCATTTTGAATGAAAATAGAAGAACTTATAAATAAAATAAATTGATTTACATGTGCAAGTTGCAAAAGCTATGAGAATAATTATTCACACACCGCTATTTTTCTTTTCAATTTATCTTTATATGCGACTTTACTTTTGAATGATGTCTGCAGCTCTTCGGTTGTTGACATGTGTCATCATATTGGAGATTTTCTTTGGAATGCTCCCTTTTCTTTTTTCTGGGCTTTGACCGTATGATACGTCACTTCATTTTTATTTCCATTCAAGTGGAGCCCGCATTGCAACCTCATTTTTTGATAGCTTTACACATGGCGTTCGTTCAAGCACTGCTTCTTTTTTGTTTGATGGTTGTTGCAATTGCTTCCATCTCACTACCATGTGTCACTCTCTTTTTAATGCTGAGTGGCATGTGTCTTCTCAAAATATTCATGCTAGCATGCCATCCTTGCATTTTTCTATTGGTGCTAATGATTGAGGCATCTTTTCTGTTGGTGCCGATGCTGAAGAATCATTTTAGTTAATCGACCTGTTGGAGCATCTTTTTCGTTGGGGGCTTCCAAGTGGTGGGCCAGCTATTTATGCAGCCATTTTCTTCATTTTTGGTTATTGTTAGATGAGAAAAAAAAATTCTTAAGCATTAGGAATTAGCCTTTGTAGTGTTTTATTATTAAGATTTACTTACAAACTGTTCCAATTCATTCGGCCTTTCTATTTTCAAGTATTTGATAGAACATCAAACTGTGCAAGTAAATTTTACAATATTTGGACATCATTTTAAAGCTTTTGTAATATTTATCTATAACTGCTATAATGAAAATCATGTTGTTGCTCTTTTGTATTGTTATTATGTTGTGAAGGTTATATTATGCAAATACCTTGATGTTCTTATGTTATGATGTTGGGAATTGTTCATTTAATAAACACTTTAAGTTGTTCAAGCCTTTGCTACTACAATGTGCTTGCTTAATTCAGCAATGACTTGGTGCATCACCTTAGAATAGTTATGTTTTGTTCATGTTAATTTATTTCTCCCTTCTCTCTCCCAATTTAAAAAAAATGAAGATTCAGCTTCGATAAAATCCTGGAGGTCACTTAGTTGTGTGCAATTCATCCCCCATTAGCTAAGTTTCCCATAAGGCTACTGCCCTACAATATTTTGCATCAATAGTTCTTTTTCTAGCACACCTAGTGGGATGAACTCAATGTTTGCCTAATTAGAAGTTAGAGTGTATGATCCATAGACCCATTACTAGATCTCTAACTACAAAAGACCCTAGCCGACACTTAGAAACTTCTTGTTTGAGCCTACAAGATCATGTTGGGCCCCTATACAATAAACTCTATCAATTTTTGTTATCTTGGAGGAATTTTCTCACAGTGCTGAATTTTCGCTTGGGGAAAAAGTTGTCAAATGCAAGTAGTTCAAAGTTATAAAGTGGTACAACTTTTTTTCTACAACTCGTGTGACCAAATGAACTGTTCCAATGCATCCAAGTGGGTACATTTATGCTAAGCATGATCCTCTTTCACACCCAAACATGTCGAATCGCTATGAGCTATGTTCAACCGGTTGAATCCCTTAAGAGTCCCAAGTGAAAAATAGCTAGAAACTTGAACATGTTGTTATTCAGACACTGTGATGCTTAGAAACTTCTCGTATGAGCCTATGGGATCATGTTGGGCCTCTCTACAATAACCTCTGACAGTTTTCACTATCTCGGAGGCATTTTTCCGTGGTGGTGAGTTTTCGATTCGGGAGGAAGTTGTCAAATGCAAGTAGTGCAAAGTTACAAAGTGGTGCAACTTTTGTTCTACAACTCGTGTAACTAAATTATCTATTCCAACACACCCGCTTGGGTATTTTTATGCTAGGCATGGTCCTCTTTCACACCTAAACATGCCTAATCACTTTGAGCTACATTCAATCAATTGAATCTGCTGGTTTTAGGCTTCAAGTAGGTCTATATTACAAAGAAAGTACCATCAATATAACTCCCCAACCACCAATAACCATGAATAGTCTTGTAACAGGTCATAAAACTTCTGAGTCAACAAACTTTAGATCTCTTAAACCCTTGCATAGGCCACAAAATGTAAACCCTTGAATTATACTACACTATGCTCAACCAAATGAGGGTTTAATGAAAGTATGCTTTCCAAACCTCATACCAACTTTCAACACCTTCAAACATGTTATAATATGTCTACATAGACTCTAGGAACCATTTCAAAACCTCCTTGAATGCTTTTACACCCAATTCTAACTTGGAGCCATCATATTTCATGGAAAACTTAGAAATTTTTGAGAGGGCAGCAACAAAAACTTTGTTTCTGGACTTCCCCTATATCTGCAATCATTAATGAACTAAAAAAAACTCTATACTAACCCACTCAACCGATTAGCAAGATCTAAATCAGTGGAATGGTTGTTGATCCAAACTTTAGACTCTCAGACCCCAAATGGAGGGTTTCAACAATTTTACTGTAAAGGACTCAAAATAGAATTCAAAAGTCAAAGAGGTCTCTCCAAATCAAGTTTAATGGATAACCAAGTCCCTATTCTACCAAATAAAATGGAGTTTAAGGCTTGATGATGCTATATTGAAGTACAAACTAGTAAATAACAGAAAACGATGTTGTAATTGCACAACAAAGTACTTTTATTTAAAACATCTTCAAAAATACAAACTCTTTGATCTTTTGCATGCCTTCATAAGGATCTTAAAAATGTGTTTACAAAATATTTCTTGACTTGCCCCTCATTTACTAAGACTTTACAACTTCATGACTCTTCAACGTACTAATTTTTTACAACTTGCAATTTTGCAATTTTGCATCTTTTGCAACAAAAAACAACTTTTTGCAATTTGTCCTCCTAGAAACCTAAAGATGACTTAAATACATTTAAAATGACCTTATCATTACATTTTTACGTGTATTCCATGGTGAAGATTCAAACTTTACATGGTTTCCTATTGGAGGCATAAAATGCACAAGGTGCTCCTCCACCACATTTTTTCAACCAGCTCACTACCTTGTCTATGCTATTGCTTACTATTATGCTTTGATAGATTTTTTCCAAGCATCCATAAATTGTACAAAAGCACTTGTTGTAGGCTCTTACCATAGTAGCAAGACAGTGAACTATTTGATAAAATGCTTTGGTAGACATGTATGAAAAATGTGGTAACATAGAAAAGGTAGTAAACTATATGAAAAAATGCCTCAAAGAAATGTGGTCTCATGGTGATGGAATTCCATGAAAATCTAGGGAATTTTATTTTCATGGAATTCCATCACCATGAGACCACATTTCTTTGAGGCATTTTTTCAAATAGTTCGTTACAGGTTGTCTATGCTATTGCTTACTATTACGCTTTGATAGATTTTTTCCAAGCATCCATAGCTTGTTTAATAGCACCTGTTTTAGGATTTTAGCCATAGAAACAAGGCAGTGAACTAGTTGACAAAATTCTTTGGTAGACATGTATGAAAAATGTGGTAACATAGACAAGGAATTGGAATATTTGAAAAAATACCTCAAAGAAAAATGGTCTCATAGAATGCCATGATAAGAAAATGCAATTGGCAGCTACTCCTAGTTATTAGTTATGCAATGTGAAGAAATTGCATAACTGCTTAGGTTGAATTTTTAAAAACTATATTGTAATTGAAATTTTGTCATCTATCAGCATCTAGTTATTAGTTATGTAGTGTGAAGTAATGCTTTGACTTTGAAAGATGTGCAATGCAACATAAATAACGATATGTATACAAACTACAATTTTTTTTTTTTTACAATTTCATTAGTTAAAATATTTATTTTATTTTCTCTCTATATCTCTATATGCTATGGAAATACCTTTCAAAATTTAAAAAAAAAATCTTTTATCTCTTGTTCTACAATTTTTTACATTTTTTAAATATGATTTTTTCTTGATTTTTTCAAAAACTCATACTTTTGGTTTGTCGATTTTTTCCCCAAAATATTTTTGCTGCTATGCATTGGAAGCATGAATCATACACGTGAATACATGAAATATACGTGAAGTATACATGTGAATAAGTGAATCATACATGTGAATAAGTGAGGCACAAGTAATTGAAGCACTCCAAAGGATACAAACCACTAGGAATGGAGCTTATTTACACAATATACTTTAGATGGAGCTTATTGAGAAATCAACATTAATTAATTAAGCATTATATGTAAACAAAATCCATTCCTACAACATTCAAGCATATAATTTACACAATACGCATGATAGCATCATTCAAGAATGGCAGTAGAAAAAAAGGATTTTTTTTACTCAAAAAGTCGTAAGGCTATACAATGATATATTTTGATTAAAGTATATACAATATATCCAAAAAAATTGTATAGGCTTAGTAAAAAGGAGCCATATGGACATAAAGCTTCACGTATATATCAATAGTACAAAACATATGTTCTAAAATGCCACATAGGCATACAACAAACAACCCTAATACATAGTCATTTCCCTCTAGGGAAAGGAAATAGATCCTGTGTTTCCTTTGAAATTTGGTTGGATGGAGTGACTATTGATTATCTTGTCTTCAAAACACACTCGCTAGTCCTCCTCTCTTCACTTTGGACCTTCAATAGATAAAATAAAAAGTAAAGATGTTAATACATAGAAATTGAATTGTGGAATGACATATAACAAAATATAATCACCATATATATAGTCATCATGCACATTTACAACATTACCATGTCCACGATCTGGAGTAGCAACCATCAAGATGGAAATTAAACTACATAAAATTATCGTGAAAATTTTCTATAATACACCATAAAAGAGAAAATATAATGTCAAATCCACTAATCTATTGCATACCTCTCTCAATGGATCAGAAATGGCTATTGCTGCAACAACTCCATGGTCCATTGTGCCACCACCATCACTAGGGCTATTTGAGGTCAACATCTACAAATGGTAAATGAAAGAGTAAATGGTAGGGTGAACTATTAAATGTTAATGGGATGGATTAGGAAGGAATACAGGAAAAAAAAGTGAATTAGGAGAAGATAATGTGACATGATCAAGGAATACACATGCAATGTTTGTGTCTCTCATCATTTTTTTAGATTTGTATAATATGCAAAATTACGAAAAATAGCTAACATTTTTTTAAAACACCATTAATGAATTTAAAGGATACCTGAGTGTAAGTTTCTTGAGGAAATGAATTGTGAGGTGTGGAGGTCAAAGCTCAACTAGGAAACTATTTGAAATCTAAAGCATGTTATGAGAAAAAAATTCAAATATAACATTCAATTGTTCAAATGCAATAATAATATCTTTAATACTAGTTGCATACATGTGGAATCAACATCGAGAACAAATAAGGGTCTATAGGATTGGGGCATGTCTCATGAACACTCCAACCCTGAAATTTCATCATATTTAAATTCTACTAATTTACTTATTCTTAAATTTCAAAATATAATTTAATAAACAAAATTAAATGAACTTGTTGAATTTTACCTAAGTGTCAATGACAAATGTATCATTCAAAAAATCATCTGTGAAATCCATCACCCTTGCAACTGATGTAGGCTGTGTAGTTGCATCCCAAGCACTCTAATAATCATATGTGAAAACAACACCACAAGCTCCTCAATGGTGGTGGAGCTCAGGGCCTACACATCCTCTCCACACCAAGCTCTACTAGAGGCCTTGAACACTATAAAATGGTTTGGATGAGTGAGCCAATCGACTCCAGTGTGTCCACCTCTACACTATCCTTAACAAGGGAAGGAACTACGACATCCTCCACCATGGGTCTGGCCAAGGGTCTTGGTACCAACTATGGATTATGTCATGCAATAGGTCTATCATGTGTGGAGCCCCCACCTCTACCCTGAATATCTAAGATGTCAAAATAATTTGGCATCTTATTGAGGACAAACTCACAATAGAGTTTCCTCAAAATGTATTGCAGTACCTCATGGTTATTGCATGGAGGTTGGTCAAATGCCATCCACCACTACTCCCAAAATTTATTTTTAATTAACTCATGGTGGAACCAATGGATGGGGAACCTCTTGCATGCATGAGACAAAGGTGTGTTGTTTCTCGGGTCTATAAATAGGGCACACAAGTTGTCTTTGCTATTTTTTTGTTTTCTAACATCTGCATATAAGAAACCGCTAGCATAAAATTTTCTCACTCATGCCTCTTATTTGACCAAAAAGTTATTTTATCCCTCATTTCTCCTACATGAGATACAATTGAATTCAATGATTTAGCAATCCCTCTCCTAGAAGGGTGGGTTTCGGCATGCTTGGTTAATCTTACAATTAATTTTTCAATATCTCTTTTATTGTTTTCAATTTGATTTAGAATATTTTCTTGTGTTCCTTGAGGATGCCTATGAATTGATGGAGGGGTTTCAATTTGTTCTTGTATAGGAAGCTCTTCCTAAGGGGGTGACTATGAATTCTCAATGTTTTGAGGTGGAGATTCATTCCTTGAGAATTAGAACAAAATTTTATTATAAAAACCTATTTCAATTTGCATTCTAAATCAAATTTGAAATAAACGGAATAAAAATGTATACATCTTCACAATATTTGACATCTCTGATGTGTTAGTGGCATCCTTGTGAAAAATAGCAAGCTAAGAGCACAAAAGATGGATGAGATTTGGTGAGCACAAGTTGCAGAGCTCAAATCCTCTAAGCCAAGCCATGGAGTTTGAAATTAAAATGCAGGAGGACAAATCATCCAAGTGCAGTGGGAGGATGGTGGTTTGGGATTGAAATGGGTTGGGTTGGGATGGGATGGGATGGGATGGGATGGGATCAAAGTATACAATGCAAATGGAAAGACTAAACTCAATCTTGAAAGTAGGACTTTAGACTCAGTGCTGAAAGTGCTGATGCTAGATAGGTAAACAAAAGTAATGTAGCAAAATACACTAATCCAGTAAGAAATAACCGACTATGCCTAGACTGGGAAAGAAGAAAATGTAGCAAAGTATAAAAGCCATCTGTACCAAATGAGCCTATCCCTTCACCTCATGCTTAGAGTAATGGAAACACAAGCAGTGCACATTGTGATGAATGAGAGAAAAAAACTCAGCCCTAAAGTGATAATAAAAGAAAACTTTTTCTTTTCAATTCTTTGATTTCTTGTTATTGACTACTATTGTTACTATTACTATAATGCACCCTAACAGTAGCATTGCAGCAACACTATGGAATAATTTGAACTTGTCAAAAAATTTGGCTTCTTCCTTCTTTGCCCGCTCTTGCACCCACTCCTCCCACTCTTGCCGCTCGAGCTCTCGTAACTCTCGTTGCTCCCACTTCTCTCGCTCTTACCATTCCCGCTCTGACTGCTCTAGTTGTGATCACACTATCTATGATGATGATAGGTATTGTAACAGTGATTGTGAAGCCTCGCCCTACACTTCCTAAACAATACCCATCTTCACATCTTTTAGCTACATGATTTTATTATCATGAAAAACAAATTAAAAAATCACATGTGATCAAATCAAAAATCATATGAAACCAAAAATTTCATATCTTCAATTTATTTAACTTCAAAAGTAAGTAGATATCAAACCACTGATAATAAATTTGTAGGGTCTTTGATTTGCTTTATTTTAGAATGCAAGCTTTGAAAGCATTGTGTGAAGATGTTAACAAACTCAACCAAATAAATATATAATGGGTCTTGTAAAAAGAATGAAATGATTTTTCTAAGAGCATTAATAAAGATTAGAAAAAATTGTACCATAATTCCTCAAATTCTTTTTGTTGTATGTTCTTTGAGTAGTTTATTTTTAGTAGTATTTTGTTGTATGTTCTTTGAGTATTCTGCTTCCAACAAAATTTTGCTATATGTTATATGAGTAGTCTGCTTCCAACAGTCTTTTGCTATATGTTCTTTGAGTATTCTACTTCTAGTAGTCTTTTACTATATTTTTTTTACTAGTATGCTTGTAGGAGTCTTTTGTTGCATGTTCTTTGAGTAGTCTGCTTCCAACATTCTTTTGCTACATGTTCTTTGAGTAGTTTGCTCCTAGTAGTCTTTTGTGGCATGTTCTTTGAGTAATCTACTTCCAGTAGTCCTTTGCTACATGTTCTTTAGGTAGTTTGTTTGTTGTATGTTATTTGAGTAGTCTGCTTCCAATAGTCTATTGATTTATCTTCTTTAAGTAGTCTACTTCCAACAGTCTATTACTATATGTTCTTTGAGTAGTCTTCTTCTAGAAGTATTTTATTGTATGTTCTTTAAGGAGTCTGCTTCCAGTTGTCTTTTGATGTATGTTCTATGAGTAGTCTGCTTCCAGTAGTATTTTGTTGTATGTTCTTTGAGTACTTTACTTCTAGAAGTCTTTTGTTGTATGTTTTTCAAGTAGTCTGCTTTCAGTAGTCATTTGTTGTATGTTCTTTGAGCGATCTGCTTGCAATTGTCTTTTGTTTTATGGTCTTTGAGTAATCTTCTTCCACTAGTCTTTTACTGCATGTTCTTTAAGTAGTATTCTTCTAGCAATCTTTTGTTGTATGTACTTTGAGTAGTCTGCTTCCAACAATATTTTGTTGTATGTTCATTGAGTAGCCTACTTCCAAAAGTATTTTGTTGTATGTTCTTTGAGTAGTTTTCTTCCAACAATCTTTTGCTACATGTTCTTTAAGTAGTCTACTTGCAACAATTTTTTGCTATATGTTCTTTGAGTAGTCTACTTCCAATAGTCTTAAATTATGGTTTGTTCATTGAGTAATCCGATTCAAACAGTATTATGTTGTATGTTCTTTGAGTAGTTTGCTTCTAGTAGTCTTTTTCTACTTGTTCTTTGAGTAGTCTACTTCCAAGAGTCTTTTGTTGCATGTTATTTGAGTAGTCTGTTTCTAGCAGTATTTTATTGAAAAAATAGGTTTAACAATTAATTTTTCTATTTTAAAGAAGCAAAGAACCCTACATTAACTAGCACAAGAATAATAAAATTATTGTCAAATGACATTAAAAATAAGATTAGATCATATTTATTCTTAGAAATGTACTAGATAAACATAGAAACATTAAATAAGTATACTATGCAAACAAAAAGAGTAAACTCAATCTTGAAAGTAGGACTTTAGACTTAGTATTGAAAGTGGTGATGCTAGACTGGTAAAGAAAAGTAATGTAGAAAAAAACACTAATCTAGTAAGAAATGACATACTCTACCTAAATTAAGAAAGAAACAAAATGTAGTAAAGTACAAAATCCATCTATACCAAATGAGCCTATCCCTTCGCCTCACGCTTAGAGTAACAAAAAAACAAGAAACACCCATGGTGATGAATGAGAGAAAAAAACTCATCCCTAAAGCTATAATAAATGAGACTTTTTCTTTTTGATTCTTCAGTCTTTGCCATTCAGTGCTACTGTTACTATTATTGTAACACACCCTAATAGTAGCATTGCAGCAACGCTCTAGAATAATTTGAACTCATCAAAAAATTTGGCTACTTCCTTCTTTTCCCGCTCTTGCTCCTACTCCTAGGGATGCCACTCCTGCCACTCCCACTTCTCCCACTCCCACTTTGACTGCTCCCACTCTCACCACTCTCACTCTAACTTCTCCCACTCCCACTCCCACTCCTACTATGACTAATCTAGCTGTGACCATGCCATTTGTGATGATGATAGGTCTTGCAATAGTGGTTGTTAACCCTAACCTTGCTCTTCCTAAACAATAATCATATGCAGTTCTTTTAGTTACAAAATTTTATCATCATGAAAAAAAATTTTAAAAATCACATGATCAAATCAAAAACCATAAATTTCATATCTTCAATTCATTTAACTTTAAAAGTAGGTAGATATAAAACCACTGATAATAGCTTTGTAGGGTCTTTGTTTTTCTTTATTTTAGAATCCAAGCTATGAAAGCATTGTGTGAAGACATTAACAAACTCAACCAAATAAATATATAGTGGGTCAGAAAAAGAATGAATTTTTTTTTTCTGAGAGCATCAATATATATAAGAAAAAAAAGTTTCATAATTCCTCAAATTCCTTTTGTTGTATGTTCTTTGAGTAGTCTCCTTCTAGTAGTCTTTTGTTGTATGTTTTTTGAGTAGTCTGCTTCCAGATGTCTTTTGTTGTATGTTCTTTGAGTAGTCTACTTCCAATAGTTTTTTTCTATATGTTCTTTGAGTAGTCTGCTTCCAATAGTCTTTTTCTATATGTTCTTTAAGTAGTCTACTTCCAACAGTATTTTTTTGTATACTATTTGAGTAGTATGATTTTAGTATTCTTTTGTTGTATGTTCTTTGAGTAGTCTACTTCCAATAGTCTTTTACTATATGTACTTTGAGTAGTCTACTTCCAACAGTCTTTTGTTGTCTGTTCTTTGAGTAGTCTGCTTCTAGTAGTCTTTTGTTGTATGTTTTTTGAGGATTCTGCTTCTAACAATCTTTTGCTATATGTACTTTAAGTATTCTATTCTAGTAGTCATTTGTTGTATGTTCTTTGAGTAGTATGCTTCTAGTAGTATTTTGTTGTATGTTCTTTGACTAGTCTACTTCCAGTAGTCTTTTGCTACATGTTCTTTGATTTATCTTCTTTCAACAGTCTTTTGTTACATGTTCATTGAATATTCTACTTCTAGCATTCTTTCGCTGCATGTTTCTTTGTAGTCTGCTTCCAAGAGTCTTTTGTTGTATGTTCTTTGAGTAGTCTTCTTCCAACATTCTTTTGCTGTATGTTCTTTGAATAGTCTTTTTCCAATAGTCTTTGGCTAGATGTTATTTGAGTAGTCTAGTTCCAATAATCTTTTGCTATATGTTTCTTTGAGTAGTCTTCTTCCAGCAGTATTTTTTGTTATATTTTTTGAGTAGTCTACTCCCAACAGTCTTTTTTTTAATGTTTCTTTAAGTAGTATGCTTTCAGCAGTCCTTTCCTGTATGTTCTTTCAGTATTTTACCTCTAGCTATCTTTTACTATATGTTCTCTGAGTAATCTACTTCCAACAGTCTTTTGTTGTATGTTCTTTGAGTAGCTTACTAATCCAGGTGGATATTTTTCACTAGAAATTTGATTATAATTCAAATTATGATGAAAATGACTCCATCGTGTAGAGCTTGTTGAGAGCTTTCCAACATAACTTGAATAGGCTCAAACAGAGTCTGTATGCTCAAGTTATGGCCAATCAAAGTTTGGTCAAACTAGGTACATAGGCCAATCAGAAAGGAAAAAAATTAGTCATCTAAGAATTCATCGAAATCAGTTTCAAAATGAAGAGCTCATTGCTACAATTCCAACTCCATTTGTTTCATCAAAAATAGAGTCTAAACGAGCAAGATATGGCTAGTCAAAGTTGCAGGTTGACTAGACCATACTATGATGATGTTAGCATGATGTCGGCATGCTGATGAAGCAGGTCGTACAATGATGTGGACCAATTAAACCATGACACATGGTAGTCCTTACATGCTTGCATGGATGTTGATGTGGTAGTACGACATAAGGTGGACAAATGACTAGGCTCCACTTGTTTGATGACATGTTAGTTGTTGGACTTTGGCAATGAATGCAAGGATGCCACATGGCCCAATAAACTGGCACCACATGGCACCTCATCTATCTCCTCTGATAGGTGAACGGTTACAACCGCCTATTAAAAAGGGTAGGTTGGGGGATTCGACCCCTTAACCTTTCGGTTACGAGTAGAGCACACCTTCATTGGACAATGCAATTCACACTTAACAAGTTTATGTGGTCAGTTTCTTTTATTAACTAAAATTTGAGAATTACATTTAAAAATTAATGGGGGCAGGGGTCGAACTGTCGACCACCCCACCCCACAAAGCACTCTTAACCGCTATGCCACCAACCAGATCGAGTATTAATCAGGGGTAGTTTGGTTTTATTAATTACTAAAAATTGATTCCCCTTAAATTTAAAAGATTTAACCCTTCAAAATTTAAAATAAGTAATCCATAATTAAAAATTAATCTCCCTAAACCTTGTAAAGCCTTAGAATGATAAAATTTAAAGGGCTAAAATGATATTAATGATATTTTCATAGATATGTAAAGGGATTACTAGGGATCTACTTTGTAAAATGGGGAAATTATCAAGATTACCTTTGTAAATAAGGGAGATTTGTGAAACTACATGATGTAAAAGGGGAGATATGCAATATTTTGTAAATCTTATGGTTTTTAGCCATATTAGGTAAAAATTTTGTATAAAAAGGGGGGAATTTTGAAGTTTTGAAAAGCAAGTGGTGATTTTGGTGAGAGAATTTTCTTGGAGTTTTGTATGTTCAACTCTATGCTTCAAAGCAATGTTATTCTACCACACTTGAAGGAGAGGAACTTTGCAGCTCTTATAAATTAGGAGGAGACTTGTAATAGTTGAAGAGACTTGTAACCATTTTATGAAGCATAATAGGATCGGTCACTCTATTGGAAAGGGACCCAAAGATGTAGTTTTTTGGTGAACTTCATTATCAACTTGTTGTTCCTTGTCTTCTCTCTCTTATCTCTCTATTATATTCATCAATTTATCATTGCTTTACTCATTTAAGAATTTCAGTTACATTTGAAATTAAGCATTTCAATTATGTTTTAAAGAACTTCAAATTAATTGTTGTAATAAGTTATTAAATTCATGTGCAACAAGTCCTAGATTCTAACAATAGATCAAGTGGTATTAGAGCTATTTCTAAGCTCAATTTTGGTTAGGATCGAAAGTGACTAGTTTGACAACTTTTTCAGTTAGCTCAATTTGCTCAGTTTGCTTGGTTAAATAGATTACTAGTTTGTGTAAGTTTCCAAGTTTAACAGGTAAACATTCAAGAGATCTAAACAAAGATGGCATCAAAGCAAGGAGAAGTTCCTAAGGTGATGATGTTTGCATCCATGATGGATGATTTATTTGTGATGAAAAAAATGATTGAAGCACTCCACTAGGATAAGTCTAGAAGGTTTCAAGAACTTGAGGAAACCAACCAGTGTCTTGAGTTAGAGAATGATGAGTTGAGAAGAATCCTTGAAGATTTAGAAGAAATAAAGAGGAAATTACATCTAATGTTGCAGAGTGTTGTGGAAGAGCAGATTGGGGAAAGTTCTACTTTTAAAAAGTCCCCCTAGAATTGAAAATTCTAACATTTGTACATTTTTCCCACATTCAAAGGATTCCTTATATGTACTCCTCACCCAGAATAATAGTTTGGAGGCTTCATCTGCATCAAATAATATTTCTCAAGTGCTCAAGTGGTTGACACAATTCTTGAGGACAAAATATGTCTCTAGTTTCTATTTAAGAAGGAGAGAATTTTGTAAAAGATGGATGGACTAACTATCCAATTGATCACATCGGGACTCAAAGTTGCAAAGAATGGTCAAGAGTGACCTGTATGTTCCCTACTTGAAGACTCAGTCAGATGTTGATTGAAGCCCTTGTAGGCCTTCTCAATAACCTTGTTGCTACAACAAGCATGGATAGAGTTGAATGGTGAAGCCTTGAATCAACCATTCTGAAGTACAAAGGTGAAGGAATATATCAAGCTAAGGCACAGTCTACCATTGCTCGAGTAGTTTGTGAACATGGAGGAGCATCAGTGTTATGCTAGAATCTTCCTTGGTAATGGTGGGGCACTGTTAATTGCATTATGTAGAGAGTGGGGCATGTTTCAAAGAAACAATAAATGTTTGGAGGTCCAAAAGCTCTCTAGTGGGGAGGACTAATCCAGGTGGATATTTTTCACCAAAAATTTTATTGTTCCAAATTTTCATTAAAATGACTCCAATGTGTAGAGCTCGTTGAGATATTTCCAACGCAATTTGAACAAGCTCGAACAGAGTCCACACGGTCAAGTTATGGCCAGTCAAAGTTTGGTCAAACCGAGTACAAAGGCCAATCAAAAAGGTGGAAAATTTGATCATCTTAGAATTCATTAAAATTGGTGTTAAAATGATGAGCTCATCACCACAATTCCAACACCATTTGTTTCATCAAAAATGGAGTCTGAACAAGCAAGATATGTTAGTCAAAGTTGGAGGTTGACTAGGTTGAATAGACTATACTATGATGACATCAACATGCTGATGAAGCAGGCCATATAGTGACATGGACCAATCAAACCATGAAATGTGGTAGCTCGTACATGCTTGCATGAATGTCGATGTGGCAGTGCGACATAAGGTGGACAAAAATCTAGGCTCCACATGTTTGTTGATGTGTTGGTTGATCGGACTTTGGTAGTGAATGGAAGGATACCATGTGGCCTAATAAACTGGTGCCACATGGCACCTCATCTATCTCCTTTGGTAGATGAATGGTTACAACTACTTATTAAAAAAGTAGGTTGGGAATGTTACCCCCTAACCTTCCAATTACAAGTAGAGTGCACCACCATTGGACGGTGCAATTCATGCTTAACAAGTTTCTGTGGTCGGTTTCTTTTATTGACTAAATGTTGAGAATTTCATTTAAAAATAGATGGGGGTGGGTGTCGAATCCCCGACCACCCTACCCCACAAAACACACCTAACCACTATGCCACTGACCAGATTGAGTATTAATTGAGGGTAGTTTGGTTCTATTAATTACTGAAAACCAATTCCCCTTAAATTTAAAAGATTCAACCCTTCAAAATTTAAAATAAGTAATCCCTAATTAAAACTTAATCTCCCTAAAACCTAAAAAGCTCATGAATGATAAAATTTAAAGGGTTAAAATGATATTAATGATATTTTCAAAGATATGTAAAGGGATTATTAGGGATTTACATTGTAAATGGGGGAAATTATGAGGAAGATTTGTGAAACTACATGATGTAAAAGGGGGGATATGCAATATTTTGGAAATCTTATGGTTTTTTACCATATTGGGTAAAAAAATTGTATAAAAAGGGGGGATTTTTGAACTTTTGAAAAGCAGGTAGTGATTTTGGTGAGAGAATTTTCTTGGAGTCTTGTATGTTGACCTTTGTGCTTTAGAGCAGTATTATTCTGCCACACTGGAAGTAGATGAACTTTATAGCTCTTCTAAATCAGGAGGAGACTTTTAATAGTTGAAGATCCTTGTAACCATTTTTTGGAGCATAATAAGATTGTTCACTCTATTGGAGAGGGACCCAAAGACATAGTCGTTTGGTGAACTTCGTTATCAACTTGGTGTTCCTTGTCTTCTCTCTCTTATCTCTCTATTCTTTTCATCACTTTATCATTGCTTTACTCATTTAAGCATTTTAGTTACATTTGAAATTAAGAATTTCAATTGTGTTTTAAAGACCTTCAAATGAATTGTTGTAATAAGTTATTATTCATGTGCAACAAGTCCTGGATCCTAACATCAGATCATCTACTTCCAACAATATTTTGTTGTATTTTCTTTGAGTAGTCTACTTCCAACAATATTTTGATGTATGTTTTTTAGTAGTCTGCTTCCAACAATCTATTGTTGTATGTTCATTGAGTAGTTTGCTTTGAGTAGTTTTTCTTTGTATGTTCTTTGAGTATTCTACTTCTAGCAATCTTTTGCTGTAGTTTTTTGAGTAGCCTACTTCCAATAGTCTTTTGTTGCACATTCTTTGAGTAGTCTGCTTCCCGTAGTTGTTTGCTGCAAAAAATAGTTTTAGCAATTAATTTTTCTACTTTAAAAAAGAAAGAAACCCCACATTAACTAGCACAAGAGTAATAAAATTATTGTCTAATGACTTTAACAATAAGATTAGATCATATTGATTCTTATAAGTGTACTATATAAACATAGAAAAATTAAATAGGTATACAATGCAAATGGAAAGTATAAACTTAGTCTTGAAAGTAGGACTTTAGACTCAGTCTTGAAAGGGGTGATGCGAGACTAATAAACAAAAGTAGTATAGCAAAAAACACTAATCTAGTAAGAAATGACCTACTCATCCTAGACTAAGAAAAAACATGTAGCCAAGGACAAAATCCATCTGTACAAAATGAGCCTATTCCTTCACCTCTTGCTTGGAGTAATGGAAACACAAGCAACACTCGTGGTGATGAATGAGAGAAAAAAACTTAGCCCTAAAGCAATAATAAAGGAATTTTTTTCTTTTTGATTTTTCAGTTTCTTGTCATTTATTGCTACTATTACTATTACTATAACACACCCTGATAGTAGCATTGCAACAATGCTCTGGAATAATTTAAACTCGTCAAAAATGTTGTCTTCTTCCTTCTATACCTTCTCTTGTACCTGCTCCTGCTCCCACTCCCATTGCTCCTACTCCAGCCCCTCTCGCTTCTCTTGCTCCCATCGCTCCCACTCTGATTGCTCCTGCTTTGACAACTCCTGCTCTCACTGCTCCCACTCTAACCACTCTCACTCTAACCTCTCCCACTATCGCTCCCACTCTGACTATTCTAGTTGTGACCACACCAGCTATGATGACGAAAGATCTTGTAATGATGGTCGTGAACCCTAAGCATGCTCTTTCTAAACAATACCCATCTGCACTTTTTTCAGCTACATGATTTTAGCATCATGAAAAACAAATTAAAAAATCACATGATCAAATAAAAAATCATATGAAACCATAAATTTTATATCTTCAATTAGTTAAACTTCAAAATTAGGTAGATATAAAACCACTGATAATAACTTTGTAGGGTCTTTACTTTGCTTTATGTTAGAATACAAGTTGTGAAAGCGTTGCATGAAGATGTTAACAAACTCAACCAAATAAATATATAACAGGTCCTATAAAAGGAATGAAATTCTTTTCTAAGAGCATCAATATACATGAGAAAAAATAGTACCATAATTTATCAAATCCCTTTTGTTGTATGTTTTTATGTAGTATGCTTCCATTAGTCTTTTACTATATGTTCTTTGAGTAGTCTGCTTCCAATAGTCTTTTGTTGTATGTTATTTGAGTAGTCTACTTCCAGTAGTCTTTTACTACATATTTTTTTAGTCTGCTTCCAATAGTCTTTTTTTGCATGTTCTTTGAGTAGTCTACTTCTAGGAGTCTTTTGCTGCATGTTCTTTGAGTAGTCTACTTCCAATAGTATTTTACTGCATGTTCTTTGAGTAGTATGCTTCCTGCAAGCTTTTGTTGCATGTTCTTTGAGTAGTATGCTTCTAGTAGTATTTTGCTACATGTTCTTTGAGTAGTCTTCTTCCAACAATCTTTTGTTGCATGTTCTTTGAGTATTTTGCTTCCAACCGTCTTTTGTTGCATTTTCTTTGAGTAGTCTACCTTCAACAATGTTTTGTTGCATGTTGTTTGAGTAGTCTGCTAACAACAGACTTTTGCTGCATGTTATTTGAGTAGTCTGGTTCCAACAGTCTTTTGCTGCATGTTCTTTGAGTAGTCTACTTCCAACAGTCTTTTGTTGCATGTTCTTTGAGTAGTGTACTTCCAACAATCTTTTGTTGCATGTTCTTTGAGTAGTTTGCTTCCAGCAGTATTTTGCTACATTTTCTTTGAGTAGTCTACTTCTAGCAGTCTTTTGCTACATGTTCTTTGAATAGTCTTCTTCCAACAATCTTTTGTTGCACATTTTTTTTGAGTAGTCTGCTTCCAATAGTCTTTTTCTACATGTTCTTTGAGTAGTCTGCTTCCAACAGTCTTTTGTTGTATGTTTGTTTGAGTAGTCTACTTCTAGTAGTCTTTTGTTATATGTTTTTTGAGTAGTCGGCTTCCAGTAGTGTGTTGCAATTCTTTTGCGGTGATCTACATATAATACAAACCATATCAGATAGGGTTTATATGGCTAACTATATATATGACTTATATGGCTTAAGGGTGTAAATTTAAAATATTTATGAAAAATACTTAATACTCATTTTTTGGTATTGTTTTGATTATTAATCATGATAGGGTAAACTCAATAAATAATACCTTCTATGGAACAATGCTAGCATTAATAATGTTAATATTCATTGTGGTATGTCATCAATAGTGTTGGTTTCAATATTTTTTTATCTACAATGATATTACGATGGTCTAATCCTATATACCATAATGATTAATGGATTGATCTTTATCTTGGAATATTTTAGGCCAAATTCTATTATTTTCCAATGTCATTTTTATATCTCCCAATTGTAACATACGTGCAAGATGATTGAACACTTGTTGACTGTCTGATTTTGCCACCATCGTTCACTTTTAAAATTTTACTTGCAACTATGTCAATTTTTGCTGACAACATGTGTGAATGTTTATGTTTATGTTCTAGTGTTTCCCCCAATGTGCTATGGCGAGAAGCCTTCACACAGTTTCCCATAACAAACTCCATTGACATATTTTAACTTGTCATTTTTGATAAATTTTCAGGGGTTCTTCTAGGCATTTCGGTACATATGCTTTCATAGTACTCACTGTCTGCTTACTCTCAAAACAATAAAATTCATAAATAAATGTGCAAGTTCATAGATTGTAGGACAAATTCTACCAAACATAACCAATGAGTACTTAAGAATTCATGTTCACGTGAATTTGGATGATTATGATATGGCCGAGCAAAAGAATGATATGCAATCAAGTGAATGCTCTATCTGCCAAACTTTTCTTGAAAGGAATCCTTCAAGTGTAGGTTGTGAACTTATTAGTAAAGTGTCTATAATACAGTATGTGAACATTGAAAGTATTTACTAGTTTTGATTCCCTCTACATTTTTTCTATTACACACAAAGCTTTAGTGCATAGAAGGAAAGTTGAGTACATGACCTTTTTTTTCGTTTTTGAAATATTAATATAGGATTTGAACAGTCTCATATGTTTGTATTTTTTGGTAATCACTAGTTGAACTTTCAGCCTCTTTGGGGCTTATTTTGCGTTCATCATTGCGGGCTATTGAGCCAATGCCTCCCAAATAATTGAATGCTCTAGAGGTGATGTGGAGTAGGTAAAGATAGGATGGTCGGGAAATGGTTTAATTTCATTGCCTTTTGAAAAGAGTACATACCTTGACTACAACTCTTATTTGATGCAATACATGTTTCTGTTGGTGGATACATGAAATATTGTGAAAGAGGGGATGGAGTGCAAGGAATGTACATGTTGAATTAAAAAATATTATCCATAAAATAATTAAGATATTTGTACTATCTATATTAATTTTTTTTTTATTTCTTATATTAAAAATAAAATTTAAATAACATTATTTAAAAATAATTATTAAAAAAAACAATTATTATCTTGAAAATTTAACATTGACTAAAATTTTAAATTATTAATCAATCAAATTAAATATAAAAACATTACATATTAATAGTGAAATTTGAAAAAGGGGAAAAAGAAAAATCAAGAAAGTATGCAGCCTTTTAATTTAATGCATTCACATAATTATTGTATTTGAAACTTGGCTGCATTTAAATTGCACTACATACTTTTAAATTAATGCAACATTAAAACGGGGCATGTTTTAAATTAATGCAGCTAGAGGGTACACTGACAGTGACTATTCATAAATTTTTCCAATGGATGATGCATGATGGGGCAGGCATTCATGTGGGGAGAAGCTCAAGCGTAGACAAAACACACCTATATATGTAACATTATAACATAAAATCCCATCCCTATCCCACGCATTGGAAAAAATGGAGATGAATGGACAACAGTTAAACACCAAAGTTGGCAGATGGCTATGGAAGAATTTTAAAAACGAGCAAGAATTTGAATTTTAAAAATAGAGCGGGATTTTTAAGCGAACCAGAGTTTTAAAAACAATCCACCACTCATTTTTGTAGGTTCAATGGCGGGGAGAATGTAGAGGCTTCTGATAGCGAGAATTTCCAGGGGCACATTTTTCATGTGAGCGAATGTAAAAGTGGAGATGCATTGTTCATACTGGCAGTCATACCCTAGCTAAGCATGGCGAAATGTCTGGCACCCAAGAAATCCTCCAAAAGGAAAAAACATAGCTACAACTCTCCGTAGCCTCAGCTCGAACCTCTGACGAGTCACTATGCCTCTCATTCAAATCAGAAAGGCTTTGGCTTTTATTTTGTTTATTTAGATTCAAAATATGTTTATGGCGTTTTTCATTAAATTCGACAGACCTGAGGGATTATTATCTATAAATACAAACCCAACTCTGCCACTACGCTTCACTGCATGCCTTTGCTTTCTAATACAATCCACTTTTATAATCACTATCCTCATTACCTTTGCACACAGCACAAATGGCAATTGGAAGCTTACCAAGCATCACTAAAGGGGAATTTAAATAACCCAATGGTTTACTATGAATTGCAGACTCGGTTTGTGCAACCACAATGAACACCATTTTAGAGGTTTATTTTGTGGTCACCAGCATAAAAAACCAGTGCTCTAAATGGGGTCTGCCTATTCTTGAGTTGTATCGTGTAATGAATTGGGTAAAGGGTTTTGATGAACATTGCAGACCTAAAATCCTAGTTGGAAACCACACAAGTAGAGCTCCTGAGAATGTTTTTTTACCAATGACAAGCTTGTATCCCCTCACACAATTAGATCTCATGATGTTGGACATGTTTTGTATTCCACGTCACAACAAAGTGAATATAGCATGCATGAGGAGGTGGATCCAATGTTGTTATCGGAACAACTATGGAAACTATAATGTTAAGAGAAGATTATACTTGAATTATTATACTGTAGAGGAAGTGAAATAGGTTTTTATTTGGTTTGGTAGTTATCAGAATTGGTGTTGGTTTGTAATATTTTGCGCTGTGGTGTTTTGGTATGCTATAGAAAATTGATTTCCGCTTTGATTTAGGGATGATTTATTATTTGTACATTTTGTTCTCTATTTGAACAATGGAGCTCAATGAGAGATGTGTGATAGAGAAGAGGTCTCATTATAAATACCTTCTTTTCGATGGGTATATCCAAAATCTAATCTATATTTTTGAAATTTAATACCCACTTTGATTTTGTTTCTTGTTTTCCCATTTTCTTTTTCAACCTAATTTCTGATTTGATTGGTGTTTGTTTCAGATCTTGATGACACATTGTACCCCTTATGTTTAGTGCTTGCAATAGCATGCATCAAGAATATTCAAGGTACTTTTATGGCTACAAAATTTAGTGGTAGTTGCTTGTATGAGAATTGTGCAATGATTTTTATGTTTAGATTTTATGATGGTTCTATTATTTCTATTTTATGTTATTTATGTTTTCAGTGATTTTTTAAGGCCTAAATTGTGGGTATGACAGATTATTTGATTCAAAGACTTAGAGTGGATGTCATGAAAGTCATAGATTTTTGTGGAGAACTGTATAAAAATTATGGGACAACCATGGCTGGACTCGGGGTTAGTATTCATTTTCCCTCTTTTTTATGGATTTTTTCTATGCATTTGAGTTTCTTTTAAATGTAAGAATAAGTGTATTTGAAGATTAGGGTCATAGATGAATCAGAGAATTTGCAATTTGAATTAATTTCTCAATGCTTAAATTGACAATTGGCTTGAGAGGAAATTGTGGTGAATTTTTGTTGCAAATTTAGGAAATAGCTCATATGACCCATTTAATTGGGTGTAATTGGATCATAGTATGTTATAATTTTTTTATGATCTAGGAAAGATGATTCTTCTCAGTTCTAAGAGTAGAAATGGACATTAATACATGACTCAGATTTTGTAAGGATTTCTTATTCACTTTTTTCTTTTGTGGATCTATACAGGCAATGGGCTATGACTTTGATTATGATGATTATCACATGCATATAAATGTTATATTTTCTTGTTTGTGATGATGCATGTTCAAATTTATTTGGTATAATTTTAGCTCAAATTCTTTGTTGCTTTTTTTCTTTAAATTACTACGTTTAATTAATTATTTTTGCAATTTTGTCCATGGAAGATATTCATATGTGGGCTTGCATGCTGTTTTGGTAGGATTCTTTGACATGAACTTGATAAATTATTAAAAAATAATAATTGTTTTTTCTTTTATATAGATATATAAATATGATGTTGATTTTGGATGTCTTAACAAGTTGGCACTCCAATTTGGTTAGAGGGAGTAGACTTCACACTTGAAAACATTGGAAATATAAAGAAATCCTTTCCTAAGATTTGAGAGGAAAATGAGAACTCTAGAAATGTTGAGCACTCAAGAAGAGTAGTTGCTATTGAAACTATTGTAAATACATAAAATATCTCATTGTAGATAGTGGGTCATTATCATTTAGGGTTTTTGTCCTCCTATTAGAGGACCATCTTCCTATTTTCTATGATCTTGAATTCTATAAAATCTTTTGGGATGACAACCCTTCCATTTAGCATAGATTTTTACATCTAATCTATGTAATGTTGATGTTATCAATAGATAAGCTTTTCATGTACAATATTTTATCCTTTTAAAGAATAGATTATTTTTTTTTCCCTCTCTACTTGATGTTCTCCCCAAAGAATCTTACTACATGGTGGCCAAACATTTTTTTCTTTAACAAAATAGAATTGCTTAAAAGTTTTGATATCGTTGCATGTGCTCTCAAGCTAACATAAGATAGTTTGTAGTGTTATTACTAAAAATAAAGCATGCACTTGATATTATAAGATAGTTTGTAGTTTTATTGCTAAAAAAAATTATGCACTTGAAATTGTGCAACTACTAAATGACAACAAGTAAAAAAGAAAAAAAGTGCCACATCAAGTAAACAAAGATATGTGACTAAAATTCCATAGCATAAAGAAGAAAGCACATGGGTAATAATGGATAAATAGAAGACTTATAGGATAGAAATGTTATGATGTGGGCAATATTATTGTCCTATATCAATATCTAAAACAACATTAAATCATGGGTGAAAAATAGAGATAGTCTCAATTTCATGCACTAGTATCCAAAGTATTATGAAGAAGAAATTAAATTTATAAAATGTTAGATTCACAAGATAGCGGTAATTTTTAATTTTATGCATCATCCTCAAAATATACAAATATACACTCTAAACATAGCTAGATTGTTATAAATCACATAAAGTATTAATAATATGTGTATAATAACACAAAGTCTATGTAACAGGTAGGCAATAACATTTGTATTATTGACAAAAGATGTCCCACAATTTTTTTGGGTTTATCTACCAAATTAATGTCATCATCATATGAACAAGGGAGGGGTACATTATTAGAAGATAGTGATGGAACCTATATCAATTAGGTGTTGTATTCATGTTTTAATGCTTTGCATTGATTAGCAAAATGAACTAGCACTTAATGATATACACAAGAGAGAGGTGTTGAATGAAAATGCTTAGGACCTTTCTTATTTGCATAAGGAAGTGGGATGATCAATTGAGATTCTAAAAGAGTGGATAGGAAATGTTTAGGGAGGTCACAATGATGTGTATAGGATCATTCGTTATGTTTGGATGAAATGAAAGAAGGTTGGTTACTTGATAGGGGATTGCAAGAAATAGAAGTTATTATTGTAAAAAAGGAAATGGTACCAAAGGGGTACTGAGTAAAGAAGAAGGATTTGCAGGTGGTGGATACATAAAACTAATCAAATGGACCTAAGGGGTGACTAACCAAATGGGTTGTTATGTGTAGAGGGTTTTACAATAGTGTGTGGGTTGCAAGTTTCCTAACACCCAATGTTTTCTAGCCTACAATTATTGTAGTGAAAATCATTTTTTATATTAATAATAGGTAAATAACTCAGTACATTACAACATGTCTTAGTCCATTGTGCTAGAAATCTTATACAGGTGAGCAGCCTTGAGCATTTCTTAGTTTTTTGTACAAAACATTAAAGGTTCTAACTCACCAATACAAAATTTATAGCTTAGGTCCATTCATTACATCATTTTCATACAAAATTTTCTTTACATATAACCGATCTATAGTAAGGGCTTGTAGCATCACACAGATTACCTACTGTTCCATAGACTGTTGGAGTCATCCTCCTCTTGTGCTCCACTGGGTCCAACATCTCTATTCACAGATGGGATACCTCCTTGCGGCCTTGGGTTGTGCTAAAATTTCCTATTCCTACCTTGAACCTCAAGTGTAACATTAAATTCTCTTTGGAACTCCCTCATGGTGCTCAAAAACACCTCATGATCTTCCCCTTCTAGTTGGTTATAGGAATGGCCAAAATGAATTTTAGCCTTGTGAATCCTTGCAAATCTATCCCTCATCATGTTGACGAACTTTTCCAATGTGATCTCAATGTGTAAAGAAACTTGCAGTGCAACATGTAGATATGTGAGCCTTTTGTGAGACTTAGTAAGGGATCTTCTTGCAGCTTGGAACTTTTCCCAATTCCTAGCATTCCATATGTGCTATAAAATTTCAGTAGAGAGTAAAATCAAAAAAACTTTGTAATTTTTTTTGAATTTTTTATCAATCATTCAAATATTTTCCCAACTAATTCTATCATTGTTGTCCCAAGTATTTAAATTTCCACAAAAAAACTTCTACATTTCTTTACCATAAATACAATCAAATAGAATATGTTTTATTGATTTAGGCATTCTACATAAATTGCAAATATCCACATCATCCTGCTTAGTTTTGTATGGAATCATTTGGAGAAGTATAAGCCATATGAAATGAGCTTTCTTAGGCTCAAGGCCGTTGCACCACACATTAGTTAGAATTATATGCCAATCTTTAACATTTAAATTAATATTCCAACAATGATTTAAGTGTTCAAAATCTGAGTTAGCACCCCAAAGATCTTTATAAATGATCTTAGTTTTGAGATTGGAGATTGGTCCCCCATCATTCCAGACAATGTCATTCACTTGGTCAGGGGCTTTTCTGGTATCCAATGGTAGCCTATTGTATGTATAGGAATTTGCAAGTAGGGATTAGGTTTTAAAGTTAGAGGCTAGGAGCTCAAATTCATTTGAAAATATGTGCCAGCTTTTAAGCTTACCCTTTGCAACAATGTTATCAAAAAAATTTATGCCTTTTTGAAACCAACTTTTAGCTGAGAATCCCTACAATAAGGCAAGGGGCTTATCCTTTTGGTAAATTTTCCACCATATAGAGTTGTAACACTGGCATTTAACATTGTTTTTGAGGTAAACATTAGTAGATTTAAATTGGACATTTGGTTTGACTAGCTCCCAATCTTTCCAAAGGCTCTTGAATACAACTGAACCTAATGGGGACATCGAGTTCTTGTTCATGAGAATGTCACTCAAGGGAAGCCTCTTCCAAGCTTTAGCATGCTTTGGGGCAGCCATCATGATATTGTTCCTTACTAGAATTTTCCATGGTTCATTCCCATCCAAGGCCCTCACAATCCACTTTGAAGCCAAAATAATTCCTTGCAATCTAAGATCCTCTAGGCCTAGTCCACCTTGCATTTTTTACATGCAACATCATTCCCATTTCACTACATGTTTTTTCTTTTTTCCCTTTGCCATCTGACCAGAGGAATTTCTTTATCTTTTTTTGTATTTCATTAACCTAATAGCTAGTAAAGAACCACGTAGAGGAAAAATAGATACTATAGGAAGATAGTATTTTTTGGAAAACTTGGATTCTTCCTACCAAGGAGAGGTATTACCTATCCCAGCTATCTAATTTCTTCTCAATCTTCCCTTATATTCAGCTCCACATCTCTTTGAGGTTGGGTTCAATCACAAAGGGGATACCCAGATATCTTACCTATAGATCCGACCCTCCCCATTGAAAACTATAATCCCTGAACCATTCTAGGGGCTTGCTATCCCAACTCAGAGTGACAGTTTTTTCATTGTTAGTTTTGGCCCCTGATGCCATGCAAAAAAATCTACTTTCAACATAAGGGATTCAACATTGGGTTTATCCAAGATTGAAAGAGTGTAGTGTCATCTGTAAAGTGAACATTAAGGAGCTCATTCTGATCTGTTAATTTGATCCCTCTGAAATTTGGTGCAATGGTATTTTCTCTCAATACGTGGAATAGTTCATCAGAGGCAATTGCAAAGAGTGTAGGGGCCAAAGGGAAACCTTGTCTAATGGATCTTTCTAGCATGATATCCTTCGAGAGTGTTCCATTAACATCCACCTATGCATTGGAATCTTTAAGGAGGACATCAATAATTTTATTGAAAAGAGGAAGGAACAAAAATGCTTGGAAAATACCCCTTATGAAGTCCCGTTCCACCCTATCATAAGATTTTTCAAAATCTAGTAGAAGCATAGCAGCCTTTGGTTAAGACACCTTGGCCCATTGCATAGCTTCCCAACTAGTGATTAGATTTTCAAGGATATATCCACCCTTGATAAATCATGTTTGAGTGTTTTTTATGAACCTTGGGAGGATGTTTTACAACCTTAGTGCAAAGACCTTGGCCAATATTTTGTAGGACACATTCAAGAGGGTAATTGGCCTCCAATTCTTAACCTTGGATTTTTCCTACCCTTAGGTAGTAGTTTGATTATTCCTTTATTAATATTCTTGCCCAGAGTGCTTGTGCTTATGGTCTCTTCATAGACCTGAATTAGGTATTCACTAATCCAATCTACAAAACATTTACAAAACTCCATAGGAATCCCATCAAGACTAAGGGATTTTTCATTATTCATTGAGGTTATAGCATTGATAATTTTGTCCTTAGTGAGACTTTCTTGGAGTTTACAAGTATCTTCCTTCACAATTTTCATTGGTACAATCTTTTGCAAAGTTTCCCTTGCATTGTGATGAGCATCTGAGCCCCCCTTCGATGTGAAAAGCTTCATGTAATAGGATTGTAATTGTTTTACAAAGCCTTCTTGGTCAGTTATCAATTCCTTTTTGTCCCAAACTTGATCAATTTTCTCCTTTAGAAATTTTTCTTTAAGCATTTTAAAGAAAAATTTAAAGATCATTTGTCCCCACTTGCTAGCTAGTTTAGCTTGGTACTAACCTTTAGACCATTTACTTTATGGTTTTTAATCTTCATTAAGCTATATTTATCCTTCACCATTCCTTCCCCAAGGAGGATATCATTTTGGGTTTCCTGCAACTTGCTTTCAACTTCCAGTAGGATAGTTTGTAATTCATTTTCAACCCTCCTAGCATCAAGTGCCCTTTTCTTGACAATTGTTTGAAACAACTTCCTCCAACCTTCTACATTTTTGTTCCATTCATTTGTGGAAAATTCCTCTTTTAACATCCTTTTGTTGATTTCTCTAAGGGATTCAATAGCTTCTTTGCAATCCTCATACTTAAGCAAACTTTTATTTAGTAAGAATGGGGTCCCCTTTTTTTTTTACCTTTGGCCTAGCATGGCACATATTTAACTCTTCCATGAGAGGGTGGTGATCAGAGAGTGTGTAGGGGTAAACAAAAAGTCTCATTCCTTCTTTATTGGGGACAAAGTTGAAGTGGTCCTTATTGGCATAGAATTTATCAAGCCTACAATAGATCCTACTCCCATCTTTCTATGAATTGCACCAGGAGAACCAAATCTCCTTGCTCTCCCTCTTTCCATTTTCTAAAATTCCATCCAAATTGAATTTATGTTTTAATCTAATACAAAAATATTTTTCATCTCCTTTCCAGCTCATGTCAACCCCACCCCATTTTTCCTCTGCATGTTCTATCATATTAAAGTCTCATCCCACAATATAAGGTACTTCAAGGAGGGTGGAGAGCCACTGAAAAAGCCTAGTTCTATCTCTATAATCATTAGGTGCATAGATAGATAAAATACCAAAAGTGAGATCATCAATTTTAATTGTCACCCATACCACCTTGCTACAAGGTGATGTACCACTGTTAGTTATCAATGGGGATAATTTTTTCCCTATTAAAATGGTAGTACCCACTTTCCCCCTCTCATGTGTAGTGGACAAGAAGGAGGCCTTTTTCTAAAAAAATCTTAAATTAGTCTCCTATAATAAGGTTTAGCTTCTTGTAGTAGAACAAAATCCTTATTTTTACCCATGTTTAAGAACCTTCTGATTATATATTTTCTATCAAGAAAATCAAGCCCCCTCAAATTCAAGGAGATACAATTAATTTTCATCATTAGCCGCCATTTCAGTATCCATTTTCTCACCCCTAAACTACTTAAAGCATTTAGGTAGTTTTTCTTTAGTTTTATTTCTTTTGGCAGTAGACAACTAAATTACCAAACTTGTTTTCTTCCTTTTGGAAATCACAGGTGGTTTTCTAAGTTTTATTGAGCCTTTGTTTTTCCTTGGCCTCCTAGGGAAAGCCTTCTATTTTGGAGCCTCAAGAGGTATCCCTTGAATGGCATCCTCATGAACTAAGTTCTTAGATTTCCCAATCAGTTCAATGTTTTCATCTCTGTTAGATTGAACTTTCTCCTATACAGACATTGTGAGAGAGCATGCTTTCTCTTTCTTTGAGCTCTCGGGAGAGCTCTCAAGAGGCTCTATACCAATGGAGCTATGCTTAGCACAAGGTGGGGTAGACATAATTATAGACCTAGGGTCCAAAACGAGCTCATAGGTCTAGAAGGGGGCAACTAGTGATCCCACAACCACTTCCTTACCACTAGGAGTCGAGGCACTTGGGAGGTTCTAGGGGCTACCATCCAAACCTGTGCACTCACTCACCCCAATGTTCTATTCCTCCAAACTAAAAGTGAAGGGATTAGATCCTTTTTTAAATTTTAACACAGGGTTAGCATCAGGCCTAGATTTTGGATTGAGGTAATTTTCCTTAATTCTTTGCCATATCTTTTTTAGGGCTAACTATTGAGCATTTAAATTTTGCAAGGATTTGGGGCTCCTAGAGTTCCCAACCTCAAGGGAAGAGTGTTGGGAGAGAGTGGCTTGCTCAAGTATGCTTTGTGAAGCTATATGCACAGATAAGATCTCCCCCTCTTCAATTTGTTCGAGGGCTTCAAACTCAATAGATAGATCAACTAAAGGGGATTCATTAACCGTCACAAGACAAGGAACCTCTGTATCTATTGAGACAACCTGTGATAGGTTGGCACCCATCATTGGTAGTTGAATAACTTGGCTAGGTACTAGGTCAGAGTTAGGAACCCTAGAGGGTGAGGAGTGTGTGAAGGATACATTTACCTCTCTGGAAGAGGATCTTGAAGGAGCGACCTCGCTAGAGCCAGAAATGGGTTTCGCTTTTACAGGCAAGATATTTTTTTTCCTTTGGATGAGAGGGAAAGTTATTTGAATATGCAAGTTTCTATTTGACACAATAAATGTGCATTTATTCTACCCAAAATGTCAAGAGGGCATGAAGCAATTCCTTTATCTCCCACAATTTTTAAAAAGTTAGGGATATCACTACCAGGATTGATAGAAACTAAAATCCTAGCATTCATGCTTGAGAGGGCCACCTTGGTCTCATAGAACTTCAAAACCATCCCAATTGGCTCAAGAATTTTGGGTAGAAATTGTAAGAACTCATGTGGAAGATTCTTGACAATAACCCAACGTGGAGTGGAGAGGGCCAAGATCTCATTTACTATTACTGTTGGAGACCAAGCAAAAGCAGGAAAGGTGCAGCCCCTACATTCCAGTGGGGTTTGGTGAGGATTTTTTCTTGCATACTATGATATTTTAAGGAAACAAAAATCAGACGTTTTTGAATAAATCTATGTGAGATGTGTGATAGAGAAGAGGTCTCATTATAAATTCCTTCTTTTCGATGGGTATATCCAAAATCTAATCTATGTTTTGGAAATTTAATACCCACTTTGATTTTGTGTCTTGTTGGCCCATTTTTTTTTTTAAGCTAATTTTTTATTTGATTGGTGTTTGTTTCATATATTGATGACACATTGTACCCCTTGTATTCAATGCTTGCAAAAACATGCACCAAGAATATTCGAGATACTTTTATGGCTAAAAAAATTAGTGGTAGTTGCTTGTATGAGATTTGTGCAATGATTTTTATGTTTAGATTTTATGATAGTTCTATTTTTATTTTTTATGTATTTAAGTTTTCAGTAATGTTTTAATGCCTAAGTTGTGGGTATGGCATATTATGTCATTCAAAGACTTGGTGTGGATTTCAAGAAAGTCATAGATTTTTGTGGAGAACTATATAAAAATTATGGGACAACCATGGCTTGACTTAGGGTTAGTATTCATTTTCCCTCATTTTTATGGAATTTTTCTATGCATTTGATTTTCTTTTGAATATAAGAATAAGGGGATTTTAAGATTGGGGTCATAGACGAATCAGATAATTTACAATTTAAATTAGTTTCTTAGTTCCTAAATTGACAATTGGTTTCAGGGGAAATTGTGGTGATTTTTTGTTGTAGATTTAGGAAATATCTCAGATGACCCATTTAATTGGGTGTAATTGGATCATAGTATGTTATAATTTTCTTATGATTAGGGAAACATGATTCTTCTTAGTTCTAAGAGTAGAAATGGATATTAATATATGACTCAAATTTTGTGGGGATTTCTTATTCACTTATTTTGTTTGTGGATCAATACAGGAAATGGGCTATGACTTTGATTATGATGATTATCACGGGTATATAAATGTTATATTTTCTTTTTTGTGATGATGCATTTTCAAATTTATTTGGTATAATTTTAGCTCCAATTCTTTTTTTCTTTTTTTATTTAAAATACTACTTTTAATTAATTATTGAATATTTGTTTGTCTACTATGAGGATATTGAGGCATATAGGTTATTTGATCCTAATTCTAGAGAGGTCAAGTACTTTGACGAGATGTCTAGTTTGATTAGCGCTTTCCTCTAATGGATTCTCCATCCCTGCTTCTCCCTCATCTCCTGCTACTCATCTCTTGAGGATGAGGATGATGCTAGAGCTATCCCACCACCTCCAGATATTCATCCTTTACCCAAGTGGGTCCACCATACTATTGATGTTTTTGGACCTTTGGTAAGTGATCCTTCAGACTCCTACCATACTTGTGCATAGAAATCAGATGTTAGTCTTTTGAGTCATACCATTTTAGATGATCCAAAGAATGTTTTAGAGGTGGTTGGTATTCCTAGGTGGGATAGTGCTATGGTAGATGAGTATTCCTCTCTGATGAAGAATCATACTTGGGATTTAGTTCCTCTTCCTAAGGGAAGAAAGTTGGTTCAGTGCAAGTGGGTGTACTGTACCAAATATGCTACAAATGGTTCTATTGATACATATAAGGGTCATATTTTTGCAAAGGGTTTCTCTCAAATCGAAGGTATTGATTAGTCTAAGACTTTTTCCCCTATTGCCAAGATGAATTCTATTCGCCTTATACTTTCCCTTGAAACTTCTTTGGGATGGTTAGTATTTCAGATGGATGTGAAGAGTGCCTTCCTTCATGGTGATCTTCATGAGTAGATTTATATGGAGTAGTCACATGGTTTTATTGAGGACTCTTCACTAGTTTATATACTTCGTTGTTCACTATATGGTCTCCAACAGGCTCCTAGAGCTTGGTATGAGAAGATGGAAACTTTTTTGCTTTCTTTTGGCTTCACACAATGTAACTCCAATCCCACAATGTAAATTTAGAGACATGAGGTTGATCTTTTGATCCTTGTGCTATATGTGGATGATTTGATCCTTACAAGTTCTTCATCCTCCATGATCTAGAATGTTCAATGGTCTTTGTGAGTAGTTTGAGATGAGAGATCTTAGCCTTCTATACTACTTTCTTGGTTTATCAGTTATTCAATCTTTCGATGGGATTTCCATATTTCAGCAAAAGTATTCTCTTGAAATGCTTCAGAGATTTAGTATGCTTGATTGCAAGCTTGACCCGATGCCATTTTATTCAAGTATTGTATTGTCTTCCACTTGTACTACTCCTTCAGTAGATGCTACATTATATAGGTAGTTGGTTGGTAGTCTTTTGTACTTGACACATTCATGTCTTGATCTTTCATTTGTGGTTGGTCTTGTTTCTCAATTCTCATATGATCCACATGAGATTCATTGGAAATCTTCCAAATGAATTTTGAGATATATTCAAGGAACCTCCCATTATGGTATTCACTATGCATCAGGAGATTAGATTATTGGCTTCACTGAGTCAGATTGGTCTAGTGATTTCAATGATAGGAAGTCCACTTCTAGATTTTTTTTTCCTTGGTTCTGGCCCTATTACATGGCCTTACAAGAAGCAATCTTCTATTTCATTATCATCCATAGAGGTTGAGTATCGTGCAACGATTTTGGCTAGCTAGGAGGTTTTGTGGCATTGGCAATCTTTGACTGAGATTGGTTTTCCTCTTGAGATTCCCACTATTCTTTTGTGTGACAATCAGAGTTCCATTCACATCTCTCACAATCCAATGGAGCATCAATGTACTAAGCACATAGAGATCCACATGCACTTTCATACAACGGTTGATTCAGGTTGGTTTTCTCACCTTGGAGTACATTCCTATAAAGGATCAGGTTGTAGACATCTTCATGAAACCTTTGGTATCACCTCACTATATTTAACTATGATTGATGCTTGGGGTGAAGGAAGTTATCCTTGGGGGGTCTTTATGAGACCTTCCTTCCTTCATTTTTTTTATACATGCTTTCATCTCTTTTTGGAGTGGAGTTTTTCCCATGAGGTTTTCTCCATTTCTCAAATTTTCAGAGATCTTTTAGTTGTATTGAGTACCTCATCACACCTAGTTTTTGGGATCCATTCATGCTTTCTTTTCTTTTTATACATTTTTTTTAGAGTTTTTTAGCTACTCCCTAAGTTAAACTTAAGGGGGGGTGTTAGAGTTATCATGTATTAGAGAATAATTAATTACTTTAATTATTATTCTAATTCTCATGCACTTAAGCTAAACTTAGGTTTCTTTTATTAGTTAACACAATTTTTTATTTATGTTAACTATAGAGCTAATACCTTTATCATTAGGGTTTCTCTAATAAAGCATTCTCTATTGTAATTATTCATGCTATAAGTATTTTCTTTATGAGGAATAGCAAATCTTTGTTTTGCAGAGCTCTTGAGTATATGAATAGGATGTAGTTAGAATTTATAATAATAGTATCTAATTTATTGTATTTATTATTAAGGCAATGAGAAATACATACTAATAAATTGGAAGACAAATAGTACTTGATAAATTATGTAGACTTTTAGGGAAAAACCTATCATTAAAAAAACTAAAATTAGGTACTTTCCATTGATATAAGCCAAATTTTTAGCAAGTAGACCAATTGACATGGTTGTATGAAAGTAGATTGATTACTAATAGATGAAAAGATGACATGTTTTTTAATTAATATCATTGTCCTCAAAATTTGTATGTTTTTGAATAAGTGCATAGCAAATAATCCTCAAATCAAAAAGGAAAGTGGGAATTGGATCGAGGTGTAATTAATTAAAAAACTGGTAAAATGATCAAATCGTTGTATCAAATCATATCACATGTACATTATGATGTAGATGTGTTTGGTTTATAGAAACAAATTGTTGTGCATTTGCTATTGATATATCAATTTTTATTCATTTAATTGCATGTCTTGTTTTATTTCCATGGTGCGCAGGGCTGCCACATGTCTAAGGCTTCTTTTAATTTATTTTATAAATGATCGTTATTTATATTATGATATAGTTAATATAGTTTCTTGGTTTTTTCAATAAAAACAAGTGATTGAACTAATGTAGTGATATGTTCTAATAATGTATTATAATTTATTAAAGATCTAATTTATTTATTTAAAAGTTCTCAACTAAAATATAGAATGCATAATTACTATAATTATGGATACTAATTCTACTAAAAGTCAGTGTTATTCTTGTAATTACTTATAATATATTGTGATAACATTGAATTATTCATTTCAATATGTGTAAGTTACATGACATTGAAATCATTTTTATTCTTATATTTTGTTGTGTAAAGACAATGGAAAATTGTGATATTATATTAATAATAACCATGAAAAGTGTAGAATATAAAAAACTATAATATTTTTCACCATCACTATATATGGTCTTCACCACAAAACAAAGGGAATAGTTGCAACACCAATACACTAGCACTTGCACCCCAATCAGGTGCAATACATACGCCAATAGGCTTAGGAAAATGTGTGTGATTACTGTTTTCTAATGTCAGATTGGAGGAGATTTTTTGACGTCGGACTGGAGGAGATCCCGGTGGGGTTCCCCCACATAATAGCCTATCGACTAATAGAGATGCAATTCTAAAGAAACATAAAAAACATATGTTCCAATTCTATAAGCCTACACCCAATACAATTGACTATACCATTAGAAGAAATCATTTAAATTCTAACAAAGCTTTTATCTTGATAAGCATCTTCAAGAATACATATTTCATTAACAAACCAATTGAGAAATTTAGTTTTTGTTGAAGACTATTAACAATTCAGCTTCAATTTGTCACCATTAAGACATTCAATGACTAAAATACATACCCAAATTTTAAGGTAACTCACACATTCAAGAGCCCAAAAAGAAACCCAATAAACCCTTTTCATTCCATAAGCCATAAATTTCAAACCCAATGTCGCTTGGTGTTCACAATATTTCATGATTGATCAAATAAATCAATATCATATAGTTGTTTCACCCAATTAAGAAATCATTGACTCCCTTTGAGTACAATTAACCAAAATTTCACAACATAGCTCTATGAACCTCCATGCTAACCTCTTCCAATAATGAAATTCACTAAATCACAATTGAGCAGCTATTCTACACAATTAAAAAATGTATTTAACCCCTTTTTATCCAATTCATGATAGTTGCTCAACCAAATAACTCAGTATTCACTATTTTCATTCAATAAATCAGAATTGTATGGCTGTTGTTCCCAAGTGGTCATTTGAAAGTTATTGAATCCTTTTTGTCAACTACATTAACGATTGCCAATATAACTCGATGTTCACTTTATTCGATGCCAAATAGCTCTGGCCACTCCATTCAACAAACACATCTGTTATATGTACACCCAAATGAAAATAACTTTACTAAAATTGATTAGAATTGCACAATATGACTCAACCTCACAATACTGCATGCCCATCTATTCTAATCAAACCTTTCAATCGTTCAGAATTGCAAAGTTGTTTTACCCAATTATAGTAATTGAAACACGTTTTAGGCCAAATTCATTAGAATCACACAAAGTTATTCATATAACTCAGTACCAAATTCATTTAAAGGATATCGAAGTTAATGTAATGGAATCACTACTACAAGAACTAGCTAAGAGAGCCACCGGAGATTTGCAAGCATTTAAAAATGGCACCATCTAATTTACTAAAGCCATCTATATAAGGAGATCTCAGTCTTGCTAATCTATCAAATCATACAATCCTAAAAATGACTGAATCCCTTTGCATCAACTTCATTAATAATCACCAATATGAGTCACTATTCTCTTTAGTCAATGCTAACCTGCTAGGGCCACTCCAATCAACAAATAAGCATCACACAGCTCTTATATACCCAGTAAAAATAATTACTGAACCTACTTTCTTTTCTCAAATTCATGAGAATTGCACACAATATGCCTTAGCCTCACAAAACACCATGCATCACTATTACACTCAATCCTTTCAACCATTCAAAATTGTGAGGCTATTTTTTACCCAAAGGGCCAAATACAATTACTGAACCACTTTATAGGGTATTGCATTGGAATTGTGCAATGGTTCATATAATTCAGTAAAACAATAATTTAGAAGACACCAAAGTTAATGCGATGGAAAAACTGCTGCAAGCCCTAGCCAAGCAAGCTAGTTGAGATTTACAAGCATTTAAAAATGGTGCCATCTATTTGACTAGAGTTATCTATATAAAAAGCTCTTATTCTGCTAGACAATCATATCATATAATCTTGAAAAAGGAATACCTTGTGCGATCTGAAATAGGGATTGAATGAACACAGAGTTTTCACCCCAAAATTATATTCTTAGAAATAAAACTTAGTATTTACCATAATCCAATCTATCAATCCATTCCCGCTTTAAAACCCAATTAAAATATCATTGAACCCATTCAATAAAATTCATTTGATTGCAAAACAAAATTTGATATTCACTATTATCCATGACAACCTATTCCGATCAGTCCATTTTGGCATACTTAGCTAAATGTTTATTGAATTATTAACTTATCATAATTGCACAACAATAATACTCAGTACTCAGTATACTTCTTGCCAACCTATTTTGGTCAATTCATTCCATAAATCAGAATTGCATAGCTGCTATTCCATATTAAAATTATTGAATCCCTTTTGACAACTTCATCAGAATTGCATACCAATATAACTTGGTATTTACAATGACCCATGCCAATCCATTCTATTCAATTGATTGAATATACCAGAGAATAGTACAACTGTTATTCCCTACTAAAGATTTTTATACCTCTTTTGATCAAATTTAAACTCGCACAACAATACAACTCATCATTAAGTATTCTCCATGCCAACATATTCTAATTAATCTATTGAATGGGTTAAAATTGTAAATAGTTTTATACCCCATCATAAAAGAATTGAACCCTCACTCTGTCAAATCCACCATAATCACACAATTGTTAATAAATACCCAATTAGAAAAATCACTGAAATTATTTATTCCTTTTTTTTAAAGGAACCAAAAATTCAATTATTGAAATTCATCATATTCATGAAGATAAACCACAATTTAAGCATATAATTATAAATACACCCAATCTAACCATACAATTATAACCATACCCTGGTCCATAAATCCGTTGATCGCACAACAATGCCTCTAGGCCTTCCCCTTCTTTCGACCCTTACCCAAGAAACAAAAATGATTCTAGAAAAACAAATTGAATACTTGAAAGAATATTCTAATTACCCTTAGATTTAACCTACACAATTATACCTAGTTTTAACCTTCATATAACACAAGGAGAAAAAACCACAAAAAATTAACAATGGTCTACCATATTCACTGCATAAGTGCACAACTGTTATATCCAAATTAAACCAATTTATTGAAACCATTTCCTCAAATATAGGATAATTATAGAGTTGTTATAACAATTTACTAAAATTCAAATAATGAAACTCCTTTTTTAAATTCAACAAAATAGATAGCTACAATACACTATTAAAATTTTGATTACCAAAATTATTCTATCGAATTCATCAGGATAATATGAATAACCTACAACCCTCCAAACCTATAGATTAATAAATTACACAGATTTAAACTATAAAATTGTAGCCATAAAAGCCTTGTGGTTGGTAACTCAAACCCAGAAAACAAATTAAAAAATGAAAATAAAACCCTAACCCAGAAAAGAAAAATGAGCCTTTACCCTAACACTAAAATAGATTAAAACCCCAACCTAATCTCAAATCTTCTGAATTTTCTCAGCATATTACATATGCATATTACATTTGTTTGAAGGTTTCCAAAACCTTTTTATCAAATCCATTTCTATGTAGATCTGCTTTACACATTCACATTTTATCATGGGTAGAGAAGTGGCAATCATGGTAAATGGAGAGATGAAATATTTTCAAAACATTCTATAAAACCATCTAAACTAGTGCCAAACCCTTCAAGTCCCGTGTACTTAATAACCTTCAAACCAACGTCCCTCTAAACCTGAGGAGAAAGCTTGGTCTACTGCAAGCTGAGAGACCCTGATGGAAGCATGACATTTATGTCAACGACGCTGTTATACAGGAAGCCACGATTAGACCTCATGTATTTGTAGTCATGCACCATGGCAAACAGAAACCCTCATCATTGGCTTTTTCTTCCAAATCCAAGCACTGAGGGCTTCACCAACTCAAAGGGCGCTGATAAATGCTTGGAAAAGGCATAGAGCTTATCCTTGTCAATAATCTGCAAGTGCCTCACATCACCCAACATGTCATGCACATTATGCATGGCCTCCATGACATCATCATTTGGAGTTCCCTTTGTCCTCACCAATGTTGTGCCTTCAACAACCCTCCTCAATGCCTCACCCAGGTCTTTACACCAACACACAAACATGCACCAGAAGTTGTTCTATTACGTGGGGGAACCCCACTGGGATCTCCCTAGCAACGTCAGACTAGAGGAAATCCCGGTGGAGTTCCCCCATGTAAATAGCCTATCAGCTAAAAATAAACTTATTTTAGCTAAGCAACTTTCAATAGCAATAGTTGATTGAATAGTTGATTGCATACTTACATCATAAAAAATCATTGACAATTAGATTACTTTGGTTTCAACTACAATAGCCAGAGATGAGCATCGAAAACCTAAAAAACAAAATTTGAGAACAAGCACTATTGGTTGTCTACTTGACTTCACTTGATAAAACTCATCTAAATTGACTACTTGAACAAAATGTTCCAACCATAAAAATTATCATCATGCTCAATACCTACCCACTGCCTAAGGAAATCCCTGCCAAAACTTGAGCATTGGTGATGTCATGCCAGTTCTTCTATCCAAATTTAGAAGGAATAGTTTTCTATTAATTAATTTTCATTTGACTACAATAATTTGGCCAGGTCTCCTAGACAGGGAATACCAATACTAGGACTTTCCAACACAACTATAATGATATCATTGAGGAGAAAATATTGATTGAACACCTCACGAAGTACTAGCTCAGTGTTTCAACCTTTGGCTCTTGGAGGTCAATGTGAGAGGCTAGAAAGCAGGAGGAAATGTATGTGTTTACTTTATATCTGTTGATTGATGCTAGGAAAGTTGGCAGCCTAGGACCATTCATATAGCTTCGAAAGAAAGCTTTCTATTGATCTTACAAATCATCTTGAGCCTGTGTTTAGTGATCTGATAGAGGAAAGCAACTTTTCCTATGTTGGATCTTAATATCTAATGAAAGTCTCCATCAAAAGAGTATGAAAATGAGAAGAGAGTTTTTTGATAAATAAGGGAAGAAAAGGAATTCGCATGAGAGAAGAGTAATGAGCAAGGAAGATTTATAATTGCAAAGCGTTTAGTACTATGAAATGCCAAGTGACTACAATCCATTAAATCACTAGAAAAAGATCAAATACAATTAGGTTTGTGTGAAGAAAGAATTTATGGGCTAAGTGTACTCTACTAATACTTGGTCGTATGTAACAATTGGTTCTATTTTATTTTTCAAATTTATCTATGATCAATAGCATTTTTCTAATGATATTGTACACTTCCTTCTATTCTGGTGACATGTGTCATCATGTCACAAGGTTGGCATAGACTCAGATCTTATTTTATCTTGAAAAGTGTGGGGTACTAACGTGTGTGTCAATTTTTTTGCATCTAATGTTATTATGATATAGATAGTTTTCTATCATCATAATTCTTTAAACTAGTTTAGATGCAAGTGCTAGTTATTAATCAAGAGTAGTGGGAAAATATACAACTATTGATTTTAATATGCTCAAATATATTATTGAATTATATTAGTTACTAGCATATTTATTCTATTTTGTAAAAAATTGCACATATTAATTAAAAATTTATTAAATATAATAGGTGATCCCACAATAGTGGTTTACAATTTTTGGCCAAACTTGACACTAAAATAAATTCTTTTAACTAAATCTTCACTTTCGGGCACCTATAGCGGCTAAACTGTGAGGAATTTGAAGATGATGCAAACTAGACTTTCATGAAATTTTGTTTGTAGATTCTAAATATATTATTTTCAAAAAAATTGGAATCATATTGCACTTCTTTTTCCATCTCCCTCGAAAACTAGTTTTTTTAGGAAATAACATTTTTAAAAAGTGACACTCACCATATAACGCATAACTTTTTTTCCGTGAAGGATAAAATTCTAATTCTTTCGAATTTAGATTTTTTAATCTGATATCTAGTGCTTCCACTTGGTTATATAGTTTTTAATTGAATATTTTTTCTTTAATCAAGTTTTGAAGTCAAACCAATTACAATTCAGCCATAGTGCGATCGTATAACACATAACATTTTTTGTATGTATCGAAATTCAATTTTATTTTATTTTTGGATCAAGGAGTTCAATATCTGGTGCACTCATATTTTTAAAATTTTTTTTATAATCTGCTATTTTTCCATATGTGCATAACAGATAATTTGATTTTCGGTGAAAAACCTATATTCACAAGAAATAAAAAATATATATAATAATCAAATTAAATTTTATTAAAATTATAATTTTTTGGAAGCTTATTATATGGACTACATGCTTACAAAAAAATAAATTTTAAATGAATTCATTTGATCCCCCAAAAGGTAAATGAAAAGTGGTTTTTTTATCAACATTTTGATAGATGTAAAGGAGACTTCAATATAGGTATGGTTTAAAACTAGTGGGGTTCTATCCAAGGGGGCTTGGTCTAAGGTGGTTTGATCAAACCCTCTTCAATTGGAATCCTTTAAATGAAACATTTCAAGGCTTAAGTCATGATATTTTCTAAATATTACAGCAAAAAATTGGATCTCTCAAAAATTGTAAACCACTATTGTGGCATAGCTAAAGTTTGAACCATTTTCTAAGTTTAAATAATTATATAAGCTTATATCTATTAATTTTAGACATGTTTGAATATAATTTTTAAGTTTTAGATGTTTAAAAATATTATAATGCACTACTGGCTAAAGATTGAATAATTATTTAAGCTTAGTTTTATGCTTTGGAATATTAATGTAAAAAATTAGAAAATACATATAATCTAATTTCATATCCACAAGCATTGAAAAAAGTACTGCACTAGAAATTTGATATGATTCATTTAATATAGAAAAAAATTATATATTAAGTATATATAGTGATAAATTATACATTATATTTATATAGTAACACACCATATTAATGTACTTTTTTTTTTGAAAAGTAAGTATATTTAGTTAAAAATTTATGAAGAAAAATAAAATATATTTAAAACTCAAATATTTTCTTTTATAATGAAATGGCATTAAGGTTACAACACTTCCACTACGTTCGTAAGCTATCACTTAGCAGAGTTTGCTTTTGTGTCCAAAGCATAAAACTATCTACCAAAACAATTGCGATGAAATCAAATACTTTAAACATATTATGAAAGAAAACAATAATAACTTAATGCAAAAAAACATGCATCATAAGTGGCATTGTAGAAGTCTAATCATAGTATGTGGTACAAAACTGCAACAATATGAAATAACAATAATAAATGTTTAAATATAACAACAAAGATTCAATTCAAATTTATTCTTTTGGTAATAATACAATGCATCAGTGTACTATAATCATAACAATGCAATATACTATAAGATAAATCTAAATGCTTAAGTTGGTTTCCTAGTAATTGGTCCCACTGCCTTTTGTGCTTTTTCATCAATATTTTTCTGGAGAGGATAAAGGTTCCCAAAATTGTGGAAGATAGATAACTATCATGAGCAAGGGAAGATTATAGAATATGCTAAGAGATGTACAATGCATAGTTGCTTGGAGATTGTCGAAGTAATCACAAGTGGTAGGTCTCCATTACACTAGTGAGTTCCTTCAAAGCATATTTTCTAAAGTTGTGCATTTATCAATTGTGCATGTTTAGTTTAATAATTGTATAAACCTAAAATCGGTCATGAAATTTAATTAATTAAATACTAGCTATTTAATTAATATTCTATCTACGTATAAATAAACTTGCAATTTATTTATATAGTTCATCTTTTTCTAATTCTCCAAATCTAAAATCATTTTCTTCTAATTTAATTAAATAAACAAAACTTCATAAGATTGTTTTATTGAATTAAATTTCACTAATCTTATATTAGGAATTCAAACACATGTCTACAACTTTTTTTCATGCCACCTCAACAAGGTCACATGAAATTAAATAATTCTAATTTTTAAATTAGAATTATCCTCAAGCACACGTCTTATTCTCCGCACACTTGGGTCAACAAGATTTCAAGCACATGGTCTTTTCTTCTTAAACTTGGGTCTTCCATCCATTTGGCATGTTAACTTTGGTCAAGAGGACACATTCCCGATTCTCTTCATCTCCACCATTCATCTTTCTTAATCAAATCTGGACCATTGATCTTTTCCAACTCACAAGATGCTTGAAAAATCCTATAAATACAACCCTTTGCCATTGTATTTTGGGATCCACATTTGAATAGTGTTATTATGCAGGAATATCGTTGGAGCATTTTGGAGTCTTATAGTTACATCTAACATCATATTTTTCTTTGTTTTTACATCTTAGATTCATACTTTGCTTCATAGTTGCATTTTATTTCCCATCTTGCATCATAGTTGCATTTTAGATATGGTATTTTCTTCTCACACTTGGGTCTTCCATCCATTTTGCATGTTTCCCATTGGTCAAGAGATTCCTCCATCCATTTGGCATGTTTTCTTTGGTCAAGGGACACATTCTTGATTTTCTTCATCTCCACCGTTCATCTTTCTTATTCGAATTTGGACCGTTGATCTTTTCCAACTCACAAGATGCTTAAAAAATCCTATAAATACAACCCTTTTCCATTGTATTTTGGATACACAATTGAATAGTGTTATCATGCAGGAATATCGTTGGAGCTTTGGAGCATTTTGGAGTCTTATAGTTGCATCTACCTTCATGTTTTGCTTTGCATTTAAATCTTGCTTCATAGTTGCATTTTATGTCCCTTCTTGCATCATAGTTGCATTTTAGATTAGTTCATTTTTAGTTTGGATTTGAGCATATGTAGAATCATATATAGATCCTTCTAGTTCAATACCATAATATTCACCTCCACTCGTTCATTTATTCACACTCTCTATTATCATTTCCATCACATATTTTCATATAGGAAATGCATTACCTTGCATATTAAGTATCAAATCTCGTTTCTTAAGTTCTCATTTTAACAACCATTGTGCACATAGAAATCTGAGGGCCAAATGGTTTAATAAATCCTTAGGAATAGAGGACAATGAGACGTTCTCAAAATATTTGTTTAAATTAAAAAATAGAGTAGTTTACTTTGTTGCAAATCTTTGATATAAATTGTTTTATTAAGGTTTGTGTTGATACTAACTTTCCATGTAATGCCCCGCCGTGCGGACCCCAAAGGAACTAATAATAACAAAACAATTTTTTTTTTAAAAGAACATAATAACTTACTTAAGTATTCCAATATAACAATATATTAAGTTACATGACTAGTTCCATTGGGGTACACAAGGTTACATTACTATATTAACCCATAACAAGGATAATAAGATAACAATAATTAAACAGTTACATAAATCTATTCATTCCCATTTCATCATTTAAAATATCTATTATACAATAACCATATTAATACCATATGCCCATATGACAATGAAAGATACTATAAGAATATGAGCATTTATATTACCACAAATATAACACAACTTAACACAACTATTTACAAATGATCATTCCTGAATAAATACATGGCCTGAATATACATTACATCCAAATGATAGTAAAATACAACTGTCTGAACACACATCTCAATAACCACATATACAATTTACAACAAGGTCATCCCAACACACGTGGGAGACAATACAACCATAAACACATTACATTTGAAGTATAACATACATCTGGTACAAAGGATTACTGGATCATCAACCTCCTCCAAAGAGCCCTGCAATAAAAGATACATCTGCAACAGAAAGGGAAACCCAACGGGGTGCGAAGCATGTTCCACCCAACCACCCCCGTGCTGAGAGTAGACAAGGAAGGGTCCCCGACCAAGCACGCCTAACAATAACAAAGACTAACTCCAAAAAGACAACTTAACATCAAATACCACTTAGAACTCAATAACGACAAATCCAAAGGCACAACAATAAACCACTTCTGAACATAACAAGTCACAATCACAACATCAATGAAACTCAGGACACAATATCAAAGACTACTTCCAACAATGACCAAAGACAAAACAATAAATCACTTCCAGAGGACTTCAATAAATCAACAAAAATAGAATGTTAGACGAGAGTGTCATCGCATGGTTTTGCATGGATTATCCAAACAACATATCACAAGGGGCCGCCTCCATCTCTACATGGATTCTCCAGACAACCAAGTTAAGGTGTTGCCTCCATCTATGGTTCTCCTGACAGCCTATCTCAAGGCGTCGTTCCATAGGGTTACTCATGCGAAGTCATTAACCTTTCGTGAAGACAAGGCAATGACCATGCCAACCACGGCCTTCTCAGTCCCCTTTAGTCTGTGATAGCACTAACAGGCAGACGAGGTTTCACAATTATCTTATTAGTGTTTAATTCCCACCCGTGGTTTATTACTTAAGTTATCACCGATTAATCTAACTCTACGTGGGTTACCCTGACAGCCTCTTTGTGCGCCGGCCCCCACTAGAGCCACTCTCTGTAATCACTCAACACTAAACTATCAAACACCACAGAATTGTACCAACAAGAAATATTGAACTAATCAAATAAATCATCTGCAAGGCTTAACCATCTCGCCCACAATCCTATGCATGACCTTCACAACCGGTACAATCCAAGTACAAACTAAAACACAACCAAGACCAAAGCAAAGACCAAGCATCAAAATACGAGATCATAATTACACAACTGTAATCCCCGCCTCTGGAAACCTAACCACAACTTAGAATCCTATAACTAAATAAGTTAACTCTAGGGTTTTCGACATGACCTAAACCCAACTTTAAGAAAAACAAATAAAATAAAATGCATAATCTCGAGGAAACAATACATAATCAATACCCTAAAACTCCTTTAAATAAACAACAAATTTCCCCAATTAAATAAATCAACTACTTGAGAAGATTTGATTCAATTCAATTTCAAAACATCTAATTTATTTACAATTCGCACAACTACACTATAACATTGCAATTCTCACAAAATTATCATTTAAAATTCATAAACACAACATAAGACTTTATATATATATATATATAAATATATAAATATATATATATATATATATATATATATATATATATATATATATATATATATATATATATATATATATATATATATATATATATATAATAAACTCATAAATTATAACATTATATAAAAATGTATTATTAAAATTTATAAAATAATAATAAAAATTAATATTATATCATTTTATAAAAGTATATTATTAAAAATTTATTAAATAACAATCAAAATAATATTTTATCATATTAAATTCTTATCCACAGCCCTATATATATATATTAAAATCAAATAATTAAAATCCATTATATAAAATAAATTAAAAAAATTCAATAATCCATATATATATATTAAATAATAATTATATTATTTAATACATATTATAATATATATATATAACATAAAAAATAAAATAAAAAAATAAAATTGAAATTTAATTTAATAGGACAACCCACGCATATAGTTGTATCAGGGTCATACAATGTCTGCATGCATAGTCATGGGGACGGTGGGCGTGGCCATGGCCTACCCCCCCAATAAATATTTAATATTTATTTAAAAAACACTTCTATTTAATTTACATTTTTTTTTTAACTTCGATTTTCAAAAAAACACAGAATTTTAAACAATCTCCCCTTTTTTTTTTATAAATTTATATATCATATTTTATTCAAAATATCATTTTGAAATTTGAACTCACAATCTGTAACTTTTTATTTTATTTTATAAGCAAACAAGAATCCTCACGAATTTCAAAGTGTTGTTTATACTATTATTTATTTATTTTTCAACAGGGAAAACAAGAAAATATATATATATATATATATATATTTAAAGCATAATTTATATTAATCCTACTTCACATGATAATGCAGAAGAACATGAACATAACATGCAATAAATTTATTATATTTTATTTAATATATAAATAAATGGAATTATTTAAATACATACAATTTATAAACATATTCATTCCAAAAATTCAGTCAAATAATAACATATGTGTATTAATTTTGTATAAATGTACATATAACTATATATTTAATCCAAAGATTTAGAACAACAATATAATAACAGATTTTCAATAAACCAATACAGATCTAACATGCAAATTCAACCTTCGATCTAAAATTATTTTTATTTCAAAAACAATAATTTTCACTACTAAACTAAAGAATTTCAAAATGATTTACTAATGTTTTCAACAGAAGATACAAGGGTTTCATACGAATAAATTTTCAAATCAGAGAACTTCTTTCTATAAATTTTTCAAAACATAGCCTACAGATATTGTTCAAAGCACAACAAAAATACTAATAAATAACAGAAGAAAACCCAGAGTCCTTCATCTGGTGAAAAATCCAGCACAATAATCTTCTTTCGAACGTGGAACCCCTCTACAACTTCTTTTCCAATTTCCTGCCTTTAGCTCACTTCTCACTTTTGAATTTATCTTTTCTTCATTCATAATATTTTTTACCTAGAAAACACAAAACCAAAACTATTTTTCCTTTTTACAGATCCCAAAACAAAAGAGAAAAACTTATGTGTGTGAATAATTCCCTCATAAAAATAATAAATCAAAGATAAAGATTCAATAAAGCTCTTCCGCTTTCTTTTCAAAAAGCCTCCTTTCTTATTGGTCATTTTCCCAGCTTTTAAAAGCATAACTTATCTACAATTTTAATTAAAAATAATTTGTTTAATTCAGATATTATCTTCACATGATTTTCTAATTTAATATTAATGAAAAGATAATATCTAATTATTCTCAACAATATTAATTTAATTATAATTATTTGCACTTTTAATTAATTAAATCACTTTTTAATTTACAATAAATTTAAATTTAATATTTTTCTAACTCTCAATTAAATCAAATAACAATGCAACATTAATTAATTATTTTATGAAATACGATTAATTAATTAAACACTAACCCAGAATTAAATAAATACTCAACAGTCAAACTACATAAAGACAAGGACAAAACTTCAGTCATAACACAATGAATCACAACAGACGACGGACTTGGGACGGGGACACTTCCATGCCTACTCCCTTTTTCAACATTTTACCCACTGGGTTAATTTATTGCTCGCCTTGTCCCGCCGAAGCAGGTGGAATCGAGACTTATTCTTACAATCCTGCATCCAAATAAACATCAAGTAGCGCATGTATATATATATAGTCAAACATCCTATCGTGAAAAAGAATTGCATGTAGTAGGGCACTCGTGGACGAGTGATGCTACACTGTCCTCTCACCTAATCTATTCTAACAATTACAATACCAATAACGAACTAACATTTCTAACCAAATTGATCATAAGATAACATGATACTTAACTACTGCATCATAACTAATTATTAAACCATTGCATTAGAAAATAATATTGAATTCAAATAACATGATCACCCTAGAATCATCACATCGACATATAAAACATTAAAGAACAACTATTTGAATAAACAATAATCCAATCAACACACAGAGTATCATAAGTCATACAAATAATGTCATATCAAATGATCATACCCACTAAAGGAATAAAAACATCATCAAACTTCAAACCAACCAAATCAAACAATAATAGTATCATCATAGAATCAACGTATCAAGTTAAAGCATATAAATTAATAAGTCTAACCAATATGAGGGCCAAATGGTTTAATAAATCCTTAGGAATAGAGGACAATGAGACGTTCTCAAAAAGATTTGTTTAAATTGAAAAATAGAGTAGTTTACTTTGTTGCAAATCTTTGATATAAATTGTGTTATTAAGGTTTGTGTTGATACTAACTTTCCACATTCAACACACACACAATAATAATTATTTCGCTAGTTAGTATCCTTTTTTAGTATCGAAGTTCTAGTTATTGGAATATTTTGGTAGTTACTAAATCTAAAGATTAATGTTTATGGAACATTAAATTGTTATTAATCATAGATAAAAAATTATCTAGGTTTGAAAATTAATTATTTTAACTTCATATCTCAAAAATTATTCTCACCATCAGAGCAATTGTAAAGAGGAGAAGACAACTATTTTTGTAGGATTGGTATGTGTAGTAAATATTAGGAATATATATTTGGTATAAGTTTTATATGGCTTAGTGTGGCAAGGTTATGGTTTGTTGATACTCAAAAATGTAGCAAGTATGGTAAGCAATGTGAGGTGGAAACATCTAATTACTACCACAATGATACGTAATAATAATAAGCTTATGTTTTGTCATGGGTATAATTTCTGATAGGAAATACTACAAAGGTTTGTACAACTCTTACTTTTAGGGAATTTACTATTTTTTAGTGAAATAGTTGGATGGAATAGCACCATATATCACATAGGTTTAAATATGATTGTGATATTTCATAAACGTGGTCTATTATGTGTAATGCAAGTTGCAATGTTAGGGTTTTATGTCGATGAGCTGACTTGTGTGTAGATGGTGCCACTTTCTTTGATTTCATTAGTAATTTATATCATTTTGGCATTTTAGTTCAAAAACAAATTGTTCTCATTTATGAGCTAGAGGAAATTAATTGGTAAGTTTGTAGATAGCTTTCAAGTTGTTGTTTTATGCAAGAATTTTTAGTTTTTTTGTTATGTTTAGTTGTTTTTCATTATAAGTTTCTTTTCAAGTGTTGGCTATCAAACATTATATGTAGATTCCTAGAAAAGGTTCACATCCATGCAACTTGAGTAAAGGTAGGTCTAGGTTAATTATTAGGGTTTGATAAGGATATAAAAATTAGGGAGTTATCCAAGTGCATTGGATATGAATTTGAGTAAATGATGGTATTTTGTTACCATGAAATAGTGTTCCTAGCCTACCATGTAGAAGAACCTAGTATTCAAGTATCTATTATTGAAGAAGCCATTGTAATGCTTTGTGAGAATCAAATTGAATTTTTATATGTTGTGATTAATGATGTATTCATCATGTAGGAACAAGCAAAGGAAAAGTTAACAAATGAACCATCAATACAAAGGTTATCATCATTCTTCTAAAATGTCTTTGCCTTATGTAGATATTGGAGATAAAGAGTTGGGATACATAGATATTAATGAGTTGCAAGATAGGCTTGTGCATGAAATAGGTAGATTAGCAATGGCTACTTCTTTGGTGAATTCAGGATTGGTAGAGGTAGTTGCAATTGCAATTTCATTCTAGTGCCTTGAAGTAGTGTTAACTTGTGTTGAATTCTATGATGATAAGAGTAGGAAAATAGTAGGGTCCAATCTAGTGAAATAGTGTTAGATTTAAATGCAAAGATGATTGAAAGGGTGCTTGGAATACCTTCATGTGTAAAATATGAAGAAATTGAACTAAAAAAGAGATTAGCTTACTCTGATAAGAATAGTACCACATGCCTTAAATTCATGAACATTTCAATTTTTCTTAATCCTAGAAAAGTGGTGCTTAAAATTGCAAGAGTGTAATAGAGAACTAAATTTTGAGATGATATTAGAGACTATATCACATTGCTAAAGAGGGTGTATTGTTATTCTAATGGGACAAAGTTTGAACCATGGATGTTCCTATATATTTTAACAATAGTTGAAGGTAAGAAAATTGAATAGGAAAGTATCATTAGCAGAAGCCTATATAAACAACTAAGGAAAGTGTTGAATAGTAGAAAATTCTACATGATTTTTTTTTTAGTATATTTTATGGCTTCCCAACAAGTGTTTCCTAGCCTAATAATGAAAGGATATTTGCAAGGGGGTGAAATAAAAATATATGAACACTATCCACAATTAGAGTTGAATTTTAGTAAAAAGAATTATTACATATTGAATGATGCATTTTTGTATGTGATTATCCAAGGATTACAAGGTTACTATGCCAAGATAATGTCAATAGAGGCAATGTAAGAATTGAAGAACTAGGGTAATTGGTATATTCAATTTAAAACACTTTCTTATATTAGAGTAGAAAGTTTTCATAAAGATCCACTAAACCTTCCCAAATATCCATTAGATAGAATGCTTCTAATGGAGTTATGCAAGAAAATGAGTGAGGTTCATAAGTTGTAGTGCCCCTTAGTTTGTTTTTTGTTACTGACAGTTACTTGTTGTATTTAGACATTATGATACTTTGTTTGATGATACTTGGATATTATGATACTTTCATGCACAGTTATGATGACACTTTTATCACTAATGTTTATGCTTATACCATGCTTAGTAGATCAATTTAATTGATTATGTGGGTTATTCTTGCTATAAGAATTATATGATCATTTGATGTATGTTCTTATCATGTTCTTAGTATTTGATTTTGTGCATCGATGTAATTTGGTGAAGGGGAACAGTGTTGCATCACTCACTTGTGAGTTCCCTGCGACGTTGTGATTTTCCCTTCACGATGTGTTTGACTATTTGTCTATGTACATGCTTGACTGTGTGGTTTTCTGTAGGTTGTAGGTACCAGGCACTGACTCCACCTTAATTGCTAGGTTTGAGCATGCCTTAAACCCAATGGAGATTGTTGACATGGATAGTGTTGGGTCCCTTATGTTGAGCCATCATCCTTGACAAGGATGAGTGTCTGTTTGTCGTTCCCCTATTTGTGTGGTTAGTTTGAGTTGGCTTGTCATTGTTGTTGTCATTTTGTCATTTGTTTTACTTCAAGGTCAAGTATTTCTTGGTGTTTGGTTCATTTGCGTAATGTTCTTGGTTAGTGCTTTTGTTTGATTATTATATTAAACTAAATATTATCAAAATTAAAAGGCTTTGGAATAACTAAAATAAAAGCTTTTACAAAATTGAAGTATTGATTAAATAAATATTAATAATGTCTTTATTTGATTTAAATAAATTAAAGTTTATGGTTTAATATAGAAATATTTAATTAAATATATTAATTAGTGCATTGTGCAAGTAAAATTCAATTGAAAGGGATTAAAATTATAAATTAATATTTTAATTGTTTAATTTATTGTGTGCAAGCATTAAAGTATAGTTGTATTATAAAAATTAATATAAGTGAAATTGTGGTAGTTAGCAAGGTGTGTGAAATTAATAAAATAATTAATTTACAGAAGTGGAGTCTGAAATAGATTGGGAAAAATAATAAATAAATTAGTTATCTTGCAAAAGACAAGGGCTTTTTGTTATTCTTCTAAAAACTAATCTTGGGGATTGATATCGAGCATGTTTTATTTCTTGAAAGCTCTGGAATTTTGTTCTTGGAGGCTTTGGGGTTTTGGGAGCTTTAAAATTGGGGTTTTTATAGAGGTTGTTGAATTTAGTAGAGCTTGGAGCTGCAAATTCGCAAATTGGAGCTTTGGAGGAAATTATAATTGTAATTGGAATTCAAGCCCGACAACAAGACCCGACTCAGTGAATTCGAATTATTTCAAGTTCCATAAATTTCTCCTTAAATTAATTGTTTGTTCAAAAAATGATTATTACATGAATGTGTGCTTGAAGTAAAATGATTATTTGATTAAAATTCTAAGTACTCTATAAAATTGCTTGCTTTGTATTCTTCCCAATTTGAATGTAATTCTTTTAAGTGTCTCAGCTGCAACAAAAATTAAATGTCTCCACTCTCGATTTAAGTGCATACTATGTTTACATTCTATATCTTGTACCACTCAGCCATGGCCCAGTATGGGGTTTTCACATTTATCAGAATCTCTTAGTTCAGTAATTTCAGACTGGGATTGTATTCTCTCAAATGTCTTGTTTCCTTGTTGGCCCCATGTAATGTTGGTGTATACACTATTTCCCTTAATTTAAGTTGTTGCCTCTCTTCATGTTGGGTCGAGTTGTTTCTGTAAACATTTAGTTGTCTGAAGTATATTATTTATTGCATTTTGTATGTAATCAATTTGTGAAATCGCCTTAGGTTAGAATGTTGATTTAATCTTACAACATCATAATACAATTTGACATTTAATCTGGTTTGAACTTTCTATATAATATGGTGTCCATTGTTGGTATGTTCCTATTGCTTATTGCATGCCATGGCCTTTGTTCCTATTGCTATTAACTAACTTGTTTGGTATTTGAATATATATTATGGCATGGAGTTAAAATGCATATTATAATGCTTAGCCTCGACTACATCCTTATTCCAGCCTATCTATCTTTCTTAATTACTCTATAGATTCCTTCCTCTTTGGTTGAGACTTTATCTTCTCTTATTGCCCTCTTCTGATAGTGATTTAGGTTGAGTTCATTGTTTATCTTATTACTTGATCATATTTTATTTAAGTTAGCTATTGATAACTTGAGCCTAGTCTACCTTATTTTGGCGAATTCAATAACTACTAGTAAACATACTAATATATTCTTCAATTACAATCAATATCTCTACACCTGACTCAAGCAGTTAAAAGAATATTATAATTTCAAAGACTGTATCTAGAATGTACTACGCTATGTATGTGTTTTGTGTATTTAATATGATTTGGTTTGGGCTTTCCACTTATTTTAATCTATATATATGTATATATATGTATGTGTATATGTGTATATATATGTATATGTATATATGTGTATATATATGTATATGTATATATATGTGTATATGTATATGTATATATATGTATATATGTATGCATATGTATATATATATACATATACATATATATACCTATACATATATATATATATACATACATACATACATATATATATATACATATACATATACATATATACATATATATACATATACATATGCATATATACACACACACATATATATGTATATATACAACCTTATATACTTCATGTATTAATATGTGGGTATGTCCACGATCATCATGGAAAAAATAGGCCCTTAAGTGGCAAAAAATTTAGAACAATCAGAGTTAGGCAAGTTGACATAAAAAATTGAACAAGTTATCTTTATTATTTCAAAAATATGTAAGAATAGAATCTATAAAAAATTGAATATAGTTTCTAAACTACTAGGTTTATTTTTTTTTAAAAATCTATTTGGTGAAAATTTGAAATTTCAATGTAGTAGTACTTAAATTTTAGGAAAAAAATAAGAATTAGGTGTCTGTTTGACCACCCTACCCATAATAAAATGATAATATTTTTTTATAGGATTTTAGATATGAGTAGAGGACTCATGTACCGATGTGATGCATTTTTTTTAATTTTTTTTACAAGTAAATAATTAATTATGAGTTTTTTTTGCAACTTTTAAAAAATATAAAAAATTGTATGTTTGACCACCTTAACTTGGTCAAAAATTCATGAAATTCATTTTTTCTCTTTTTAATCCTATAGTATGCAAAGCATAGAATGTGACACATGTTTCAGATTCACAAAATGTGATACCATTTGAAAGCTATAGATAATTTTCAATCAACCTATTAATCGGGACTTTAGTTGTAATTCAAATAGAAAATGAATAATAAGTATTTAATAAATTCAAAGTTTAAAGCATAATCTATATTAGTGGAAAGCTAAGAATCTTCTTTAAAAATTCGTTTTATTTCATCAATTTTGGGTTAAAAAGAAGTCGTCAGCCACATACCCTACACATACCCATGTAGATAATAGATGAACCACTGTTTGCAGTTAGTTCGATTTTGATAATAAGAATTGAAAATATGTAGCCTTTCTAAGCATGTAAATATATATATATATATATCTGTGTGTGTGTGTGTGTGTGTTGTGTGTGGATTGTTTATGTCTCTAGTATCATTTGATATGCTATTAATTTCAAAGTTGTATTCTATAATAATAAATGAAAATAGGTAAAACATATTTATATAAGCATATGCATGTATAAACAGATTATGTTTTAGAGAGAGAATAAATTTGTCATGGGATTTAATGAATTGTGTGCATGGTTGGAGTTGGAAAATATAAATAGAGAATAGTTTTTTTTTACTTAAATAAATGAAAGGTTAGATTATATGGGATAATAGATTATTCTCAGTTATGACAAATGCTTGAAAAGTGTAGTGATTGTATTGTTAATTTTATTTGCATTCCTTGACTATTTCATTGATTCAAATCATGGTATGAAGCAATGTTAGTGAATGATGGAATGGAATGCTTGTGAGTTATTGTTCAAGTTTAAATCATTGTGTGAAGTGATTAGTGGGAAATCTTCCAAAGGCTTGGAAAAATTATGTTATTGGCTCAATGTTTGTGTTGGGTCTAGAATTTGGTTGGTGTGATAATTGCTATGTGTTATTGTGAGGAAACTAGCCATGCACTAGTTACTTGATTTATGGTTGATTATATGTATAGGATGGTTCATTCCTCGCCCTTGTGTATGTTCATATGGTTTTTAGATTTGTGTATGTGGGTTTTCCCTGTTGATTCAGTTTGGTTTTCTGATTGTAGAAGGGGGAGTGGCTCTCAATGGAGGTCGATGCACAAAGTGGTATCTAGAGCAACACATATGGGAGTTCCTTAACTAAGTGATAACATAATTAATAAACTAGGGGGTTGGGTAGAATCTCACTCTAATCAAGATAAGTGGATGCCTCACCCATGTCGTAGCACTTGTTCAGGCTAAGGATGGGTTGAGAAGGCCTAGTTGTCAAGATAGGTTTACTTGTCCTCACGAAAGGAAATTGGTCCCACATGTGTCACCCTATAGGGCCGATGTCTAATGTGAGACTATCAGGACAACCATGGATGGGGGTCAGCGTCTAGTGAGAGACTATAAGGAAAACCCATGTCAGGACCATGTGATGACACTCTCCCCTACTACAACCTAGCATTTCCTTGGCTTGTCTTTGCATTATGTGTTTGAGTGTGCCTCTAGAAGCGATGTCACCATTGTGTAATGTTATGTTGTACTTTCAGATTAAGATCTTTTATAGCCTTGTTATGTCAGTTGGTTGTCACCTTGTTGTCATTGTGGTGGTGGGACCCTTTGCTATCTCCTAACATGGGGGGTGGACCTTAGGGTTCCACATGGTCAGGTGGAATATGCATTGCACTCCATTGGGTTCCCTCACTTTTTTCTTGTTCGCAGTGACTTCTCTTGGATTTGAAGACTTTTGCACTTGTTCCAATTCATATGGATTATTAATCATGTACTTTTATTGTACCATAAATTTATTGTATCATGTATTATGCTTTGATGTATTCTCCTCACATGTATATGACGAGACATTATTGTTCAGATGTAACAATGTAATGATGTAAATAATTGTTGAACTCTCTGATGTAATGGACAATGTAAAAGATGCTATTGTATATGTTAGTTAAATGGATTGATTCTAAATGATCTCTATTGAATACATGTTATGGTTATTTCATATTGATTGTTCAATTAAATGAGATGATTAAATGTAATTTCATATTGTTGATAGAATTTATTTAATGTAATGATTTATAGTTCTTGTTAGTTTAGTTAATGGGAATCGAGTAGCGTAGTCATGAACCTTAGAGGACTTAGATTAGAAAAGAAACTATTGACTCATCTTCTAGTTTATGAACAATGCTCTTTTTAAAAAAAATTGTCCCATTTCTAAGGTGTTATAGTGTGTTGTCCTCTAGGGTTTCATGGCGGCGCGTTACATAAATCGATAGGTGGGAGATATAAATCATCTTACCCTTTCCCTAGTAAGATCAGTGTATATTCCTATGCTAGCATACAAAATGTGAAGAGTGTGGATACTGAGTTGAACTTGATAGAATGGACTTATATAATGAACCAAGACATATATTTGATCCAATCAGAAAAATTAGTAGGGTTATTATTTCATTCTATAAACATGACTTTGCACTTGAGGATCACTGGTGCAATTTCCAGGATGAATATGAAATAAGAATCAAATATTTGTGTATGTTGATAGTAGAGATGATTAGAAATTGCAATGTTGGTAAGTTCTCGAAAGAATTGAACGATAGTGGTGAATTTTTGGATCTAGATTATTATAGCGAGGATGTATCTAGGAAACCAATTTGTATTTTTAATTGCTCTATTTTGGAGACTACAGGTATTGAAGAGAGAGCAGGGGGAGTTCTGATATTGTCCAAGAGCTGGATGTGATTCCTTTTTACAATGATGAAATTTCAAAAAGTTATAGGGTCGGAAGAAATTTTTTACAAACAAGTGTGGATTTCAATTACACAGTTTTGTGGATAACAAAATATTGTATGTGTACAAAGTGTATCAACAAAGCAAGAGAGGGAATAGCCAATAATATTGGAAAACTTGATTTGTGGGCATGAGCATTGTTTCAGGCTCAAATCTCACACTATATGTAGCCTATCCACTAATTATAATATATTATACATTACATTATAGAATTATATTTAATATTAATATAATATAATATGATTATAATATAATATAATAAATATATTATATTATAATTATAATAAAATGATATAATAATATCACAATAATACAATGATATAATATAATATTATAATAATATAATTTTATATAATTATAATAGTATAATATAATATAATATAATTTTATATAATTATAATAGTATAATATAATATAATATATAATATATAATATATAATATAATATAATATAATATAAAATAATATAATATAAAATAATATAATATTATATTATATATAATATATTAGTAGTCTATTATATATAATATATAATATACTAATATTATATTTTAATAGTGAGAGGATGGGTGGGTGCCACTCCACCATGATCTGTGTGGAGTGGCTGACGCGCTAGTAGATAGGGTAGCTAGGTTGTGGTGAGGTGGACATTTTCTAGAAGGTTCAATTGGGGGGTATTCATGAAATGTGATGGACGCGCTGAAAATGTCTTGTTATCGGTACTATTCCAACTCTATAGTGACTGTCACACGTATGTCCAAAGCACGATATCACGAGTTATTCATTAAAAGGTGGTGGGAGTGTTGTTTATTTGATACTACTTCACTGGTGGCCTGCCATTCCTTCAATTCTCTCACTGGCAAGACGTGTTAAAAACTGGTATTTCCTTTAGTCTTGCATGGCAAGGTTCATTTTGCGAGTCTTGGCTAGGGAACTCGACACAAGTGGCATGGACACTCCTGTCCAACTTCGTAGCTCCAAACGATAGATGTCATTCCTTGGTTCGATGACTTCTCTCCAACTCAGTCGGATCATTCGTCACCCAGATTACCTCACATTTGCAGTGATTAAGTGCATCATGGCGGACGTGAAAGGTTATCGGTTGGATTCTAACATTTTTCCTTGAGTTTTGGCGAGCTTGTTGGACGTGAAGGTTCTGAAGGTTGAGGAAAGGGTAATAATGAAGTGCCTATTTAGAAAATACCTGTTGGTGGGCTTGGAGGAGGCGTTGGTTGTGGCTTCGTTTGGCAGACCTGGACGCCCTGGTAAAGTCTTATCCCTTTCTCCCAGAGATAAATGGTCTGGAACTGGTGGAGCATCATAGGTTGGCATTTGTAGGGGTTGAATTTTTAAAGAAGAAATTCCATCCAACGGTGGTCATAAAATCGGCATGGAAATACGAATTCTGAGTTTTTGCAAAAAATAATGTATGGTAATGGCTATGAAATGGTGCATGTGGCTGTCTAGTTCATAGTAGGGTAAATCCATGTTATCTATCTTAGTAGGTTGTGGCTTAGCATATGTTATATTGTATAAAGTTAAAATATACAAGTGTTGGGTTATGGTGATGTTGGTATTGACCCTACGTGGTCGTTTTGGAAGGATTTGTCTAGGTTTGGTTGTCTTTGGTTTTCAATGGTGGATTTTGTTGCCCTTAGACATGGGCCAAAAATGTATGATCCTTTTTTATATTAATATAAAACTAAAATCTTACGTACCAATATATATATATATATATATATATATATATATATATATATATATATATATATATATATATATATATATATATATAAATAATATAGTATAATATAATATTTCATATATTAATATAATATAATATTCATTCAAATGTGCATGTATTTTGTTTTTACAAAAATGCATGCACGTTTTGTATTCTTGAATAATGCATTTGTGTTAGGGCTCGGATATTTTGAGCCATAATATGATTGCTTTATTTGAATTTTTTCAAAACATGAATGTGTTTTGATTGTTTTTTGGGATTTGACCACTTGTTGTGCCCCGTCTTGGTGCACATGCCCTGGATGTATGGAATAGATTAATTAGGATGTTATATCACTCAAGCTAACTTAAGTGTCTTAACACGTGGTCCATCTTGGGGTGTTATGGTAAGGCACTTATTAAGCTAGGTTCTCGTCCATGGGAGAAGACTAAGGGAGGATTTTGTAGTTTGAAAGTGTTGCATAGACAAATTGTAATCTTGACATGCTTTTATTTCACAAGCTTTGGCATGAGCAATTAATCTTTAAAGGCTAAACATGTTGGCCAATATAGTCATTATGTTTGGAGAACTTTTTGACAAAGTAATGGACACCCCTATAAGGTTGGTTAGCTGTCATCGACAAATGGCCTTTTTAGGGAAAGTCTCAGAGCTTAAACTGAGGAGGATATTACTAGAGAGTGACTTCGTGCCGCTTGACAAGTGAAGTTGGTATTAGGGCCTATATTCTTAACATCAAATGAAAGATACTAAGTGGACATAGACATAACTTCTCAATTTGTTGGAAGATTGTTGGATCTCCAAATACTAAAGAATGAAGTTTTGCAAATAATAAGGAAGTTGTTGAGGAGGTAGTGGGTGTTTCTCAGCTAGGTGTTGGAATTCCACGACCATGGGATTTGGGCCTGCTCAATGCTCCAGACACAATGGTCAAGCTTTACCCTTTTCTTGTTGGATGTTAAAGGAGACAACTTGTTGCCCCAGCAGACAAGGGCACTAGAGGGGGTTAGATTTTTGAAGAAGTGGTTGTACATGGAACCAGTTGAATATTTCGTCTAGGTTGGTGATTTTATTATATATCTACAAGAGAATGATGTTGAGCAAGCTCAAGTTTCAAATATTGGCTTAATCATTTTTTGTTGGCCTTTGGATTGGTGAGGCAATTTTGTAAGATGGTTTTTGTAGGTTACCCTAGAAGTTCCCATTTTGTTGATACACCCCCTTTTGTACTACTGGAATTGAGAACATTTCTCAAGCTTTTATTTGTACATAGAATACGTAATCTTTTTGAATTTGGTGTTTGAAATAACACAAAAAGATGGAAATCGTACACATGCAATATTAATGAGAAATCAAATTGTACAAAAATACTTGTATGCTTTGAATATATCATTATATAGAACAAGGTGACGAATTAAAAAAAAGAAAAGAAATGAATGCAAAAGAATGAAAGGAAAATACATTTTAATGCTACAAGTTGTCCAAAATGTAATTAGAAGTGACATAAACTGATTAATATATCTGAATAAACAAAATTAACATTGCACATGCCATTCATTTTAAATCAAATTAATAAAAAAAAATCATTGTCAAAAACGACGGTGTGCCCATTGAACCTACGAAATTCCTAGTTTTTAAACACTTTGACACCGGCACACGTGTTAAGAACCGAAGACTTACACCAGCAAAGACGATAAGAGCAGAATATGTAGTTTGACAAAAAGACGTTTGACAAAATTCCCAGTTTCAACACTTTGACGCCATTTGACGAAATTTGGATAGAATTTGTAGTGATTTCAAAACCTTCCGGCCTGCCCATTGACCCATTTGACGAAATTCCTAGTTCCAACACTTTGGCACCGGCACACGCGTTAAGAACCGAAGGCTTTCATCTCGGCACAGACGTTAATAGCAGAAGAGATATTCTGAAAAACAAACAATACGGAAATGGGAAAGAACGGTCTAGTAGCATGTATGATCTTCGCTCTTAATGTACTAATTCTGATTTGCAACTTTGACGGGTTATGTACTCAGGGGAGACTCTCTTTTTTTGGGCACCTCGCTTATTGGAAATCAGACAATAATTTCAAAGAATGGCACTTTTGAATTGGGATTTTTCAGCCCAAATGGAAGCAATAACTGGTATATTGGCGTCTGGTATACCAACATATCAGACGAGAACATCGTTTGGGTGGCTAATCGGGAGAGTCCGGCGAAACACAAGCCTGGGGTTTTGAAGCTGTCGAAACGACGTAATCTGGGACTGTTTGATGCAAAGGGCACGTCTCTTTGGTCGGTCAACGGATCGAACAAGTCCTCGCGGGCTCTGCTATTAGATTCTAGTAATTTTTTAATGCTGAGCGATGGCAATGGATCTGAGACCGTTTGGCACAGTTTCGACAATCCTGTAGATACCTGGTTGCCCGAGATGAGGTTCAGTGAACAGCAAAAGCTAGTCGGTTGGAAAAGCTCAATGGATCCCGCTCCTGGGCTTTTCTCCTTTCACTTGGATCCATCTGGACCTGAACAATTCGTGCTAACATGGAACAACTCTATCGAGTATTGGGAGAGTGGAACTTGGGACGGCGAAAAATTTAGTGGTGTTCCAGAACTGATAAACTTAGAGCTCTACAATCTCAAAATTGGAAGTACTAGCTCTGGTTTCTATTTCACTTATAAATTGGTGGACTGGATATCGTGTTTTATCCAAATTAAGTCTGGAGGAATACACCCATATGCTTTGTTTCATGGCAAACGGATCTTGGTGGGGAGTCGCCCCAGAGACCAATGCGCTTTATATGGTCTTTGTGGCGCTTATGGAACCTGCAACTCCAACAACCTTCAGTTCTGTAGCTGCGTGGAAGGCTTCACCCCTAAAGACAATCGCGCCTGGGATTCGCAAGACTGGTGGTCAAGTGGCTGTGTTCGGAAGAGCCCGTTAAACTGCGGTACCAAAGAAGGTAGCACTGGCGAATTTATCACTCCTGGTGTAACGTTGCCTGATGATTCAGCTTCGTCATACCCTGCCTCCGCAATTGCTCGTGCACTGCGTTTGCTTTCAATTCTCCTTCAGGGCCCTGTCAAATCTGGTCCGGAGATTCGCTAATCATGCAGAACCATCCATCAAATATCAGATGGACTGTCTCCATTCGAGTAGCTGCCTCTGCACTTCCAAAGATTCATAAGCGGCCCTCCAAACTGAAAATCGCAAGCATTATGAGTTCTCTCGCAATTGCTTTGAGTATCATTTCTTTTTTAATGTGGCAAAGATATCGGCTACTATCGAAGGAGATGTATGCGGATTCCTCGGAATCTTTTCTTAGAATGATTAAGGAGTTGAAGATTGCAACAAGAAATTTCAGGTCTAAGCTGGGTAGTGGAGGATTCGGCTCAGTATTTAAGGGATGTCTAGCAGACGGTACGCTTGTGGCCGTAAAGAAAATGGAAGGTTCAAGACAGGATAATAAACAATTCCAAGCGGAAATCAGTTCTCTTGGCAACATACAACATGGGAATTTGGTCAGGCTTCGAGGGTTTTGTGCGGAAGGATCCAGACGCTTACTGATTTATGATTACATGCCCAATGGCTCTCTAAATTCCTTACTGTTCACTAGAAATTCCAAAAGTAAGCGAAAGGTACTCGACTGGAAGACCCGATTCCAGATCGCTTTAGGCACTGCACGAAGCTTAGTTTATTTCCATGAGGAGTGTAGAGATCGCATCATTAACGGCGATGCAAAGCCCGAGAACATTCTTCTGGATGGTAATTTTTCACCCAAGTTGGCAGATTTTGGGTTGGCAAAGCTTCTGGGTAGAGATTTCAGCCACGTACTGACCAAAACAAGAGGAACGAGAGGGTATTTGGCTCCAGAGCGGATCTCCGGTCTTCCGATCACTCCCAAGGTTGACGTATACAGTTTTGGTATGACGTTCTTGGAAATCATGTCCGGCCGAAGAAATCTGGATTTAAACGTGCAAGATTCGAGTAAGTATTACTTTCCCCCGTGGGCTACAACTCAAATTTACCAGGGGAAGACGATTAATATTGTGGATGAGAATGTTGTAGCAGAGGCAGATATTGAAGAGGTGAGAAGAGCAGGCATAGTAGGGTTATTATGCATTGAAAGGGATGAGGAGGTGAGGTCAAGCATGGAACAAGTGATTTGGATGCTGGAGGGGAAGATGGAGCCTCAATGTCAGCAGTTGCCAAGCTCAGCACCCATGGCACCTCAATCATGATATGATGAATGATACCACAACAATCTCCATTATTACTTTTTAAGTTCTCCTGATATTGCGTTGTTTACTATTCACAACAAGATATCAGAAACGCACTATCTATTAATATTTAATTTGAAACAAATATTGATTTGCAAACAAAGAGATTAAAACATATAAATAGAGTTAGTTTTCTTTGATTAATTGGTAGGAATCTGATTTAAACTCTATATGATTTGATAAATAACCAAAAAAATATTAAGTTGGTAGAGAAATTTTTAGCCCCATCCTAGATACACTTGCTCAAAATATACAAACTAAAATGTAGAGGCTCGTATTAATCTAGAAATGATTCTAATTAATTCTACAATGTTTTATTTTATTCTTACGACCCCTACTCCATAAAAATAATTCTTGAAATCCCTCCATAAATTAGAACCTAAGGTCAAATATTAATGAACATATGGAGAGAAATAGGATGAAGAGTGAGATAGATTAGAGATATAAAGGGAAGGATAGTTAAAGATGTGTTCAAATCAATTAATAGTTTTATGCTAAAAGTCAAAAGAGAGATGTATATATAGAGAATGTGAGATAGACAAGTAAACAAATGAAAACATGACAGAGGGAAAGAGAATTAGAGAGAGATACATATAAGAAATTTAAATGGAAATAATTGTGGGGAAAACATAGACTGACTTTTAATCAATCATTTTGTGCCAATAATCTAAATATGAGAGATAGATTTATATATAAAGAGAGAATATAAACATATATAGACAAAAACTAAGAGGGAGAGGGAGAAAAATAATAATATCACATTTTCCTCATTGTTTGTTGTAATCTTTGGGCATGGCAATTACATGTGGTAGGATATGGAGGGCACCCATGGTGTTCTTTTCCCTTTCATTTAGGATGCTATTCTATATTATGAGGCTATGAATTATAATCTTGAAATGCTCTTAATTTCATTATGTAAGCTATTCATGGAGATAAATTTATAATGGGGTTGATAATCTTCCCTAATCTAACAATTGTTTACAAAAGAGTGAGGCTCATCTTGTTCTTGTTCTTAACCCTAAGGTTATAGATGAAACATTCTTTCTTTATCAAGGAATGCTTTCATTTAGAGTTTAAAATCCATATTGTATTTTCTTAAAAATTTGACACATCATACTTCATTGCACCAAAGGGAGATATGGAGGTTAGTTTAGTAGAGAATAGTTTTTTCTTTGTAGCTTTTTCCAAAATGGTTTATTAGAGTTTAGATTTTGATGGAGGAACTTACTTTAATAATCTATTTTCCTTTATCATTAAACATTTGCATGTGGGGTATGTCCATTTTAAGAGATTCTATGTAATATTCTACTCTAGGTTCATCTTCTTCCTCTTCTAATGAAACTCTAGAGACCTAATATTTTACATTCTATTGTAGTTATCATTAGGAAACCTTTGGGCCCTTCTAATTACATGAAAGAGAGAAATAACAAAATTATGCTTATATCTTTGTGGAAATTTATCTTAATAACCTTTTTCCTAAATCTATAGAATTTAGATTAGATTCTATGTATTGGATTCAATAGTTAGATTATGATGCTAGATGTCATGTATGTCATACCAATAGGAATCTTTAGATAAATTAATCAAAGAAAAAATTAAATGTTATTCAAATGCTTCTAGAAATGTCTATGGCTAAAATTAATATAAAAAGAGAAATACCTAGCCCACATAGAAGGCCCTTGATAGAATTGTGCATAAACATAATATGCAAGATCAAAAAGTGAAGAAAAACACCTTCCCTGCAAGAGAGCTACAAACAATAATATACTATATCCTCAACAAGAAAATACTTACAAAATGAACCTCAAGAGTCTTCAAGAGATCTTGAGATAATACAATGAGGGTGAGCGCTTTATAGGAGCAACTCTAAATGATAAAGGGACTAGATATTGACAAGTGTCAATGTCCTATGTTATGAGACATAAGGATCTAATAAAAGCTCACTCTAGTTAACAAAAAAAAGCACTCCTAGGTTTAGCTTAAGTGAATGAAATGAATTAGACTAATAAATAATTAGAGGCTAATTAATTATTAGCTAACGCATGATTACTCTAACACCCCCTTAAGATGAACTTAGAAAGTAGCTAAAACTCCTAAAAGGGGAATTCATAAAAAGAAAAGAATGCATGATGGGTTCGGACAATAAGGTCTTGTAGACATCTAAAATTGTCTTGAACATATCACACATCCCGATTTCACCTTTTAACATAATTTTCCTCATTTTCACCTAATCCTTCATTTAATTAAATAATTTTAAATTATTTGATTAAATTTATCTTTTTCCTCTATTAATTGAATAATTTGTTGCAAGAATGGAAAGAATGAAGGTGTTGTCATTGATTTCAACTATTTGATTAGTTATCAACTGATTTTTTTTGTCATTAGTTTCATGGATATAGGTTATTGGCTGTATATGTTGAGGATATTGAGAAAATTGTAATGAAGAAAGATTGCAGGTGTTCAGTGGTTGCTTCAGGTTTTTCTCTAGGATTTTCTCTGATGTTTGTATGGTTCAGATATGTTGGTCATGGTTGTTGGAAGCCGCTATATCCATATTTTCGGCTATTGATTCATTGTACAATGCCAGTTATGTTCAACAGTTGTGAATTGTGGTTTTCTATGTTTCTAGTTGAGGTCCGAGAGAAATGTTGTTGGTCTAAATTTCTCTTTGTTAAAGTCTTATGACTTGTGGTTCAAGAGTTGGGTTGTTTTGATTATATTGAAGATAATTTTGCTATCTGGAAGGTTTGTGCTTAATTGTTCTATGTGTTCTAAATTGGTTTGGCCAACCTTTTGTTAAACACTATCTTCAGAGTTGATGAATTGTGTTGGATCTATTTGAGCCCTTATGAAGTGTGTGTTTGGGTTGCCCTCATTCTAATTTGGCCCTAGGATGTTTTATCACTGACCTAATTTGAATTTGAATTTGGATGGCCAACTTTGGATATGTTGCAAAGTTGAGGATGGTATAAATATAGGATGAGTTAGTGGTGAAATAAAGTATAGAAAGAGAAAAAAGAGATAAGTGAAAAGAAATGGAGTAGATAAATGTGAGATTGATACAGACTAGTGAGTATGTGTGATGTGAGTGTAGCAGATCAGTGTGAAGCCTAAATGTTGAGTTTCTAGATGTAGTGAGTAGAAGTTGTACTCTATCATTCATGCATATCTGCAAGTGGTTGAGCAAATTGTGGTGGATTTATCTATTGCATTGAGATTTTCTTCTCTTTGTAACATTTTTCTTCTATCTTCTTTGTATCTCTATGGCCTTGAGCCCTTCGAGTTGTTAGCCCTGTTGGATAGTGTGTCTTGATCTAGACAGTGATTCCTTGTTTTGGTAGTGAGCCTTGTTTCTTAGGTAGTGAGCCTCTTGTAATCGGTTTTGATATTCTCTATAGTGTGATTTAATCCTCACCATAGTTTTTCCCTTATTGATTTTCCCACATAAATCTAATGTTATTGTGTTTATGTGATGATTTTTAGTTTCTGCACTAGTATTTAATGTTTAATCATTTAAGCAGTGTTAAGGATTAGTTCTGGTCGATGAATTAAGGTTTGAATATGTGATAATTGATTCAAACCCCCTCTTAGTTATCTTGTTCAACAATTGGTATCAGATCTTGGTTCTTTGGTGAAGAGCTTAACCGCTTGAGGAAGGTCTGAGAAGGTTGGCAAAATGACTTATAATTATTTGAGGTTCGATGGAACTACTTACGCTATCTAGAAAATATTAATGTAAGAATATCTATAGTTTTGTGGATATGATATGGATTTAAAGCTTACAATAATCCTTACACTCCTCCTGCTAATGGTTGGAGTACGGTTGATGAGATCAAAGCACATGAAGTGAACAATAAGGTGAAGTACATTTTGAAGAACAACTTGGTACATTCCAAGTTGATTAAGGTTCATAATATGAAGAATACTAAGGAAGTTTGGGATGCTTTGGAAAGGGCACATGAAGGTGATGAAAGAGTCAAAGAGGAAAAATTACAGAATTTGGAGACATAGTTTGAGCTTCTACACATGTCTAAAGATGAAAATGTCAAATCTTATGTACAGAGATTGGATGAGATAGTGGCTACAATTTGAGGACTTGGTGCTACTCTAGATGAAACCAGGATTGTAAAGAAGATTCTTAGAACTCTCCCTAATGCTTAAGGTGAGAAGGTGTGTGCTATTGATCAGAGTATACATTATAAGACCTACACTAAAGATCTACTGTTGGGATTTCTAACATCTTATGAGATGAGGAAGTCAAATCTAAGGGAGGGATGCAAATTAGAAACTAATTTTAAGGCTACAAAAACTGAAGATTTGAATGAAGAATTTTTTTATGAAATAGAAGCTAACTTTGTGAGAAGGATGAGGAAAGGTTGTGTTAAGTATGAAGGTAAGTTACCCTTGAAATTCTTTAGTTGTGGAGAAATAAGTCATTATGCTGCAAAGTGTCTGTAAAGAGCTAAGAGGAATAAACAAAGATATGAGAAAGAAAAGAAAGGAAAGAAGATCAACAAAGCATATTATGTGAATGAGAATGCTAGCATATCTAATAAAGATTCTGATTATGAAGATCCTGATGACAATGAATTATTTTTCTTGGCTATAAAGGATGAACCTACTATTGCTAATTCTGAAAAATAGGTGAAGGAAACCCCTTTAGAGAAGGAGAAAAATGAAGGTACTATTATCTCCTCCCTACATTCTAAACAAGAAAAGAACTATTGGTTTGCTGATAGTGGTTGTTCACATCACATGACTAGTGATAAAAGTAAGTTTTCTAAACTTGAAAAATAGGATGGAGGCTTGGTTATGTTTGGAGATGATACCGGTGCTAAAATTCATGGGATAGGTTCGATAAGTTTTGATGGCAAGCATAACACTAATGTTATCTACTATATTAAGGGTTTAAGGCATAATATTTTGAGTGTTGGATAGATGTGTATTAAGGGATATGATCTTATGTTTAAGGATGAGAGATGTGAAATTTGAAAAGGATCCAAAATATTGATTTCTACATGAAAGAAATATGAAGGAAATATCTATTAACTTAAGGGTGTTGATGGACAATGATTTATGACTCAAATTAATGATAGTTGGTTATGGCATAGGAGAATGTGTCACATGAATTTTGATAACTTGGTGAGGATCAGTGCAATTTAGGCTATGATGGACTTGCCAAGAATTAAAAATCCTATTCATGCTATTTGTAGGAATTGTTAGTTTGGAAAGCAAACAAGAAGTCATTTTAGATCAAAGGAACAGTCTACTACTGGACTACTAGACTTAATTTATATAGATCTCTATGGTCCTACAAGAGTGAGAATTCTACAAGATGAAAGATACTTTATGCTTTTGATTGATGATTATTCTAGATATACATGGGTTACATTAGAGAGAAATTAGATGCATTAGATAGATTCAAGACATTCAAAGCTATGGTTGAAAATGAAGTGAATTTGAGAATAAAATGCTTAAGGTTTGACAGAGGTGAAGAATTCACCTCCCATGAGTTTAATATGTTCTGTGAAGTGCACATAATAAGAAGATAGTTATCTTCTATGAGAAATCCTCAATAGAATGGAGTTACTAAAAAGGAAAAAAAAAGTTCAAGAGGTTGCTAGATCAATGATTATTGAGGCTGGTTTACCAGAAGTTTACTGGAGAGAAGTTATTCATACTATTGTTTATGTATTCAATTGAGTTCAAGCAAGAGAAAATAGTACAAAGACCCCTTATGAGCTATTGCATGGAAGAATTCCTACTGTCAAGTATTTTAAATTATTCAAAAGCATCAGAACAGATGAATAAACC